>CM075780.1:77148372-77748372 GCA_037974665.1 Ehretia macrophylla | reverse complement strand
AATGCAAGATTAGTCACTAGGTAAGTGTATAATCAAGATTTAGTTATCATAAAACTAAGTACTTAAAATCTTTAGGCTAACAGTTCTAACTGAGCTATGTCCTACACTAAATGATGGTTCGACTGATGCTGAGAAAGAAGCTTATGATAAGTGGCAGGGGGCAGATGGCATGGCCAAGTACTACATGCTAGCCTCTATGTCTGATGTGCTACTTGTGCAACACTAGAAAAGGGACACTGCTAAGGACACCATGACCTTATTATCTAAGATGTTTCCAGATAAGAATAGCCCTGCTAAGCAAGCCGCTATAAGGGAGATCATGACAGCCAAGATGACAGAAGGTTCGTCTGTCAGGGAACATGTTCTCAAGATGATGGACAATTTTAACATTATAGAAGTCTTAGGGGCCCAGATTGACAATGACAACAAGGTGGACATGATCCTCAAGACACTTCCTGAATTCTTTTCCCAATTTAAGCTCAATTACAATATGAACAAGATAGATATGGGGTTCACTGAGGTAATAAAGGAACTTCAGGCAGCCAAGGCAATCATGCAGCCTAAAGGTCAAGCCCGTATGACCCAGGCATCCTCTTCAAGACAAAACCGAAAAGGGAAGAAGTTCTGGAAGAAGAGGAAACAAAGAAATAAGAAGGGAAATGACCAAGCTGGGAATTGGCTAAAGCATCAGCAGAAGAACAAGAAAGTTGCAGGAAAACCCAAAGGGAAATGCTTCGAATGTGGTTTGAAAGGCCATTGGAGGCAAGACTGCCCAAAGTACCTGGCCAAGAAAAACAAAGGTACGGAATTTATTTAAATCATTAAAACAAGTTTAGTGGTTGATTCTACAGGATCACGAACCACTAACATTGACTGCATTATTGTGCTAGGGTTTTAGGAGACGAGGAGTCTCACAAAAACAAAATAAATTACATTTTTAAACTTAAAAACACATTATTAATTTCCACAGTGTAGAAAATATAATATTATAACAACTTAAACATGTAGCAAAGGAAAAAGAAAATAAAAAAAGATCTAAAAAACTAGCTTCAACATTTTCAAATGGACGGTTTAGAAGAAGCTCTCATCAACTTTTGGTTGTAACAGATTTTTAGTTGAAATATTCTAAAAGTTGTTGGCTGTTGATGCATACGTAATCCTTCATGCTTACTTACTAACAAAAAATATCATCTTTACACACACACACACACACACACGAAAAAAATAGCATATATGATCTCCTTAGTTCTAATAATCGTCCCCTTCACCTCTACCTCCACATCCACCTCCTTAGTTCCAATGATCGTCCCCTCTACCACCAAAAGGTTGGTGGTGAAAGCTCAAGCAATTAAACAAGAACATTATGATCTGAAATATAAGACTACTCTTCAGGCTAGTATTGATAAGCTCATTGAATGTGAAGACCCGAATTCAGAGTTGTGTGCAAATTACGTGCTTATTCCAATATTATGTGCAATTTCTGTGTTTATTTACTTTAGCACATAAAATATGTGCATTCATATGATTTTCATATAGCTACTAAGTGAAAATTGCATTTAAGGTACATTTAAATTGCACTTGTTGACTTTTCTTCTAATTTGACTAAACTAGTCTTTTATATATTTAAATAACTAGTCTACCATTATAAATTGACCATTGACTTAGAAAAATTAAAATTAGAAGCAAACTAGATGGTTAAAGTAGACTTTGGCACTTTAAAAATATCATCCAAAGCTAAATAGTGAAAACCCACTAACTTTGTTCTTGTTTTGACCTTGTTGACTTCCACTTAACATCATTTAAACACAAAAATAGCTATAAAAATGCTCAACAAAAGCCCCCAAATCAGCCGCCCACCTCAGGGCTTGAAGAATAGTGAAAATTTTACAATTTTAGCATTTTGAAGGTGTTAGGAGTGGAACCAAGGGCCAAACCAAACGTTTTTGAACTCGTCTTACCTTGCTCTACGTATCTACCTATGGTCTTTCGCATTTTGGAGCAAAAAAGGTGAGGGCTATTTTCTAAAATTTGGTTTTAAAGTTAAGTTTTGGTTATATTATTGCTTATATATGTTATATATGCTTATATATGTTTATGATACATGCTAGACAAGTTATTTAGTGCACTTTATTTGAATACTAGTTAGTTTGTGTTATGACTTGTTGTAGATGAATTTTAAGTGTTGTATGAAGTCTTAAAATAGCTAGAATTTAGTGGAACTAATTGTATAAGATGTCATTAAGGTCTAGATACGTTGTATACTTGAGCATTACTTAATGGCTTGATTGATAAGATTTTTGAGGGGTTGGCCGGCTGGATTTTCCAGCCCATTGCTAGGCTGTTTAGCCACTGTTTGGGCGTCCTTTGGGCTGCCCAATTGATGGTCTAAGTGTTCTAAATGTTGGTTAGGTGTTAAGGGGTGGTTTGGGGGTTGTTTGGTTGCGTAGTTGTTTGATATGTTGCTAAATATTGGTCTAGTGATTGCTAAGTGTTGAATTGAGTGTTGATTGCATTCTTTTGAGTTGTATATGTTGTTAAGGCATGAAATGGTGTCAATATTAGTAGATTGGGTGTAGGGGTAATGTATATATTAAGTGTTGTTAAGTGCTTGGTTGCTTGGATTATGTTAATAGGTGTTGGTTTAAATGTTGTTATAAAAGAATCAAATGTTGTTGAGTTGTATTTTTTAGATGGTGTATGTTAAGGCAATTGATTTTGATTGGGAATTGATTGGCTATGTTTTAACAAAACTTTTGTTATTATCATACTTGTGTTATTACCATTTGTTTTGTGTAGGAAAAATATTATGGTAACTTACCATAATAGACAAAGCTTTGTGATGATTAAGGAATTGCATTGATTGCCTATTCATAAGGAAAGTAAGAATAAAGGGAATATTAGTGCTTTATGAGAAGAAGCCTTTCTTGAATCCTAAGCAATGATGACCTGCAGCAATCAAGTATATATATGTATGGTATAGGTCACAAAGAAGTTGACGGAGCAGACAGAGAGCCACAAGCAGATATAAGAGAGTTTTGTCTATTGTTCCATGGCATGTTGCAACACGATCTGTGTTTAAGTTCCTGGTTTATCAGTGTTGCGATTATGTTTAGTTTTGTCATGAGCAACTTGTGTAAGCCTTGAATGATCAGATTACTGTAACCTTTCATCATTCTTCGGGATAAAAAATTGTGATTCTTGGGAGAGAACATTGTTAAGTCGAGGGGAGCTCACCAAACCAAAGTTCACTAAGGAGTTCATCATCGAGGCATCAAAGGTTAAGAGGGAGTCTTTACTTGTGTAAGTCCATTGATGTTGTAACTTGATATTTCTTAATGAATTGGTTTGTTGGACCAAGGGTCAGTCCTGTGGACGTAGACGGCATGGTTGAACCACGTTAAATCTTGGTGTTCTTTATTTTGCTACAGTTTTACTTTATTCCGTTGCTATGTATGTTCTCTGTTTATATTGCAACATTAAGTGAAACCGGTTATTAAGTTACTGAGATTGATCTAGTGTTTCAATTAATGTTACAACATCGTCTGTAACAGTTTAATTTCACACCATGAAACTCCGTCAATTAATCAAATTATTCATGCCTACGCTGCAATAACTCTAACAAGTGACATCAAGAGCAGGTTACGAACTAATTCGGTTAGATCCTTGGGAGTTTTGAGTTGTTGTTTTGCAGAAATAGGTATGGACACTTTGTGTGATGGAGGCTCAATCACTAACCATCGTTGTTGAATGGTGCAAATTATTCGTATTAGAAGGCTAGAATGAGGGCATTCATTAAGTCGATTGATGAGAAGGCTTGGAGAGTGGTGTTGACAGGTTGGACAACTTCTACCACTACAGATACTCAGGACAATGTTGCAACAAAATTTGAAACAGAATGGACCAAGGAGGAAGATCAGTTGGTGAGCTGGAACTCGAAGGCGCTGAATGCAATCTTCAATGCTGTTGATTTAAATCAATTCAAGCTAATTCAACATATGAATCTGCTAAGGAAGCTTGGGAGATACTACAAACAACATATGAAGGAACAACGTCGATTAGAAGATCCAAATTGTAGATGTTTGCCACAAGGTTTGAAGAGTTGAGGATGAAACGATTGCTGATTTTAATGCCAAGCTATGTGACATCACTAATTAAGCTTTTTCTTTGGAAGAAAAATATTCAGACTCTAAGCTTGTTAGGAAGACCTTGCGCTCTCTCCCAGACAAATTTGGAATCAAGGTAGCTGCCATAGAAGAATCAAAGAATATTGATGAAATCAAGATTGATGAATTGATGGGGTCACTTCAAACCTTCGAGATGAACTTTAAACAAAAGAGAAAAGAGAAAAATATTGCATTCCAAGCAGAATTCCAAAAGCAAGATGATCAAAGCTCTTACAATGATGAAGATGCAAAGATCACTGAATCCTTAGCATTACTCACGAAAAAGCAGAGAAGTGGATCAAGACCAGCGAATTTTGAAAGGAAACAAACTGTTATAACAAATCCTAAGACATTCAGAAGGCAAAATGGAAAGACGTTCGAGGAGAAAAAGAGAAATGAAGGTATTCAGTGCAGGGAGTGCGAAAGATTTGGTCATATACAGGCTGAATGTGCAAATACCTTGAAGAAAAAGAACAGAGCCATGAATACCACTTGGAGTGATGAAGATTCAAATGACTCTTCTGAAAGTGACCAGGGATATACCAGCAACTATGTTGCGTTCACTGTTGCCACAAGACAGAATGACAGAAAGTCTGGTTTAGTAGATGTCGCACCATCTATTGCAACAACGTCTACAACAGAACATGTTCTATCAGATGACAAGATCACGAATTCAGAAACAAATAGTGATGATAATCTGAATGAAGAAGGAATCATAAAAGCATATAAGGAGATGTATGAAAAATGGCTGACTGTATGCAACAAGAACCAAGAGCTAGGAGAAAAGATCAATGAATTGGAGGAACAAAAAGATGACTTAACAAATCTGGACTTAGGTTCCAAAAAGATACTTCAACTGGTAAAACTATCTTCGTCAAAAAAAACTAAGGAACCGAAGTTGGAACCGCATGTTGCAACATATCCTGCGATAAGGGCAAAATTTTTAAAAGGAAAGCGAAAGAGATTTGTCCCAATCTGTCATTACTGTGGCGTTCCTGGACACATCAGACCACGATGCTATAGGTATATTGATCGGAAAAGAGGTATATTTGTTAATCCCTTCTATTATGGTAAGCCTAGGAAATCACCAAAAGTAAGGGTTATGTCGCAACAGAACTTGAAACAAATTTGTGTAAGAAAATCTGTGCACATTTGTCTAGTTGCTTACACCTTGTTACAAGTTTGTACCACTAACTTATGGTATTTTGATAGTGGTTGTTCTAGACATATGACAGGAGATCGTGCTATGTTGACAAATTATCGAAGTTGCTCAGAAGGTCAAGTAACTTTTGGTGATGGTGAGAAAGGTTGGGTTCTTGGGAAAAGAACTCCTGCTATTGAAGGTTTTCCAAGATTAAAGAAGATTATTCATGTTGAAGGGTTGAAAGCAAATCTCATAAACATTAGTCAATTGTGCGATCAAGAATTGTTTGTTAAGTTCACCAAGGATGAGTGTCAAGAGTTTGATAAATCTAACAATTGTGTTCTTGAAGGAACTAGATCGACAGACAATTGTTATATGTCAACCTCACCATGGGCACAAACGTTGTTGTGTCAAAATAATTCACTTGATAATGCTGAAATTTGGCACCAAAAGTTAGGTCATTTAAACTATAAAATGCTTAACAAGATTGTAAACACAAGAGTAGTGCGAGGTATTCCAAAATTGAATTGTAAAAAATTCAAGGTGTGCGGACCATGTCAGATCGGCAAGCAGGTAAGGGCAACACATAAGATGTTGCAACATATCTTAACCAAAAGGACATTGGAACTGTTATATATGGATCTTATGGGTCCAATGCAAACAGAAAGTATTGGTGGAAAAAGGTATGTCTTTGTATGTGTTGATGATTTTTCTAGATACACTTGGATATATTTTATTAGAGAAAAATCTGACACATTTGATGCATTCAAAAAATTGTGCTTAAGGTTAAAAACAGAGAAAATGTGTAACATAGGAAAGATTGTTAGAATAAAAAGTGATCATGGTAGGGAATTTGAGAACTTTGCATTTTCTGAATTTTGCTTTAAACAAGGTCTAACACATGGGTTCTCAGCACCAAAGACACCATAACAAAATGGTGTAGTTGAAAGAAAGAATAGGGCTCTTTAGGAGATGACTCAAGTCATGCTTAATGAAAAGAACATCCCACATAGGTTTTGGGCTGAAGTAATTAATATAGCATGTCACACAATAAATCGAGTTTATGTTAGATCAGGTACATGCAAAACCCCATATGAAATCTGAACAGGTAGGAAACCTTCACTCAGTTACTTTCATGTTTTTGGAAGTGTTTGCTATATTCTGAATGATAGAGAGCAAAGAGATAAGTTTGATACAAAAAGTGAAAAATGCATTTTTCTTAGATATGCCAAAAATAGTCGAGCTTTTAAAGTGTTTAACTTGGCCACTAGAACTAATTTGGAACCTGCTAATGTTGTGATTGATGATTTCAAACAGGTTGCAACAGATACTCCAAAAGATGATTTTAATGGTATGGAAACCAATCATGCTGCAGAAGATGTCATAACAACAGGTAAAGAAACCAACAACGATGTTTTAGATACTGTGCAATAGGATGTACAACAAATTTGGAAAAATCAGAAACTTTTGGAGGTAGTAATCTGCAGTCAAAAAGCTCAGGAACCACTTGCTCATGTTCACAAAAATCACTCAGCAGAAGATGTTATTGGCTCTATTCATGAAAGGTCAAAACTCGAGGTAAGCCCAAAATGAACTATAGGGAAATGGTCAAGTATGCATGCTTTACCTCACAGTTTGAACCAAAAAATGTCAAAGAGTCCTTAGAAAATGAATGTTAGGTTAATGCTATGCAGGAAGAATTAAATCAGTTTGTTAGAAATGATGCATGAACATTAGTGCCTAGGCCGAAAGACATAAATGTTATAGGAACAAAATTGATCTTCAAAAATAAAACTGATGAGTGTGGCAACATAATGAAAAATGAAGCCAGGCTAGTTGCTCAAGGGTACATACAAGTAGAAGGTGTGGATTTTGATGAAACTTTTGCCCCAATAGCAAGGCTTGAATCTATTAGGTTATTGTTGTCCATATCATTCGTGTTAGGTATAAGGCTTTACCAAATGGATGTAAATAGTGTATTTTTAATGGCATTCTAAATGAAGAAGCCTATGTTGAACAACCAAAAGACTTTTAAGATCCACATTATCCCACATATGTGTATAAATTGAAAAAGACCTTGTATGGGTTGAAACAAGCCCTAAGAGCTTGGTACGAAAGATTGACCAAGTTTTTGCTTGAAAAAGGCTACAAGAGAGGGGGAGTTGATAAAATTCTATTCATTAAGAAATTTGGTTCGAGAATTTTGATTGCACAAATTTATGTAGATGATATAGTTTTTAGTGCAACATCTAAAAACAATGTTGATGAATTTGTGAAGCAAATAAGACATGAATTTGAAATGAGCATGGTTGGTGAATTAACTTATTTTCTAGGTTTGTAGGTTAAGCAATGTGAGAATGGTATTTTCATCTCACAAGAAAAATATGCAAAAAACCTGATTAAAAGGTTTGGACTAGAATCAGCAAAGCATATGAGAACACCCATGGGAGCAAATGTTAAGCTAACTAAGAATGAAAATGAAAAATCAGTTGATGGGACTCTCTATAAAAAGCATGATAGGAAGCTTGTTGTATCTTACAGCAAGCAGACTTGACATTTGTTTTAGTGTTGGTGTGTGTGCTAGATATCAATCCAACCCAAAGGAGTCACACTTAATTGCAGTTAAACGCATTATAAGGTATATAAGTGGTACTGCAAATTATGATATTTGGTACACAAATGATACTAATACAAATCTTGCTGGTTTTAGTAATGTTGATTGGGCAGGAAATGCATATGACAAGAAAAGCACAACTTGAGGTTATTTCTATGTTGGAAACAATCCTGTGTCTTGGTACAGTAAAAAAACAAAATACGATCTCTTTGTCAACTGCTAAGGCTGAGTACATAGCTGCTGGAAGTTGTTGCACTCAACTATTGTGGATGAAGCAAATGTTGGAAGACTATGGTATTGAACAGGGAGTGTTAACTGTTTTTTGTGATAATACTAGTGCCATAAACATTTCTAAAAACCCTATGCAACATTCACGAACTATGCACATTGACATACGACACCATTTTATTCATGAACTTGTTGAAACCAAAAAGATTGTTCTAGAATATGTTGCAACAGAATATCAGCTAGCAGACATTTTCATTAAGGCACTTGACTCTGTGAGATTTGAAGTTTTAAGAAAAGCTATTGGTATTTGTACCAATTAATGTTGGCACATGCATTGAAACTTGAAAGTGATAAGTCTCAAGAGATGTAAAAGTTTAATAATTAAATCAACTTGAGATTTATTATTTAAACCATACTTCATGTGCAAACTATATTTTGATTTGATTGAGAAACTGATTTTAATGGTTTGCAAGTGCAGGAATTTGAACTTCCTAGTGACTCTGGATATAAAAATAAGTCTCTTTATCCATTCATGTATTCTATTCACACATGAAAGGGAAAAAGATATAAAAACAAAAAAAACAAAAAAACAAAAAAAAGGGAGAAAGTGGAGACTGAAAAAAGCCACCTATACCAGATTGAAGGTTCTAGAGTAAAAGCTACGAAGTCCAATATTCATTTGAAAAACAAAACTTTTTGCAATGTGATTAAACGACCAGGTTGTTTTAAATTCTAAATCTTGCAAACCCTGATTCTGAGAAATTTCAAGAAAGATCCTTAGATAGTTTTCACACACACATATGGTTGAATAAATCTAATTTCTTGTTGATGAAATTACAATCAATGTGGATTTTATGTGACATTCATTTTTCTTGTTTAAGAAATCATTCATAGAAGTGTTTAAGTGGCTGATTGGTGAAGTTATGTTGCAACATGTACTAAAACAACCCAGCTCACTAAATTTATCCAACTTAGATCTTTGGTGTTTTAACTGCTCAAAAGGTTGTCCATGACCGGCTTGAACCCCTTGTAAAGTTATCCTCTCCATTACATTTTTCTCACAAGTTTTTGTAGGGTCAATATACAGTTGATATTCAGGGGAAGTCTCGAGTTGAAAGCAATGTTGGACCAGCTTCTGCAACAACTACTACTGCATTGTTGCAACAAGTGCAGCAACTTCATAATGAAGTCCGTGAGTTACGCAACGATCAAGCCACTATTAAAGCCAGTCAACAAAAGATAATGGCTGACCTTGAGAGGTTGATGGAAGTACAACAGGCCCTACTTGATTTCGTCTCCAAATCCACTGCTTACATGTTCATTTGCTTGATGATTATTGCTCTGATACTTTATAGTTTTTTAAGTTTTATACTTTACTATGTTTATTTTTCTACTGCTCTACTCTGGGTCATTTTTTTTTTGTTTATTGCTTTCTGTCATATGGATTTCAAGTTGTTTACTGCTCTCTTTGATATAGAGGTTGTGTTGATACACTACATTGTGTTGCCTTGCCCCCTTGTCTCTGTTTGGCAAAAAAAGGGAGAATATGATATTGTTTATTGCTTGGTGTTGTTGCTGCAATTGATTTTTCTATGACTTGTTGCTTCTTATTTCTTTATTGTTATATTGTCTGTGATGTTACATTGTCTATTGCAACAGGGTTATTATCGTTTGCAGGGTCATTATCCTTGCTGCTCTAATACTTTCTTATATGTGTTGTTATGTTAACTATTGCAACCGGATCATCATTGTGATGCACTTGTGAAATATAAAGTTAGTCATGTAAAGTACCAGGGTTTTGCCAAAACAAAGCCAAAGGGGGAGATTGTTAAGGCAATTAATTTTGATTGGGAATTGATAGGCTATGTTTTAGCAAAACTTTTGTTATTACCATACTTGTGTTATTACCATTTATTTTGTGCAGTAAAAATATTATGGTAACTTACCATAATAGACAGAGCTTTGTGATGATTAAGGAATTGCATTGATTGACTATTCATAAGGAAATGAAGAATAAAATGAAGATTAGGGCTTTATGAGAAGAGGCATTTCTTGAAGCCCAAACAATGATGACCTACAACAATCAAGTATATACATGTATGGTATAGGTCACAAAGAAGTTGACGGAGCAAACAGAGAGCCACAAGCAAATATAAAAGAGTTTTGTCCATTGTTCCATGGCATATTGCAACACGATTGATGTTTAAGTTCCTAATTTATCAGTGTTGCGATTCTGTTTAGTTTTGTTATGAGCAACTTGTGTAAGCCTTGAATGATCAGATTACTGTAACCTTTCATCATTCTTCAGGAGAAGAAGTTGTGGTTCTCGGGAGAGAACATTGTTAAGTCGAGAGGAGCTCGCCAAACCAAAGTTCACTAAGGAGTTCATCATCGAAGCGTTAAAGGTCAATAATGAGTCTTTACTTGTGTAAGTCCATTGATGTTGTAACTTGATATTTCTTAATGAATTGGTTTGATGGACCAGGGGGTTGGTCCCGTGGATGTAGACCGCATGGTTGAACCACGTTAAATCTTGATGTTCTTTATTTTGTTAAAGTTTTACTTTATTCCGCTGCTGTGTATGTTCTTTGTTTATGTTGCAACATTAAGTGAAACATTTTATTAAGTTACTGAGATTGATCCAGTGTTCCAGTTAATGTTACAACATCGTCTGTAACAGTTTAATTTCACACCATAAAACTCTGTCAATTAATCAAATTATTCATGCCTACGCTGCAATGACTCTAACAGTGTAGCTATGCATAAGTTTGGTGCCTATTGTGGTTGAGTGTTAGTGCAAGCATGAGGTGTTTGTTGGAGGTTGGATGACCTACTTTGTCATCTAATCAATGTATTTCTAAGTGTTGCATTTTAAAGTGTTGAATTATTAAGTGTTACAATGTTAAAGTGTTAAATTGTTCATATGCATGTTAAATGTTAAAGTGTTAAGTGTTGAAGTGTTATATAAATATTTGTGTCGTGTCACCTCGGGCGGCATTGGGCTTGCCTGGTTGCATTGGCACGACTACCATATTCTATCCCCTATCCCGTATGGATGGAGTGTAGAGAATGTTCATAGAGTGTGGGTACTGTAAGGCATGGTAGCGTCGTGTCACCTCGAGTGGCATCAGGCTTGCTGGGTTACATTGGCACAACTACCATGTTCTATCCCCTATCCTCATAGACGGAGTGGGTCATGGGGTGTGGGTCTAGGATTCGGTACATCCAGAATGTATTCAATGTAGTAAAAACTAATTGGCTAGGAGTGGTGATGATGAAGTGAAATGAACAAGACTGCGAAGTGTTGATGACATCAACAAGTGACAAACGTATCCTTTTGAATGTTTATATATATATTGTCTCACATGCATGCTAATTGCTCATTGAATGTATATAGTTAAGTGAACATTTTCGAAAAGGTTTTCAAAGGTAAAATGAGTTTCAAAACCTCCCGTTATATCCCTCCCTCATTGAGTTCATGGAAACTCACCCTTTTTGCTAACATTTATGGTGAGCCTGTGCCAGAGCTAGTGTTCCTGCCTCCCGAGGTTGAGGTTGAGCCTATTGCTCAAGAGCTTTGTCAGTGATATGCTTGTTGTAGATGTTTGTGTTGCTAAGGGTTGAACTTTGCATTATAATAGTGGCTTTGTTGGAATTATGTAATATGTCTTAAGTTGTTTACTTTTTGCTTGGAAGTTGTTGAATTCTGAATCCATGTAAATAAGTAATATGTATGCCTTACTTTAAAGTTGGTAGTTAGATGGATTTTGTTGTATATGGCATATAAGCTTGGCCAAGTGTTTAAGGCTAAGCTCTGTAGTCCATTTTGAACTCGTGTACCTTTATGTCCTTGCGTAAGGTAGTCTGGCCAAGTAAATTTGTAAAGTCGATGTATATGTAATGACCAATGAATGTATTGTTTGGTCCTATTGTTGTCAAAGGAAGTGTTGTACAGGTTATGGTTTGGCCTAAGTACAGGGAAAACTCTGTTCGTTTTTTTTTGTTTTTCGTGCCTTGGAAATTGGATTGAGTTGTCATATCGAAACTTGATTCCGCGAGGGATCGGGTCGTCACACTGATGCCGTTGGGCTCACTCTTGGTCCTCGAGGTAAACCTAGTTGTATGCTTGCGTTGTTATTATGAAAATATTGTTGGTTTTTTCTACTCAATGTATCGAATATATTTGAGAATGGAGTGATCGGCAAGGGAGGCTTCGACTTTGAATCTCTTGTTATTTTACTTGACTGTGGGAAAATGATATTGTAGGTAAAATTTTGTGATTGTTTTCATAAGGAGAATTTGATAACTTGGGTGTTTTTAAGCGAAGGTTCTTGAATTTTTTTTTCTTTTAGGCAAATAGGTTATTGAATTGGATTATAATTAAGTTCTTGAAAATCCTAAACTCATTTACAATTCAATACTTGTGTCTGTTAAATTAAATTGAATTGGTTTTACCCAAGAACTTATTAATTAAAAACTACGTATTTGATAGTATGATCGTAAATTAGATTTGTTTTATCTAAAAACTTATTAATTAAACACCTCGTGTTCGATACCCCTACCGTAACTAACTGTTCGTCCAGAAAGTCAAAGTAATATAGGTTATGACTAAACTGCCCTTCATTACTTTTTGACAGCATTTATTCTATAATTCATCATAAAAAAGTAAAAAATAAAACGTATATCATCTGATTACATCTTTTTGTAAATGTTTTTGGAATTAACAAATCACTTGTTTACCCAATAAAAAAATTATCAGTGAATTAGCTACAAGGTTCCACACAGAATTAGTCCACTTTCATCAATAGTTGCAAACGAAAGGTGGAAAACTTGTCACAAACATGAGGCTGAGCAATATATAAATCACCAAATATAGTTGAAGAAATATCGTCCACTTTCATCAATAGTGGCAGTGCTTAGTTATATGTCCAATATAGTTAGGAAAGAGATGGTATAAAAGCCCACAAATCGTTATGCCTCCCATTTTTATTTTCATTAAAAGGAGGGATAGTCATAGTTTGAAATTACATGAACGATAACATTTTTAAGTTATCTTATTATAAATTTTTGGGGATTTTTTACCCCTTTTATCTTTATGTAAGAGAGTGAACAAATCATTTGGTGCATTATCATTTATCAATGAGACAAAAATCAAGGGAAAGACCCAACTCATAAGTAATTAACCAATTGACACATTTATTAGTTTCGTGATAGATGTATCACACTTTGTATATAATGCAGATGTTGCTGCAATATAGTAATTTTTTAAAAAAATTGAATTTTTTAAAATTGGTCCATAATTATCATGACTATCACTACTTTAGCCACATAATGGCCTCTAAATGGGCCATTCGTTACAAATTATACACTTCTTTTAATAGTAATTAAGCAAGTACTTTTATTCTCATACTTCAATTGTGCATTGAATAGATAAGGTTGACTTTCGTCCCCACTTGATTTGTAAGTCTTGACACTAAAAATTAATTACAATATTGTTAGGCATATCAATAGATCAGGTATCATCTAAAGTAAGAGACTTATATTTATGTCTCACTTATCGGACCTATTAAGCATGTTGTTTCTAAACCTCTTAGCTATATACAAGTTGTTCTTTACATAAATGAAAATAATAATAATAATAATAATAATAATAATAATAATAATAGTAATAATAATAATAATACAGTTGAAACGTTGTTTCTCAATACGCATACCACTTTAGTGAAGCCTCTTATTTCTTTTCATCCAAATATAATAGATAGCTACATCAAAGAAGAGATTTATCATCACTTCCTGCAATTAGACAATATTGCAATTACGATGGATCCATATTCATGTAATCTGATCCCACCTTTAATGGGGAAATCTGATTTTTTTTTTTTTTTTAATTCAAGGGAAGTTGAAGGCCATACAATGAAATCAGCGAGACTCAAACTCGCAACCTCTCGCATAATAGTGAATTGCATTATCACTGAACCAAAGCCCTAGTAGCTGAAAATCTGAAAATTTATTGTATACCTATAACATGTGTTTTCTTAAATTTCCCCCTCAATTTTTTATGTTTTTTTTTTGTTTTAATTTATTTAAGGGAGGCTTACTGTTGACTCTGATAATCAATCTCGATATCTCTTACATTTAAATCGAGAATCATACAACTAGACCAAATGAGCTTGCCCCCTCAATTTTAAAGATACATATTAATACACTCTTCAATATACGAATACTTTTTCGACCAAATAAAAATATAAGAACAATTTCTCTCCATCTCTTCCATTTTCTTGAACTCTTTTAAGAAGTTTGAGTCTATTAAAAAAGTTAGATACTCCAACGTTTCCTATTTCATTCTTCTTTTATTTTATTTTTGCATGATGATAAGCTTTACTTTAGAATAAGTTAATATACGACTTCTCTTTTTGGTCAATAGTTAGTATACGAGTGGAAAAAAGATTAGAACACTACCATTTGGTATTTGCTCTAACTAGTGGTATAGTTTACACTTTATTTGTGAGAAGTTCGGAGATCAATTTTTTGTAGGCGTAACATCCTTTGTATATTATGTAATATTAGTTTAATTAGGTCTCCTATGCCGTTTTCCCTCTCAACCATAAATATCATATCTATGAGGTTTTGGTGATAATGTACTCAGTCTAATATTTTATTTGGAAGCTATAATTTTGGTAAAGCTGGCAAATCAAAGGCTAATTATTTTGTTAGAAAGTAGCTATAAACGTTAGAATTTTCAATCAAGACCTAAGTTTCAGAAATTTGAAATTCATTTATTTTTTAGGTGGGTCATTAATTATCCACACTAGTTCAAAAAACTCAAATCACTTGAGGGTGAAGAGATTTTTTTATGGTGGAAGTATTGACTAGCTTGATTGGATTAGCCTTTTTAGATTGCGCCCCTTTTGTATGGACCTCTTATCTTGACGAGCATGGACTTGACGTGGCCCAAGCAAGACATGGCTATTACTCTAAATCAAATTGGAAGTAGAGTAGTGGAATGTCCCTATAAGTCATGAATGGGATAATATTGAAGCCTAGAAGCCGAACCATGATATAATGATATAATCAAAGTTGGGAAGAAAACAAATTCAAAGAATATTATCGAAAAAACAATATTCTTCTTTCTTTTTATTTTTTTCTATTATTTCTCAAGTATATTATAAGTGCAGTCGATCTTGAGGAAGTATTAAATTAAGGATCACTTTGGTGAATGATGCTCAAAGAAAGTAGCATGCATGTACATCCACATTATGTTCAACTTGGAGAAAGTTAACTTGTTTATAACTCTGATTAATCTATACCAAGTTTTAACATGTATATTAGTGTTTGGATTGCACTTTTTGAAGGAAATAAAGAAAAGGAATGGGTTAGAGAATCAGATCTTTGATCAAATCACGATTACCAGGTCAAAGATACCGTGTTTTACTAAAATAAATGATTAAAGATACCCCTTAAATATATGGAAATGAGTTTTAATTGATGTCCTTTGAAGAGAGATTCATGAGCCAAGTTCGAAGCTAGTGGTAATGTCCGCCCTCAATTTCCCTACTTCATTTTGTACAACCGTCAGACATGTTCCAACACGTATAGCATCACGCAAAATCAATTACTAATGAATTATCCTAGAGGATATTTCACCATTTTATCTTTCTATCTAAACTGTTGAAGAGCACTTAAAGGTTGATCTAAATTGAAAGGCTCAAAGGGTTAATAAAGACTAAAATTCGCTAATCAATATGCACATCTAGTCTCCTTACGATAACCTAACTGCCAATTATAATCTTCTTTAATTAGCCCAAATTATAATAATATCTCACATATTAATAAGATTCACAAGTACAAAATGTTCTAAAAAACTCTTTATTCAATCCAAATTAGATTGTTTGGATTCTGTTAATATGTGTGAAGCTAACAGGCTAGTCAATTTTTTGAAATGTTCTATACATACATGGAAGGATTGGGAGCATTTGAAATGTACCTATTTTGTTATTTGTTTTCTTCTATTTTCTCACTGATAGGAGTAATTAACTCTTGAGGTGAAGCATCTGGATAAGGTGAAAACCTCAAAACGAAGCAATGAGACTCCTCAATCTGCTGATGATGTCCTTCAAAATGCTGCTATTAAAGCCCAAATTAGTGGTCATTTATTCTGGGCACAGCCACTTAATCCTTGAATCCGGGGGTGTATGGAAGTAATTTATTCGGATGTAGTTTTTTTTTTAAAATCCATGGATATCAATACATTACCTAACTAATCCCACGGGATCTTAAAATTACCACCAAAAAACATAATCAAGTCCTCAAAAGTTTCTGATTTCCTGAACAAAGACAAAAGATGCAAGCAAAAACCAATCGCCCGCGCTCCCGCACGGATAACTAGTTTACAGGACAAAGAACGACCACAACTTAAACACAGCAAGAAATGATCCACAAGCCAGATGTGAAAATGAACCAAACTAACAAGTCTTAACATCTCGCAATGATGCTTTAATTAAAAGTCCACGAAGTTTCCAGTGAGCGAAATCCCGAGCATAGCGAGAACAGATAACACCTTCATCCATTTTATTCGTCCAATGAAACTACGCAATCCCTTCTGACGCGGCAAGCCTACAAGACAAGGAAATGAATCAGCAAGCATTTCTTATTAAAATGATCGGACTAGAACTTCACAGAAAACACAAGCCACTTAAAGAAGCAGAAGAAGTTTACCCAGCTTCTTGTGAGCTTTTGCATAATCTGTTAAGAAAGCATCTTCATCCTGAAACATAGGAATCATGTGTTACCAATTCGGAACAATATAAGCACAACTGTAAACTGATACTAATAGGAGGTAAGAGGGAAATGTGAATACATATTAACAAGTTATCGTACAGAAATATCTTGTGATTGCTTGGATGCAGAAAATACAAACCTTGGCATACTTCTCAACAAAGCGGCGGAAAACAGTATCAGATAGAAGAGCCTCTTCCCATGGTAGCAGCGGAAGACCGTCTTTCTCCTTACGTAGAAGATCCCTGGAAAAGAAGACAAAATGATAACAATTGACATTAGCCAATAACTGAATAACAAGCAATTTACTCTTCAGTAATCACAAATTAGGGAAGGATAAGAGTTTGTCTTACTTGAAGAAATATTTATCAAGTTTACGAGTATTGGAACTCGAGGGTGCCTCAAATCCAAAACGCCCCTTGAGGCCACTCAAGATCGCAACAGTTTCGCTTTCAGTGAGTCCCAAATGATTGACAAATACATCTCTCAAGTGATCAGAAAGACTGGAACTCGAGGGTCCCTCAAATCCAAAAATCTCGTTGTCCTGTAAACAACTGAAAAGGTTTAAGACACACACACAACCTTAGAAGAATTAATTGCACAAAGAAAATTACAGTTCGAGGACTTAGGTGTTAAATGGAATGAGGAAAGGGAAATTGGTTTGGTGGTTACTACAGACCAAGGCAAGGCCACCAGAGCGTGCAACGATATGCTTGACTTTTCCATTACCCATGGGATTAAAGTCTGCGCGGATATGATTGACAAATGCAAAATGAACAGTTAACTTCAGGTTAATTAGCATCCATAAGCTCAAAAGCAATACCAAGGTATACAAGGAATTTCCAGAACTTATTTTTCTATTTATCAAAACGCATCTCCTTTATTGTTTAGATATTGACATCATTAACAACGAGATTTAGTGAGGCAGCCTACGAACCTTTGGTGTCATCAGGAAGATGACCTTTGAGTGATGGCTCATTCTTGTCCTGAGATTATAATTGGCACACACTAAAATTCATAAAACTAGAAGATCATATAAAAAGAAAGCAACTATCAGTACGACCAACATATTCTTTTATTTCTATTTTGACATACATATTTTTTAGGAAGACAAAAGACTCTAGCAAACATGAGTCAACTCCTTCGCACTATCAACAGAATGCAATGCTAATAGCATCAGAATCAACAATGCTAATGATGTAATCAATCAGAAAATAAAGGCATTAAACTAAGAGGAAAAAAATGGGTAGCAGACCATAAAATGTTATATTGCTTATTCACCTCATCACAGAAATGACCGCAAAGATAACAGAGTTTTATTATAAAGAAATCATGTACATGATATATACAACATTCTATAGTGCACAGTAACAAACAAACTATTACAATAAAAGAACACATCAACATCTAACCAAAGAGAGCTCAGCCTGCTAGTTGATGATATAATTATATACAAAGGGAGTTGCTAACCTGTCTTGCTGGGTGGAAAGGAATCTCATATTCGTGCATACGTTCGAGAGCAACAATTCCAGCCAACTATACGCAGGCAAAATTAAACCAAATTGATGCCGCAAACACTGAATTCCAATATAATATTTTTTACATAACAAACTAACAAGGAATAAAAAGCTACCTGATTGATACAAGAGGAAGAGAGTATAGTGAACTCTTCTTTGATAGGGTCCAAGCATGAGAAAGCACAGACAGTGTCAACTGGATCAGGGCTGACTTCCAACCTACCAAGTGGATATATAGCCATGCACGCTGGATCAAATGCACTTCTACAATCAAAATAAACCATCATAAATCCTCAATTTCCCAGTACACTAGCAGCCATGACATGATCAAATTGCCACGCACTGTCTCGGTCAAGACCAATCTACTGCCCCTAAAAGCAATTGCAAGTTATTACACAAACCCCTAAACACTCTTAACACCAACTTATAAAGTGAGCATATCTAGGGGAAGGGCTTGTTATATAAATAGACACAGAGCCACAGACACCAGTTAAACAAGGAGAGAACAAATATCATCACTTACAAATTGCGGAGCAAGAAAATAGCGAACTCCTTCTCAACAATAAGGCCTCTGAGCTTCCTCATGCATTTCTCGGTGGCCTTCTGGCATTCCTCATTGAAAGTTGGATGGCACTTTTCCATAGTCAATTCTACACCAAAATCAAGTGTAACAAAACCCATATACAACATTAGTCTCGGAATCTAGCACATATACATAAACAAATATACCAAACACATATCAACATATGCACATGTTTCACAAGTTCTGTGCTTATAATTTTTTATTTTAGAGTAACAAACTAGTTGCGGTGTAAAGTAAGGCTCAAGTGGTCAAATGAGCAACTTTTCAAATAATAAATGTAATTGAGAAGACCTACTTACCCTTAGTGGCATCAGAAAGACGACCTTCAACTAGTAGCTTATCATTGTCCTAAGATTAAAATTTGACAAATATTAAAATTTATAAAGCTAGAAGATCATATAAACAGAAAGCAGCTATACGTACGACCGACATATTCGTTCATTGCTATTGTGTATATACAAACTTTTTTAGGAAATAAAAAGACTATATAGCAAACCTGAGTCAATTGTGTGCAATAGAATCAGCAACGCAAATGGTATTACCAATAAAGAATAAAGGTATAAAACTAAAGAGGACAAGAAAGGATAATAAAGACAAAAAACTAAGAGGACAAGAAAGTATAGCCAGACCATAAAATGTTAAATAGCCTATTCACCTTATCACAGAAATGATTTCAAAATAATATACTATTACAATAAAAGTAACATGTATACAATAAAAGAACACATCAACATCTAACCGAAGCGAACTCAGCCTACTAATTGATGATATAATTCTATACAAAGGGTGTTAATAACCTGTCTTCCTGGGTGGAAAGGAATCTCACATTCCTGCATACGTTCGAGAGCAACAACTCCAGCCAACTATACACAGGCAAAATTAAACCAAATTGATGGCGCAAACACTGAATTCCAATATAATAATTTTTTACATAACAAACTAACAAGGAATAAAAAGCTACCTGATTGATATATGAGGGAGAGAGTATAGGGAATTCTTTCTTGATAGGGTCCAAGCATGAGAAAGCACAGACAATGTCAAATGGATCAGGGTTGACTTCCAACCTACCAAGCGGATATATACCCATGCACACTGGATCAAATGCACTTCTGCAATCAAAATAAACCATCATAAATCCTCAATTTTCCAGTACACTAGCAGCCACGACATAATCAAATTGCCACACATTGTCTTGGTCTAGACCAATCTTGTCTTTGTCTAGACCAATCTACTACCCCAAAAAGCAATTGCAAGTTATTACACAAACCCCTAAACACTCTAACACCAACTTATAAGGTGAGTATATCTAGGGGAAGGGCTTGTTATATAAATAGACACAGAGCCACAGACAGCAGTTAAACAAGGAGAGAACAAATATGGTCACTTACAAATGGCAGAGCAAGAGAACAGCGAACTCCTCCTCAACAATAAGGCCTCTGAGCTTCCTCATGCATTTCTCCTTGGCCTTCAGGTATTCATTGTCGAAAGTTGGATTGCCCTTTTCCACAGTCAATTCTACACCAAAATCAAGAGTAACAAAACCCATATACCACATCAGTCACGGAATCTAGCACGTATACATAAACAAATATACAGAACACTTATCAACATATGCACATGTACACAAACGGAATATAAAAATTCATTTTCACAAGTTCTGAGCTTATAGTTTTTATATTAGATTAAGAAACTAGTTGCGGTGTAAAGTAAGGCTCTAGTGGTCAAACGAGTAACTTTCCAAATAATAAATGTAAATGAGAAGACCTACTTACCCTTAGTGGCATCAGAAAGACAACCTCCAACTTGTAGCTTATCATTGTCCTAAGATTAAAATTTGACAAATATTAAAATTTATAAAGCTAGAAGATCATATAAACAGAAAGCAGCTATACGTACGACCTATATCTTCTTTTATTGCTATTGTGTATATACAAACTTTTTCGGAAATAAAAAGACCATATACAAAACTTGAGTCAACTGTGTGCAATAGAATCAGCAATGCAAATGGTATTAAAAATAAAGAGTAAAGGTATAAAACTAAAGAGGACAAGAAAGGATAGTCAGACCATAAAATGTTAAATAGCTTATTCACCTTATCACATAAATGACTTCAAAATAACATACTATTACAATAAAAATATCATGTATTAGAAATTTTTTTATGCATTGAGGTTTGTCATCTTCCTTGTTCAGCAAATGCTCTATAGTGCATTTTAACAACCAAATATTACAATCAAGGAACAATTCACTCTGCTGTGTATTTCTTATTCATTCGTGAAGCTCGGTTGGAGCCCCGTGGGCTGCCTCAGTCGAACCCCAGGATGTTACAATAAGGAACACTGAACTGACCTTAAGGAATCTGTTAGAAAAGAGTGACAAGAAGATATTTTGGAATTTCATGTATTGATTGCTTGAATAATTACATGAGCTGTGCTTAGATATATATAGATTTGAGAGTGAAGTCAGTAATCTGCACATGGTTGCACATAACCCACATGCTGATTGTAACTAATTACAGCTGTCAATCCTAATTCCTAACTGACTATGCTTAGTATAAGGCTATAGTTAAAGATTTACAACACAAGTGTAGTTAATACAATTGTATCTCAACCTGCTACACGGTGATATATTCTATACAAAGAGCTTTCTACTGACCTGTCCTTTGAAGTTCAGAGAAATCTCATGGTCCGCCAGACATTCATTAGCAACAAATGCAGCCAACTACACGCAGGCAAAACAAAATCAAATTGACGATTGAAACACTGAATTCCAATATAAAGATGTACACAAAGACAATGCAAAAGGAAGAAAAACCTACCCCATAAAAATCAGCATAAGAGAGCATATGGAATTTTTCCTTGATGGGTTCCAAGAGCTTGACGACATTGTCAACAGGCTCAATATCAAACACAGGAGCGCAAGGAAGCACATCAATGTCCCCATATATAGAATCATATTCATGTCTGGAATAGTAATTAGCTCTCATTAAGCCTCAAATTCCTTGTACATACTCTTAACATCAGATAACACCACCAACCACGATATAATTAAATTACCATTCCCAAAGACTAGAACCCAGGCCCACAAGTTGAGATCGATGTTATAGGCTTGGAACTAATTGTCTTAAATTTCAAATTGATTGGTCCAAAAGGCAATTTCAATTCATTAAACAAGTCACTTGCATCCACATATAAAGGGAGAAATCTTCCATCCATCTGCATCTTAATAGCCAATGATCAGCAGTGGTGAAAATGCAATTGTCCAATATACCCTTGTATTTTAACGCGAAAATGTCCTGTATACCCTTAATTAGTCATAATATTATGTATATAAAATAATATTGAATAAAGGCAAAATAGTAACGAAATAATGGACATATTAAAGACCGTGAATATGTACGATTAAACCGTAACACTTTCCACGGCTCTGAAATCATATTGTATATAACATATTAAAACTCGTGAACATACACGATTAGACCGTAACACTTTTCACTACTTTGGAATTTAACCCGATGCATGTATAGGGATACATCGCTGCATCCACAAATTCACCAGCTGGTGTTTGGATTTTGCCCGATAATCCGATAGTTAGGTTCTACTAACTGAATTTCCACATCATTCAACTGGTGCATATTATATTTACTATGCGTCCCACGTCTATTTAATAAACAAAGGGGTCCTCATATATTTAATAAAACAAAGGATAACATGGTCATTATGTATGATAACTATTTTTTTTTTTTTTTTTTTACTTTCAATAAAAATTGACGGCTCAAATTAATTATTCAAAATAAACTATCGAGATCATCTGCGGCAGAACAGCCGCAGATGGAAAGAAGACTAACCTAACCCCTCATAAAGTGCTGACATAACTCATGGTTGACGAATATCGGCTACCAGCTTGTCACTTAAATAGACCCGAAATTCAATAACAGTCATATCCATGGACATCATTTAAAAGAAAAGAGACAGATGATCACTTACGAAAGACGGATCAGGAGACTAGCACAATCATTCTCAGCAATAAGGACTTTGAGCAGCTCCCTGCAGTTCTCAATGGCCATCAGGCGCGCTCCGGCATCTGAGTGGCACTTCCCCATGATAAATTCTACCCAAAAAATTAGTATAACAATCACATTAGTTCATAGGATCAAAACATATATACAAATATAAAACTACACATATACAAAACCGTTATCAACATCCATGGATAGTCTGATACTAAAAGTTCTCACTATACACTATATCCATAATCCATAGCAAGATCCCAGAAGGGTGGGACCCAAACAGAAGATAAAACATATCCACATAAACCAACTCAACACACATACACAAAACCCATTCGTGGGAGTTACAGGGGGTCAGTGGTAGGGTGAGTTTGGGGGTAAAGGCGCGGGGTCAGGGCCAGGGGGTTTGACAGTGGTCTGTGGGAGTGGGGTAAGGTTTGGGGTGTCGGGCTCGTGGGGGGTGAGGATGATATTGGGGGTGGGCATGATGGTGGGTGTGAAGTTGGGGGTGGGGTTGGATGAAATATACTAGCCTTTGGGGGCTTTTTTTGATAAAGAAAAGATTCCATTAGAATAAAATCCAAAAGTACAAAGTATTTAGCCGGAGAGAAATCACATACAAAAATATCCTTTAAAGGTAGGGAATATTAGTTCTTTGGGGTTGGGTTTGATGGATATTTTTGGTTGGTTTTGTTTTTGAAAGGTAAATTTCTCCTTAGATAATTGCGAGGATAATTTAATAATTTGAAAAAAAATTTACACAATTTTAATTCTATTAAAATTGATCTAAGTCAGAAGTTAATAAATAGAATTTTGGAAAATAAAAGAAAAGAATGTCACTGTAGGTAAAGATCAGTAGTACAGAAAAATTTAACCCTAATAATTATACATCATTTAATACATATGAACATAAACATTTATACTCATACAATTATCAATATATGAAGCAAACAAGTCCTTATTAGCATAAATCTAACTAGATTCTCAATTTTAGAATCTCTTGTGAGGTGTTTGATCAAAGGGATATTTAGGTTTTTTATTTTTTTGGTAATAACTGAAAAAATTAAAATAAAAAAAGGCCCAAACACCTTGACCAAAACAAAAAAATCACAAACTCCACCATCAACAGTATCACCACCACCACATTTGACAAACCGATCCACCATTAACACCACCAAATCAACCATGAACCACACACGCACGCACACTGATTTACACAAGACACTGATCTATACACACACATAGGTCACAGGTGGGGGTTGACGTGGAGGGATATAGATTGGTAATATGTATATTGTGGTGGGGTTCGAGTTATCGGGGTTATTAATATGTATGTGGCGGTGGGGTTAGAGGTGGTGGCGGCGGCGCAGGCGGAGATGGTGGTAGTGTCGTGAGGTCTGTGCTGAGCCTTACAAGCAATACAAAGGATATCTGCGTCGGCAAATGAAAGACAACAGAGAGACGTTTTAGAGAGAAGAGTGCGTGAGGTAGGAAGGGGTTGGGGGGAGAGATAGAGAGAGAGAGCAAATATATGTATACATAGGCTAGCTTCCGGAAGAGAGACAGAAAGACACTTGGAGGGGCGTGAGTTGTATCGTTACAAGTTGCATGTTGAAGTGTCTGAAGTCAAAGATGTCGTCACAGATCTCATCAAAAAAAAAAAAGATGTCGTCATAGATGATGCCAAAATGGATAGTTATGTTTTTCTGACAAAAAGTGAAAAAATGGTATACTCCCATGTCCATAATTAGTTTGTCTCAAGAGATAACGCGTTACGTCTCTAGAATGTAGGTACGAAGTTTCCTTTTGTCGATATCTTTGTACAACTGTAGCCAAACAATTTTCGATGTTCCTCTTATTAATTTTCTCCTTTAGGCTGCACGTACTAATAACAATTCCATGGGGATAATTACTGATTGACAAATTCTCATTTATACTGAAGTAATTATCATATTATTTATACTATCAGGCATCAGCTAGCAATTATAGAAATATCACTAGCTTAAAACTCCAATTGTTCTTTTCATGATGAGCTATAATTTTTTTGGGTATTTCTAACAAACAGTACCGGTTATCATTTGGAAAACAGTTTGAAAATTTTTATTTTGAGCAAATGACTTTTTTTCCTTGGAAATCACTACTTAAATCATTGCCAATTATATAGGGTTCATCTATAAGATATGTGTACGAATTTCAATCACCTCGTAACATTTTATTATTATGAGAAAAATTAAATAGTAATAAATTAACAATAAAATTATAATGAAATAATTTATACCGTTCAAAATTATATGTTATGAAGGGTTATTTCATTAAAAATTTTAAGTTGTTATAGAGGAGTTTATATATTATTTATTATATTCAACACCGCCTGCAAATGCATGCAGAGTTCATTTTTTAATCTTGTACTTTTCAATTTTGATATTTTTAAATAGGTGACGATGAGTTTTAAACTAAGTTTTTTTTTTTTGTACCTAAGGTCTGAAACTATATTAAGTGATCACTTTATTTAAAAAATGAACCGGTTAAAGAAGAATTTATTGTGTTATTTATTATTTTCTACCGAGATTAAAGCTTCTACCGACAAAAAAAAAAACATTAAGGCTTCTGAAATTTTCTGAGCTATCATTTTTGCTTTCCGTTAGTATGTCATTATTATTTTACATATGGATATGTCAAATATGAAATCATAAACTAAATCAGAAGAGTCAATGTCATTAGCTTAGACTTGAAGATAGAGACCTATCACGGAAAATGAATAAATTAATGCTAGTTCTGAGTTGCGGACTTTTTTTTTGTTGGGTCAAACAATCATATTATTAATTATTAAAAATAAGATATACAAGAATTAATTAGGCTTGAACTAAACAAGTACTTAGAAGAAACACACTTATATTAACAAGAAAACATACAATCAATAAAGATAATGTTAAAGGGGTGAAAATCACCATATAGGAGAAAGGAGACCTATCAAAATCGCTAAAATAATCTAAATTGCTACAGAGGTGGCTCGCACTGAATAAAGCTGGCATGACCAGACAAGGAAGATAAACAATGACAAGTATTGTCAACAATGAAGGGAAAACTTTAGTCATAATTTTGAGGGCTCCGAATAGTATCTAAAACCAGTTGTACGTGAGAAATCAAACCATATAAACAAGACACCAATAAATACAATATCGCCGCACCGGAGTTGGAAAGTACCACCACTGAAAGAAAAGAAGAGGTCAAAAGTGCAGTTGTTGTTGTCGACAGAACATAGAAGACCAAAAACTAAATATCAAAATTGAATTTTTACATAACAGGAACAAAAACAAAATGAAGGTAGAATATATGAGAAGAGAAAGAAGAGGAAGAGAAAGAGAGTGAGAAAGAGGGGGAGAGGTGGGCTCTCGCAACAACGGAAGAAAGATGAAAGAAAGAGATGGGTGATGAAGCGTGGTGAGGCGGTGGAAAACCACTGAGAAGAAGAGACAAATCTTGGAAAGGAAGGAATTAGCTGCTATTAGCTGGCGACTTGAATATCTTACTTTAATGTAGTTTAGACTTGTTTAAGTGTGGAACATTTCGTGTCTCGGCTGTAGTGTTTAAGACTTGTTGGACTTATGCACTTGGAGTTTATGACATATACTAGTTATGGTTTTATTAGCTCCGAGCTTGTTGCATATCATTTGGATGTTTTATAAATTTATCTCGACCGTGACAAGTCTGAGGCATGACGTTTGTACATATTATGACTTTCAACACACGGATAAAAAAACACAATTACAAGAATAAAGTTTCAACCAAAAAAATAACATTTACGTTTAGCCAAATTCAAAATTTATTTTACTATGCCCAAAAAGGACAAAAGAGCACCGTTTTTTTTTTTCTTTAATTCTCTCAAATTAAGTATATAAGATCTTGACCTTTTCGTAGGAATGACACGCCTTTTGACATTACAACAATTAAGTCGCAAGAAAAATTTTTAGTACGTGTAGTATCTAAGCCTCACAAGCATATAAAATTTATGTACCTCTAATGTAATAGATTGTAGCACCGACCCTTGCAACATACCCAAGTAGACTTGGCTTTGCATGTGCATGCCATGCAAGGGTTTCGCAAGAAAGAGTTCACTTTCTTAGAATTTTTTAAAATTATGATCTACCATTGATTGAAATATTTTTTTATTTTACAAAATGAATTGAAGTTGATTGGTAAAACTCAATATATAGTTTTTGTGATCTATTTCAGTTGCGCCTAGGTTCGTCTCAGTGATATTATTTTTTAGTAATATGGTATACAAGGTGTAAGCTTGTTTAAATTATATTATCTCAACTTTATTACTTTAGCAATTTTCATCTTCTCTCAAGTCTACTTTAAAAAAATATATATATATTTAATGAATTTTAAAAAAAAAAAAAAGATTTGGAACAGCGATAAATAACAAAAAAATTGTAAAAATTTTAAAAATATACATACTTTTCGGACCAATTGTCCTTTTCGTGATAAGCAACGCCCGGAATTCCTGATAAGCATCGGGGCTTATCATTTGGGACAATTTTAAAATTTCTTTTTTGAACAAAATGACTTTTTCCTCAGAAATTACTACTTAAAAGATTGCCAACTATGCAGGGTTCATCTATGAGATATGTAAATGAATTTGAATTACCTCATAACACTATATTATTGCAAAAAAAATTAAATAATAATAAATTAATAACATAACTATGATAAAATAATTTACACGATTTAAAATTATTAAATCTCTTTTATAACGTTACAATTATGAAGGGATTTAAATCACATCTGACGACCCATTTTTTCTGAAAAATCCTACTGTCAAAATGGACGGTGCGCTTCACAGCTGCTGACATGCTTCCTCTTTGCGTGTTTTGCACATTAAAGCTTCTGAAACTTTCTAAGCCATCATTTTAGCTTTCCGTTAGTATGTAATTATTATTATTCTTATGGTTATGTCAAAGAAGAAATCATAAACTAAATCAGAAGAGTCAATGTTATTAGCTTAGACTTGTGGTAGAGACCTATCATGGTCGAGTAAATTAATGCTAGTTCTGAGCTGACGACTTGAATTTCTTTACTTTAATGCAGTTTGGACTTGTTTAGGTAATGTAATTTCTTATCTTTTAGAGTTAAGTATGTATATCGTGAAGTTAATTTATGTACTAATTAATTTGTGAATTTTTTGATTGAAGAAATTATTATAGTCTCTAAAGTTATTATTGTCATTAATTAATAGAGATAGAAGAAGGGGAATTCCATCCTTAGTCTCCCTAGAAAAAAAAAATTAAAAAATCGTTTAGCTTTCAATGTTTAAGACTTGTGTATGACCAAAAAAACAAAATTTTTAAGACTTGTGGACTTAATGTTATGCACTTGGATTTTGTGATATAATTGTGGTTCTAGAAGCCCCGAGCTTGCCGCCTTAATTATGGATGTATATTTGTCATTTATATTATGTGATTCAGTGACTTCTGCGGCTTTTCAAGTTTGTTTCTTCTTAAGTTACGACATGTCATGCTGTGAATTTGCCTCGTGATAGGTCTAAAGCGTGACACTCGAATATATTATGATTTTTTATCTTTAATTGAATTTTTTCAGAAGTTCTGGAACTATAGACTCTACCCAACGCATGAGTCTACATGCTTAACTAAGAGTGTGAATCCACCGTTGTTTTAAAGTTTTTCTCATCTTTAATATGTCCATTAAATTCAACAAAATTATGTTGAAGAAAGAGATAAGATCAAGCAAACTAGCTTCCAACATCACGGCAAAAAACACAATTATAGAAGTAAAGTTTCAACCGAAAATATGCATTCCTTGCATTCCACATTTCCACTTAGCCAAATTCATAATTTATGGTACTGAGCCCAAAAGGACAAAAAGGCACTATCTTTAATTTTTTTTTTTTTTTTGAGTTTAGTCTTTCTCTCAAAGTAAGTATATAAGATCTTGACCTATTTGTGAGAATCACATTTCTTTTGACATTACAACAATTAAGTTGCAGGAAAAAACTTAAATACGTGTTGTATGTGAACCTCACAAGCATATAAGATCGATACGACTCTGATATAATGATAAGTTATAAGACTAATCCTTACAACATAAAAGTAGATGTGGCTTTGTATGTTCACGCGAGGGTTTGTGTAACAAACTCACATGCTGAGTCCACCATGGATGCATCATGGACTCAGACCAACAATATTCAGTTACGAAGGAGCACACGCCAAAGGAATCAACCCACCTACTGGAATAACTATGTAAAGAGTGAATCCCTTTGCCACTAAGCGAGCACTGACCCCTCATGTCAACCCCTTTAGAAAAGCCTTATTGTGGGATTAACCTTTGCCTTTTTCGATATATTCAAATTAACATGGAGATGTAAAGCCTGAAGCAGCGGGGTTGATCAGGGGGGCAGGGGAATAGCATAATCAATTTTATCACATGTAACGAAAACTATTATATATAGAGCACTTAGCCAACAAAAGCAAGAGAGAAATACCCAATTTTGTTATTGTTTTCTTTTTTATCCTTCTGAAATTCCTTGGAGGTGTGGCTCCTCGAAACGTCATAGCTTTCTTTGTTAGGGAAAGCTTTAGCTTTTTACTTGTAATTTCTTTCTCTGAATTTGCAGTAAAGAACATATTTCCTTGCCTTGGTTAATTGTTGTCATACATACTCTTACATTGGTGCTTCCATTGAGTCATTGAACTCCTACCATGGCTGTCGACTCTCGTTCTGCCAAAATCGAGGACATCCTTAAACAGCTTACCTCAACCTCCTCCGCCCAAGACCAACTACTTCAACAATTAACCACCGCCTCCACTGAAATTGAAAACCGCCTAAACACCCTTCAAGAAACACTCTGTGAATTAACTATCAAATTTACCACCCTCGATAGTAAAATTGATCATCTTCTTCTCCGATTTGATACACAACCCATTTCTGCAAACCCAACCCCTCATTGCCACCGACCAAATACCACCCATTTCCACTAAGCAAACTCCTGCCACCAGTTTCGGACCTCTGATGTCTTTTTTTGACGGGCCGTTGGCTCCTGCGCTCCCACCCATCCAAATACCTCCCCTACCTCTTCCTCTAGATTCCCCTACCACTCGTACCAGTCGCCTAGACTTTTCTTTATTTGACAGCAACGACCCTTCTGGCTAGATTTTTAAGGCTAAGAGATTCTTCGCTTTTCATCGAACACATGATAAACAACGATTGATGATCTCGTCCTTCTTCATGGATGGCAAAACTTTAGCCTGGTTTCAATGGTTGACAAAAATCAATAGTTTCCGACTTGGGGACATTTTACACATGCATTGGAGCTGCAATTTGGTCCGTCCGAATTCGAGGACAGCCCCGGTAGCTTGGCTAAACTCACTCAGACTTCCACCGTTGAAGCCTATCAAACCTTATTCGAAACTCTAGCCAATTGAACCGCGGGCCTGCACTAGCTATTTCGGTTAATCGTTTTGTTGCGGGCTTACGACCCGATATCTGAGCTTTCAAACCCACTGCCTTAGCCTAGACCATCGGCCTTGCACGACTCCAAGAAGAGAAAATCGCAGCCAAATCTCTTCTTTGGCCGCACGCAAACCACAAGCTATTTCAACCACAAACCTTTGCCCATGCACTACCCAACAACCTATTCCCATATACTGCCCAATCCAACCCAAAACCCAACCCTCCCAAACTCTCATACACACAACCCACTTTCGATACTACCAAACCTCAGCTTTTGCCTTCCACTTCTCTTCCTTCATCCCCTACTCCGTCGCCAGTGGTACGGAAAATCTCACACGCAGAAATGTAGGCTCGCAACAAAAAATGCCTTTGCTACTACTATGACGGCAAATAGAACCCTCTCCACCATTGTCAAACTTCGTCTCAGTTATTTATCTTGGATTAGGACACCACACCATCTTTCAACTCCGACAATACAACTCTCACGGAACAACTCCAAATTGATGAGCTATGTCCTTAATCGGATATTTACTTTAAGGCCTTTGCCGACAACACATCCCACACCACACTCAGATTTTTCGGCGAACCTACGACCAATCGGTTAACAGTCAACCTCTCTACCACTGAGCTACTGAGGTCATCGCTGGCTATCCGGTTCAGGTACTCATTGACGGTGGCAGTACCCATAATTTTATTCAAACACGGGTGGCTCATTATCTTGGTCTTTCAATCACTGCTACACTTTAATTTGTCGTGTTAATTGGCAATTGTGCTAAATTACTCACCGAAGGTTGTCTTCAACAAGCCGTCATCTCCATCCAAGGATTTACCATTACAACTGACGTTTATATTCTTCCCCTTCAAGCCTCAGATATTGTGCTCAGCACAGCGTGGCTGTCCACACTCGGCCCCATTGTCCATGCCATGACTATCAAAATCTATTTATCGAGTTCCAATACCAAGGCACTTCTGTCCGCCTCTAAGGGCAACGTCAACCACCACTCACAGTTATCCCATACTCTGGCTTGTGGTGCTTATCGCAGGTCGATGGCGTGGCTGAATATTATAGCTTAGCCCTTGAACCTCTATCCACTTCCCCTCACACTACACTGTCCCCTGCTATTACTACCTTGCTGGATAAATACTCTACTGTTTTTAACACCCCCAAGGGTCTACTTCCAAACCGTGAGTGGGATCACCAAATCCATTTAAAGCCCGATGTTGGCCCAATTAATGTACGGCTATACCGTTACCCACACTTTCCAAAAGTTAAAATGGAGAAGCTGATTACTAAAATGTTACAGGATGGGATAATCCGTCTGAGTACAAGCCTGTTTTCTTCCCCTGTTTTATTGGTAAAAAAAGAAAAAAGATGGCTTATGGAGATTTTGTGTCGATTATAGGGCCTTGAATGCTATTACCATTAAAGATTGCTTCCCAATTCCAATAGTAGACGAACCCATTGATGTACTCCATGGGGCTATTTATTTTTCAAAGCTGGACCTCCGCGCCAGCTATAATCAAATACGTGTGCATTCAGCCGCCATTGCCAAAATGGATTTTCGCACATATGATTGGCACTATGAATTCCTTGTCATGTCTTTTGGATTATCTAATACCCCGTCTACTTTTCAAGCAGCAATGAATTCTATTTTTCGTGCTCATCTCATACAATTTGTTCTCGTTTTCTTCGATGATATTTTGATCTATAGTAAAAGTCTTGATGATCATCTGTTGCATTTGGAACAAGTCCTGCAACTCTTATCCTCTTATCAATTTGTGGCCAAGCTCTCCAAATTCACTTTCTGCCAGTAGGAGATTGCTTATCTCGGCCACATCATATCAGTTGCAGATGTTGCAATGGACACTAATAAAATTTAGGCTATTATCCAGTGGCTTTTGCCACGATCAGCCAAAGAACTAAGGGCTTTCTTGGGTCTGACTGTTACTACTGTTGGTTTATTAAGCAATACGCAATAATTGCAGGACCACTAACGGATCTCCTATGCAAAGATTCATTCACTTGGACTATACAAGCTACTGATGTTTTTCAGTTTCTGAAACATGCAATGACATCAGCTCCGGTTCTCGCACTGCCCAACTTCACCATTCTTTTTGCAGTCAAAACCGATGCTTCTGGTATAGCTGTTGGTGCAGTGTTGACACAATCAGGCCACCCGATTGCATATTTCAGCAAAAAGTTATCTCAACGTATGTAAAATGCATCTACTTATCATCATGAGATGCATACAATCACTTCGACAGTGGAAAAATGGTGTCATTATTTGCTAGGCCATAAATTCTTTATATGTATAGATCAACAAAGTCTCAGAAACCTCATATCGCAGACTATCCAAATATCGGAACAACAACAATGGCTAAGCAAACTCATGGGTTATGACTTTGAAATACATTATCGGCCTGACAAAACAAATGTTGTGGCAGATACACTTTTCAGGCCTCCTGATACAACACTTTTGGCTATTTATAGCCCTACATTAGACATATTATCTGAGGTTAAATCCGCTAATCAAAATGATCCTGAATTGTTACAGATCTACGACCACCTTCTCAAGGATCCACGGCAGTTCCTCACTTTACAACAAGGGATGACTTGTTGTATTACAGAAATTGCTTGTTCATTCCAGCAAAAATGCGATCTGATGTCCTTCATGACTTTCATGCTTCACCCATTGGAGGTCATGCAGACTATCAACGCACACTTTAGCGTTTGCAGACCACCTTCTATTGTCCATCTCTATGATGAGACGTCAAAAACTTAATGAAATAATATCTCATATGTCAACAAGCGAAGTTCTTCAACACTTCGCCTACTGGTCTATTACAACCCTTTGTCAATTCCTTCACAGGGTTAGGATGATCTCACAATAGATTTCATAACTGGTCTTCCCTCATCTTTTGACAAGTCTAAAATATTGGTTGTGATTAACCGATTGACCAAGTTTGCTCACTTTATACCATTAGGCTCCAATCCAACTAGCCTTAGTATAGCTGAGGTTTTTCTTAAAGAGGTCATTCATCTTCATGTCTTTCCCAAGTCCATTATCACAGGCCGAGACCCACTTTTTCTCAGTTACTTTTGGCAGTTACTTTTGGTAGGAGCTATTCCGCCTCCAAGGCACCAAACTCTCAATGAGTTCCTCCTATTATCCTCAAACAGATGGTCAGACAAAAAATATGAACAAAACATTGGAATTATATTTACGTTGCTTCGTCATGTTGGAAAAGTGGCCTACAAAATTCACCTTCTAACAACGGCCCGTATGTATCCAGTATTCCATGTTTCACTGCTCAAATCGTTCCACGTCACACCACCGAATTCAGAGCAGGATGATATGGTCACAATCCCAGCCTTATACCATGTTCAAGCACTAGATTCCAGGGTCATCATCCACCAAGGACGACCTGTCTCATAACACTTAATCCAATGGGATCACCTACTCATTACGGAAGCTACTTGGGAGAATACTATTGGATTCAACAAAGCACATCCCACCTGGAATCTTGAGGACAAGGTTCTGTTTCAAGGGGTACTGTAACAAACTCATATGCTGAGTCCATCATGGATATATCACCGACTCATACCAACAATATTCAATTACAAAGGAGCACATGCCAAAGGAATCAACCCACCTACCGGAAGAACTATGTAACTCATATGTAACATAAACTATTATATATAGAGCACTTAGCTAACAGAAGCAAGAGAGAAATCCCCAATTTTGTTATTGCTTTCTTCTTTATCCTTCTGAAATTCCTTGGGGGTGTGGCTCCTCAAAACGCCATAGCTTTCTTTGTCAGGGAAAGCTTTAGCTCTTTACTTGTAATTTTCTTCTCTTAATTTGCAGCAAAGAACATCTTTCCCTGCCTTGGTTAATTGTTGTCATACATACTCTTACAGTTTTCCAAGAAAGCATTCTTTTAATGAAAGATAGATCAAGGTTTGTTTCATTTGGTGGCACATTCCACGTAAACCCTTGAAGACATCATGGTCAAAGTCGTCCCAAGCGGAAGCCCAACAAATTATACCCTTCAGTGTAGTGAATGAAATCTGGCTCCAAAACCTTTAAAAAAAACCATAGAAAACCGTGTATCTCTGGTTTTCAATATTTCGGCATAAAGGCCCACTGTCCAAAAACTATAGAATCTTGGGTTTTCATTATAGCGGCGTGCCCACAATCCCTCAATCATTCATTCACACACAAATGGACCTACCTTTGCTCATGTGAAAGGGACTTGGAATTGATTTATGAGCTTTCATACTTCCTAGAAATGTAACTTTCCCTTCAAGATTAGAGTCAAAATTTATTGTCAAGATTATAATATATAATTAACAGTCATATTAAAAATAATTTCTTTAGTAGAAATTAATTTATTTATTTGGACTAAAAGTACATATTCATTTTATACACTTATTAGGTCATCAAGGGTTGTAGTTCTTTTTGCTCAGTTAGGGTTGCATTTTTTATTGTCCCTTTAATAGGTCATTCGATGTCAATCTCTCTACAAGTTTCTTTAATTGTATATTAACCTTTTTTTAGAAAAGAGAAAGTTATCATCATGGAAAATTGAACGAAGTTCAGTACACTTATGTAAAGAGTTAAAAGGAAAGGGAAGAGATGGAAAGAAGTTTTCTGTACGAGTGTATTGACATGTACCATGAGATCTTGGGTTTGAAATTCTTATTTTAGTAAAATCTTTAGGAGGTAAGCCATATCTAAACAACAATAGAAAATACTTTTAAATTTGCAGGTGTAATTTATAGGTTCAATCACACAATTTGCAGGCTCTAAATCTGAAAATTTACAAATTGTGTGATTGAACCTAGAAAAGAAGCATCATGATTGGTACTTAATTATTAATCTTTCATTCTCACAATAAGTTGTAATGACTGCTAAATAGGATAAAAAGGCTCCATTTTCAACTAGCTCTATATTAACACTCCTACATCATCTATAATTCTTCTCAAATTTTCACATGAGATTGCAATAAAAAGATTGCTTGGTAAAAACACAGGTGTTTCTTTAGATATCTGTACTTACAAACCAAACCGAATTAAATATTAAATCAATCAACTACATAAATCAAATGATATCACTAATTCATATAAAGCGTTATCTCTTTTATTAATTTTATGCATGTGAAATCTCATTTGAGTATATAATTTAACTCTTCTTATGTTTCCTTCTACCCTTTTTATGATAATCAACCAATAAATCTTTACAGCTTTTGATAGATTCTTTTATAGGCCTCTTACTAACATGTAAAAGATACATACATACAAAAATTATTCCAAAGATATCATAATCAAGTTTGAGTCTACAAGATACATCTACTCTCATAAAATTAGTTCTGCACTCCTGCCTTATCTATACCATTCAATCTACAAGTTCCCAAAATATGTTTGTGACAAAAAAGACTCTTACCTTCAATAAGTTTTACTTGTTTGGACTTGTTTTATTAATATCTATTTTATTAATATTGTATAGTCTCTATTGAAAAATAAAATAAAATTGTATTTAATAAAATAAGTGGGCTACAATGGTCTTCAAATGGGTTGCAACTTAAGACGATTGTAACGGTAGGAGATTGACCAGTCAGCATTCAAGGGAGGATATTGTTAAAGAAGCTTGGGATTTATCATCTTTAGATCTCACTTTTGAGATACTTGAATGAGATCTTAGATGCATGCAGTTAATAAAAGTGAAGTTCTCGTCAAGAATGAGTGATAATTAATGGAATAAAGTTTAATTTAATTGGTGTTAGTTTAGATTCTTCCATTGTAGCATAGTTTAGTATAAACGAAACACTCGGTATCTCGTCAAAAATTAGACCAAAACATGTCCGATAGGCTTAAAATTGTCATAGATATTTGTATATCACGCAATCGAAGACAATATAATATCCTATTTATATTTTTAAATCTCAACAATCGATTTGAAGTTTTAATTTTGAAATAGGTAGTTAAAATAAATTTTAAATGAATGGTTGAAATCTGAAAACACCAAATCTCGTAACTCATAATACAGCTCATGTAGTAGATGAGAAAATAAGTAGAAAAGATAATCCAAACCTCATGCAGGCAGTGGCGGAGCTAGGCACCTAAAGTCAGGGTGTGCATGACAATGGCAGAGTCAATGACAGACGATTGGGGGTGGTATTTAATTTAAGTACATTATAGCATAAATGAAGTCTTCAAGTAAACTCGGTCTCATTTTAGGCATATTATAACAATTATAAAAATATACAAAAAAAAAACATATATAACAATGACATAACATACAAAACAGAAAAAAATAAATAACTAAAGACATTCTAAATAACTAAAATCTATAAGTTTTTTTTTTTTAATAAGCAGGCGCATGCGGGGATGGTTATCACATGATGACTTTGGAGTCGGCTTTTTGCTTGGTCAAGGCTTGGTTTCAAAATGTTTGGGTTTGGTTTTGGGCCTTCATATTTGACCCAATGGTGTTTTAATGCTGTATGGTGTTGTTTATGTTAGGCTTGTTGGTCTAGTCTGACCCTGTATTCGGGCTTCTTTGTTTGCCATAATAAGCAAAAGTGTTTATCGATCTAATAGGAGTTGGAGGGAAAATGGAATACATAATAATCGAGAGTGATGTAAGTAGTAGTACTCAAAGCAATTAATTTTTCAAGTTTCGCGAGGAGCTGGCACTGAAAACGTATTATGAAGAATATTTAAAAGATTGTAATAGAAACCTCATATGTGAGACTTCAATGCGTTACGAGGACTGCAAATCAACCTTGTAATTGAGTCTCAAAATATAAATTAGGAACTATTTAATGATAGATTGTGTTTCAAATATTTCACACGTATTGATGTATCTTCTTGAAGTTGATTTCCATCCTACTAGAGTAGGATGATCTCTTGTACTCCCTTTTATTTTAATGGTTTTATTCTTACTTGACCAAAAGAAAAAAAGAAAAAAATAATAAAAGCAAGTAGGATAGCAAGCATGGAGGGCCTTATAGCACTAAGATTTGGAGAACTCGCGAAGCCAAAACTATATATGAAAGATGAAAATGCTAAATTTGGTACGTTTCATGCTCTACTTCGAAAAATTTTGGTTCAGTTTAAATTAACGGGTCGGGAGAACAACTTAAAAGATAAAGATTTATCGTTAATTTTTTCATGTCATTCCAAGTTTGAAGTACCATTTTTACAAATAAGTAATATCTGAGAGACTGAAAGAGTTTCCCAAAACATTTTCTGCGATGTGCTTTACGTGTTAGACCATATCTAATGGTTCTGCAATTAAATTAAAGTTTCTGGAAAGTTAAGCACGAATGTTAGCGCGGGGTTTGAACTAGGCTTATGGATCTCTTCATGATGCACTTATAAAAACTCATTTTTGTATTCTTCTAAGGGGTATCATTAATCATTTACTTTAGCAAAACTTGTAATTTTGACCTGGTTAATTAAGTTCTTACATCGTAGGTAGGATAGTTTTCTACTGTTCCCTTCGTTCCAAATCGGAATATTTGAATTTTTTAAGAAGCCCTTGATGTAAATGCCTGTCCTAAAAAATATTTTGTGTCAGTCAAAAATTAAGTAATATTTATAATTAATAAGATATCAAGTGAACAATATGCTCGTAAACGAAATACATAGAAGTAATTTGAGTATATGACAATAGATAGAAGTAATTTGAGCATATGACAATAGTCGAAGATGGGTTCATGCATCTGGTAAACTAAAGAAAGTTATAATTTATTGGAATAATAAGTTCATAAAATTTGTCACCAAGGATTGGGTGAAGTAGTCGGGTAGTAATTAGTTGTAATCTAAAATGCTAAGTTCCACCTTATACTCTTCCACAGCATATCACCTCTATAGAATGAGATTTATAACCTTTGTGAATCTAATATAATCCTATCTAACGAGAGTTATTCGACATAACAAAAAAAAAAATGTATATCATCTGATAACTTCTTTTTGTAAATGTTTTTAGAATTAACAAATCACTTGTTTACCCAATAAAAAAATTATCAGTGAATTAACTACAAGGTTCTGCACAAAATTAGTCCACTTTCATCAAGAGTTGCAAACTAAAGGTGGAAAACTTGCCACTAACATGAGGCTAAGCAACATATAAATCACCAAATCTAGTTTCATCAATATCGTCCACTTTCATCAATAGTTGGAGTGCTTAATTATATGTCCAATATAGTTAGGAAAGAGATGGTATAAAAGCCCACAAATCGTTATGCCCCCCTTTTTTATTTTTTATTTTTATTAAAAGGAGGGATAGTCAAAGTTTGGAATTACATGAATGATAACATTTTTAAGTTATCTTATTATAAATTTTCGGGGATTTTTTACCCCTTGGTATCCTTATGCGAGAGAGCGAACAAACCATCTGGTGCATTCTCAAATGCCACAAAAATCAAGGGAAAGCCCAACTCATAGGTAATTAATCAATTGACACATTTATTAGTTTCACGATAGATGTATCACACTTTGAATCTAATGCAGATGTTGCTGCAATATAGCAATTTTTTAAAATTTTGGGCTTTTTAAAATTGGTCCATGATTGTCACGACTATAACTGATTTAGCATCATAATGGCCTCTAAATGGGCCATTCGTTACAAATTAAACACTTCTTTTAATAGTAATTAAGCAAGTACTTCTAATTCTCATACTTATATTTTATATTGAATAGAAAAGGCTAACTTTCGTCCCGCTTGATGAGTAGGTCTTGACGCTAGTTTATGTATTCAGGGAAGGGTTAAGGTCATACAACAAAATTAGCATGATTCGAGCTTATGACTTCTCGCATAACAACAAGTAATATTACCATGGGACTAAAGCCCTATTGGCTAGAAATCTGAAAATTTATTGTATACCTATAACATGTGTTTCCTTAAATTGCCCCCTTAATTTTTTATTTTTAAATTTTGTTTTATTTAAGGGAGGCTCACTGTTGACTCTGAGAATCAATCTCAATATCTCTCACATTTAAAGCAAGAATCATACCATTACACCAAATGACTAGTGGCTTGCCCCCTCAATTTTAAAGATATTACCCATCTCTAGACACTCTCATTGTACATATTAATACACACTTCAATATAGGAATATTTTTCGACCAAATAAAAATATAAGAACAATTTCTCTCCATCTCGTTCACTTTCTTTAACTCTTTTCAGAAGTTTGACTCTATAGAAAAAGTTAGATACTCAAACGTTTCCTATTTCATTCTTCTTTTATTTTATTTTTTGCATCTTGATATGCTTCACTTTAGAATGAGTTAATATATTATTTCTTTTTTTTGGTCAATAGATAATATACGATTGGAGAAAAGTTTAGAACACTAACATTTGATATTTGCTCTAGCTAGTGGTATAGTTCACACTTTATTTACGAAAAGTCCAAAGACTAATTTTCTGTACGTGTAACATCCTTTGTATGTTATTTAATATTAGCTTAATTAGGTCTCCTATGCTGTTTTTCCTCTAAAGCATAAATATCATATCTACGAGGTTTTGGTGATAATTCAATTGAGTATTCATTCTAATATATATATTTTTTTTTTGTCGGTAGTCTAATATTTTATTTGGAAGCTATAATTTTGGTAAAGCACGCAAACCAAAGGCTAATTATTTTGTTAGAAAGTAGCTATAGACATTAGAATTTCCAATAAAGAACTAAGTTTCAGAGTTTCGAAATTCATTTATTTTTTAAATGAGTCATTAATGACCCGTACTATTTCAAAAAACTCAAATCAAATAAGGGTGGAGAGATTTTTTTTATGTATGGTTGAAAGTATTGACTAGCTTGATTGGATTAGCCTTTTTAGATTGTACCCCTTTTGTATGGGCCTCTTATCTTGACGAGCATGAACTTGACGTGGTCCAAGTAATACATACGTCAACTACATACATCAAGACATGGCTATTACTCTAAATCAAATTTAAAGTAGAGTAGTGGAATGTCCCTTATTAAAGTCATGAATGGGATAATATTGAAGCCTAGAAGCCGAACCATGATAAAATGATATAACTAAAGTCGGGAAGCAAACAAATTCAAAAAATATTATCGAAATAATTATATTCTTTTTCTTTGTATTTTTTCTATTATTTCTCAATCATATTACAGTATCGTGCAAGGATTAAATTTAGGATCACCCTGGTGAATGATGCTCAAAGAAAGTAGCATGTACATCAACATTACGTTCAACTTTTAGAAAGTTGATATGTTTATAATTCTGATTAATCTTTACCAAATTTTAACATGTATATTAGTGTTTGGATTGCACTTTTTGAAGGAAATAAAGAAAACGAATGGGTTAGAGATTCCCTTTTTTTTTCAATTGGCTTTTGGAAAGGAAGACGGTTATGGAGGAATTAAATAATCTTTCAATGAGAGAATTTTGCCATTCTCTCAATTTGGAATTTTATGGGTGGAAAGGAAAGATTAATATGTGACATGTTTTAATTTCTCTAGTAGTACTTTTATATATTTTCAATTATAATAGAAAAACCCCCTTTTCTTTTCTTTGTTTTATTATTTTTCTGCTACCGCCCTTTTTTCTTTTTTTCCTTTCCTATCCATGTGCAATTCAAACGGTAGGGTTGATACCAACGTAAGATTTGTTTCGTCACCAAAACCTTCGTTATTAGGGCTTTGGTCAAGTGATATGTAATTCGTTATGTATGCGAAAAATTATGAGCTCGAGTTTCGTTGGTTATGTTGTATGACCTTAAACTTCTCTTGAATTAAAGAAAAAGAAAAAAAGTAATGCTTCTTGGGCCATTCCCGTTCAAGTAAGCTTTATTTGCAATGAACTTTTAAATAACGGAATTGGTGTTCTCACACGTGAAAATCTTGAGAAGGTTTTTTGTTTCTTTTGCGTTAAGGCAAAGTAATTCCATTAAACAAAGTCCTCTGACTCTTGATCTTGTTCTAATTTATGTTGTAATGAAATGTCAGAGTTGAATTTTAGGGGGGGAGGAAATACAAGGATCAATTGCAGCTATAGTCCGAGGAAGGTTCTTAATCCATATATCAGGGGCGCCCTCCTTAACGCGTTAGACGTTCTAAATGTTGGAGGGTTAAATTGTTCCACATAAACAAATTATACATTTTAAAATCAGTATACAAGCTTTTGAGTTATTCCACTTATAAAAAAATATTGGTTTTAGAATAAGGTATCTCATGATTCTTATTATAGTATTAATATGGATTTTGGTCTAATCTTATTCATCTATATTCGATCCATTCTTATCCCTACTCGATTTCCAGTAGCAACTCTTTCATATTTGCACCATTTTTTCTTCCACATCATTACATATTCAACAACCAATATCTTAGCAAAAAAAAAAACCAATCAGTGAAGAGGCCAAGTGTTAGAAAATCCAGTACTCTTATATAAATAAACCATAAATTTCAAGACTAGTATATAACTTCTTGAGCAATTTTATCTAATATTAATTGATTTTTGGATGAAACCAATTATATGACATTCTTACCATTTTAAGACGTTCTAAATTGGTGTAAATCTTTCAAAACAAACATCTTTCCCTTTTTACTTTTTCATTAAGTAAGGATTATAGTCCAAAGTGGGGTGTTTTTTATCTTTTATTTTGCCCCTCATAAATATATTCAATCTATTATTTTCTCAACTCGTACTTATCTTTAATGTAGGGAGAAACAAAATACGACAATATTTTAGAGAGTCATATAAGACATTTTTTTTTCTTTTTTGGGTACAATTGACGCTAAAGTCATTGTTCAAACTTAAAACTTTTAATTACAATGATTATTACTTGACCATTCCACCCAATTCTTAGACAAATTAGACAAAATTTTAAGAACGAGTTGAGTAATTGAATAAAAACTCAAAGAATTAATAATACAGTTTGACTGAAAATGAAACCACTGCATCATTAATTAGCCACTAGGATTCTGATTCGGGGTAATATTACACAATGTGTATGTCAAAGGTTGTGAACTCGATTTTTACAGCTTACGTTGTACTAAAAGGCCTCCCTCGAATCCCAAAAAAAAAAAAAAAGAGAGAAAGAAAAAAAAAACTGCATCATTCGTAGTAGTACATAAACATATATTCAGATCTTTGATCAAATCACGATTACCAGGTCAAATATAACGTGTTTTACTAAAGTAAATGATTAAAGACACCCCTTAAATATATAAAAATGAGTTTTAATTCGATGTCCTTTGAAGAGATTCATGAGCCAAGTTCGAAGCCCGTGTTCGCCCTCAATTTCCAGACTATATATTTATTTATTTTACACAACCTCATGTCTAAAACGTATAGCATCACGCAAAATGTTCTGGGAAACTCTTTTAAAAAAAAAAAAAAAAAATTCACGGAGACAAAATTAATTACAAATAAATAATTTTGGAGGATATTTCACCCATTTTATCTTTTTATATGAATTGATAAAAAACACCTGGAAGTTGATCTAAATTGAAAGGCCCAAGGGGTTACTAAAGGCCAAAATTTGCTAACAAATCTGCACATTTAGTCTCCTTACCATAACCTAACTGCCAATTATAATTTTCCAGACTAAGGCAATTTTTCACATTTTAGTAAGATTTACACATCACAAAATATTATAAGAAACTCTTTAGTCAGTCCAAATTGAATCGTTTCTGTCCTAGTAATATGTGTGAGATCTATGGATAAGTCAATTTTTCGAAATGTTCTATATATACATGGGAAGATTAGAGCATTTGAAATGTACCAATTTTAGCATTGTCATCTTTCTTACACATGATTTCTCCAAATCTTAGTGATATAACAATGCCCTCCATGTTTGCTCTCCTGATTGCTTTTATCCTTGTCTTTACCTTCAGCAAATGGATGAAGTAGAAGAAAAACAAGCAACGAAAACTCCCACCAGTTCCATTTCCATGGCCTATTGTTGGCAACATTTCCATTTATAGAAGTGTTGAAAAAAATCTCAATTCTGCCATTTTGTTTACAAATCAATAGACTCATAAAGAGCAGAAAAGTCATTTTGTCCAATCTTCTTAAGCAACCCCTGCCGAGCTTTTGATAGTCCAATCCGTTTCCAAAATTTTGTTCGTTTAAGCGACCACTCCCAAGACTTTGTTTGCCCAATTTGATTAACCATGGGAAAGTCTGCAAGACAAGAAAATGAATTAGCAGCAAGCATTTCCTAAGGAATGATTTAATTAACTTAAAGAACTAAAATTTTACCCAGCTCAGAGAGCATCTATAAGTACACCAACATCTTCTGCAATTACTATGCTCTTTTCAAGAACCCAAAAGCTCATTGACCTTATCACAGAAATGACTGCAAAGATAACACACCAGAACAATAAAAGTATATCATATACATAGCAAATGAATAATTCTTTATGCATAGAGACCTATATAGGGGTGAGGGTGATTGGAGGATGTTAATGTATCTAGAAAGAGACATTAAAGAGAAGGTAGGTCTTATCATTGATAAAAAGGAGCAACCCTTTCTTATGTAGAGTTTAGTACATAAGACAAATAATATTCTCCTCCGTTGTGGGATAGATGACACACAAGAAAAACTAATAGTAATACTAATAACTACTTCAATGGAGAAAAAGTTGTTTTAAAAACCAAAACTAGTGGAGAAATGGAGCCAAGTGAGCAAAATAGTTTTGCAGAGCTTAGTGGCGCCCATAACTCAAAGTGTAGATAAACACCTGGCTCTAAGGTGCAAGGCAACAAATATCACAATCACATTAACATCTCACCTGAAAAAAAAAATCTCAATGATATATTGGATAAAGAGAGGTTATACCAACCTGCCTTCCTGGATGGAAAGAAATCTCAGGTCCTCCCATACTCATGAGAGCAACAACTCCAGCCAACTACATGTAGGCAAAATAAAATTGAATTAACACTAAAACACCGAATTCCAATATAAGATTTTCATAGAGCAAATGAGAAGGACTAAAAACCTACTTGATAGAAATCAGCGTAGGAAAGGATAGGGAATTGTTCCTTGATGGGCTCCAAAATACTGACAACAGTAACAAGATAATCATCATAAACTTGGCACTCCCTGCCTTAGCAGTAACAAGATAATCGTCATAAACTTGGCACTCCTCATCCGTGAACCAGGGAATACCAGCAGTGTACAATCTGGAATTGTAATCAACTCATCCATTAAACCTCAAATGTCTGATACACAAACTCGCTTAACATCAAATCCACTCCCCAAGGGACAACTGCTAATTATGTGACCATGTAAAATATAAAGATAGTATTGAAAATAGATAAATTTTGTGCATAAATTATCAGATTAGGTCAATGCTAAATTGAGAATTATTTCTCCAGTAAATTGCAGATACGTTTTTTTGACGTGGAATGAAATGATTTATTGCCTAGCTAAAAAAGATGACACTTATAGAAAGAGAGAGATATTGCCACATACGCGAGATGGACCATGAGAGGCTCGCAATATTTCAAAGCAATGAGGACTCTGAACTTCCTAATGCATATAGTGATGGCGTTTCGGTACTCCTCGCTAACAGTTGGGTAAAACTTCTCCATAATCAGTTCAAGCCTAACAAAACCCAGATGTCATATCAGTTTCAGGATCTAGAATATACATATTCATATATTCATTATACGGAACAATGATATACATACGAACAACAACTATATAAAAACTCTAAGCTACATCAGTAAGGGGTTGGATCCAAATAAAATAACAAAATATAGCCACATAAATTAGAACTTTCACATCTATGTAAATATTTATAAGAAGAAACAAATATTAATTAATTAAGGGCTTTTCCCTTAAAATTTTCCAGAGGCCGGGACTGCAGCCCCGGGAATAAAAAAGTCTTTTTTTTTTTTTTGGGTCAAGAACAACATTATTAATTAAAAATTGGACATACAGAAATGTCCTCTCATAATTCCTTCTCTTATGAGCTTGTGACTTGAGCTAGCATCAGTTGCAAGTACCATACAGAAATGCAGGATCAGCACCCTCACTGCTGTCAACAATTGTATATTATGGTTGATTTTCAGACATGGCAGCACAGAAATTGATGGTTTTATGCAATATCTTTTAGCACTTCTTTATGCTTAGGTTCAATAACCCTCGAACACGGTTTAATAATCTGGTTAGTGTAACTATACTTAGTCATCTCTGCCTCTACTGCGGGTCAGCACCTCCGAAAGTAATGGAGGACTTCATTCAGTGACCTCGCGATCGCCCTCTGAACGATCAGAATAAGGTAAAGTTTGAATATAAATTTTGCACTCTATTAATGTCTAAGTTCCTCTAGTCAGGTGGGTGCCAGCCGGTCTTTTGACCAAATCCTCCTAAAAACTGTACGTGCGGGTCTCCTACATGTGGCTCATGCCATTTGAGCTGGCCCAGCCAAGTCTGTGTCTTGAAAAACCAAAAAGGGGTTGGGGAAATCCTCCAACAGTTTTGTCACTTGGGCGGCTCTTTCTTGTTCTCATTCCTAGGAAATTTTATTTGTTTGAAACTAAGAACTCAGTTGAATTTCTTTTCTAGGCAGCTTAAGTTTTATGCTTTGTTACAGTCTTGGGTGACCAAAGTCACTGTTTAGTTTAACTGTGAAATTTTAATTTTTGAATTATAAAACTTTTTGTGGTTACATCTGCCACTGATCATGTTCAAGAAAGGAGGAAAGTGTTATGAAAGGCGTCGAGCAATCTTAGTAACTTGCATTTTTCGAAAGGAAAAATAGAGTTTTTATTATAAATACTGTTAAACAAAAGTCATTGACTGTTTAGTACATATTCAACAATGTCAATTTTTTTTAAAATTTTGAAAGTGATGTCATGCTTTCAAAAATATGAAGTATACTTGTGGAAAATTTGCCACTATTACCAACATTCCAAGTGAGAATAGTCCTCCTTGTGTCACCCTTAGGATGGAGGTTACTCACATAAGAATGGATGAACGAAAACTCCAGAGATGGATCTCCAGATTGAGTTGTTAATGAACTTATTCAATGTGGCGAGTAACCTCTCTATTCATTCTTTTTAGTCTCTTTTGAATTTTCACAATCATGAATCAGGTCAAGTTATAAAGTGCAACAAATTATGAATTCCTTAGTTACAAACACTCATCCTCCATAAATCTTCTCAATTCTTCATTGAAGCGCTTGTTAGAAGATGCGAAAGTTTAGAGATATTACATTGGAAAAGGGATAAAGGACGACATAAGATGATTTGGATGGAGTTACTCAAACAAGACCTTGCCTGTATAGAACTAATGGAAGAAAAAATTCTCGATAGAAATGAATGACGTCGCATGATCCATATAGTTGATCACACCTAGTAGGACAAGGCTCAATTCGATTTGGTTTGGTTTATCTCCCTCCAACTCTTCTTCTTTCTCATTTTATCCCTATTGCGGAGGCTAACTTCCATAATTTTACATATTTTGACAAATACTTTTACAAGTCTCCCCCTAATACGTACAAAATATAAATATAGTACTTTGTCAAAGAAATTTCACTGGTTATTTATTTTCTTCTATTTTCATTCGCAGGAGTAATTCAAAGTCTAGGAACTTATACCTCCTAGAGGTGAAGCATGTGGATACGGTAAAAACCTCAAAATGAAACCATGAGACTCCTCTATAAACTCTTAAAATTTACAATTAAGATCACATGATTTTCATTCTCGTAACCCATTAACATCACATGGTTTCACCTCCATAATCTCTTTGTTTGTAGGCACTAACAACCTCCCATAGACAGATGAATGGAGGAAGGTAGAGAGACCACTCATGGTGGAGATTGTAGAGCCTTGACTTTGGCCCCTTTTTGTGAGAGGGACTGGGGAAGGTCCTGACAAGTGAGAGGCCTTGAGAGTCTTCAACAACTGCTTAGGTTAAGGTTTAGTGGGGTGGGTAAAGTGTCTCATATGTCTTGTCCTTAACTTCTTCCGTTACTCTTTTAAATAGGCTCTTAGGTTAACTTGGAGGTTAAGACTTGCCATAATCAGTCCCTCTCATCATGCCCATTTGCATGTTGATTGATTTCCTGCCTTTTTCCGGTGCTAATTCTGCTCCTACTTGTCTAACCAGGTTGCTTTTACCCTTCGGGCCTGGGCCTCGGTGCCGTGGGTTTTCTCTTGTGTCGGGTGGCCTACCTTTACTGGCCCACTACAGTAAGTCCCCTACTCTATAGACCCAAGGGTACGTTGGTCTTGTAGAGTAAAAAAATAAAATTGCCCCGGCACGTGTTCCCCATGGGGGAGTCAATGCATGGCCTGTGGATAATTTTATTTTTTTTACTCTACAGAACCAACGTACCCTTGGGCTTATAGAGTGGGGGACTTACTATAGTGGGCCAGTAAAGGTAAGCCACCCGACACAAGAGAAGGCCTATGGCATTGAGGCCCAAGCTCGAAGGGTGAAAGCAACCTGACTGGACAAGTGGGAACAGAATTAACACCGGAAAAGGCATAAGATCAATCAGCATGCAAATGGGCATGATGAGAGGGACTGATTATGGCAAGTCTTAGCCCCCAAGTTAACCTAAGAGCCTATTTAAGAGAGTAATGGAATAAGCTAAAGACAAGACACCCAAGACACTTTACCCACCCCACTAAACCTTAACCTCAGCAGCTGTTGAAAGCTCTCAAGGCCTCTCACTTATCAGGATTTGCGTAAGGAACCCCTTTTTTAACATGTTCAAAACTTCAACCCTCAAGTCCACGCATTCCGACGTTGTGTGCCCATGATCTCCGTGAAACTCGCACCACACTCTCTGGTCTCTTCGATTGAGGTGGCTCTTCATTCTTTTCGGCCATCTCACATTGGGCAACTGTTTTAATTCGTTCACGTACTCGGCATGGCTTATGAAGAGGAGGTAATCCGAAACTGGTGGCTCTCTATCTCCTTCGAACAACTTTCGACCCAGATGCCGCAGTCTCTGCTCCACTAGATTTGGCGGGACCGAAACTACCAAACAGTTGTGGTGTGCATATGGTTAGCGTCATCGTGGCTCGGTTCGGCGAGTCTCCCTGCCAGGCTCTTGTCGGGAGTTTCGACCTTTCACTTCTTCCTCCCATTTCATCAATCCTCAGGCCTTTTCTATTACTTCCTTCATGCTGCCATATGAGTTCATTACTAGTTCTTTGTGGAGATCTGATTCGGGCAGTAAGCCCTGCTAGAAGGCCGACATCGCGGTCTCCTGGTTGCACTAGGGAATCCTAATCATTTCCTCGTTAAACCTCTGGACGTACGACTTTAAGTATTCGTCCCTGTTTTGCCTGATTTTATATAAATCGCTCGACTTCTTTTTTATCCTCTTACTAGGCGCAAATTGCTCAGAAAACTCCTTCATTAACTAGGCGAATGACTCGATGCTACGACTGGGCAAGCTGGTGTACCATTCTAAAGCCGATCCAATAAGGCTGGATCCAAAACTCTCGCACATGCATGCCTCCTTCAGCGCCGGCGCCACACCTACTACCATCATGCCCTGCCAAAAATGTGCGATGTGCTCATCGAGGTCAGTCTTCCCGTCGTACAACTTCCATTGTGGCATGCGAAATTTGGCCAGCACTTCTGCGAATTCTATGTGATCCAGGAAATGGGTTTCATCAAATTTGTATTCGGGGCTCTCCATTCCCGTCCCCGGCACTCCCCCTTCTACACTACGCTGCTTTTCTACCACTGGGCTTTCGTCCAGCGTTTGCATGGGTACTCTTAACTCTTGGTCTCGGGGGGATTTGATATGAGATCCCTCCACCTGGGGTGACCAACAAAGTCTCCACCTTCCTTCTTAGTTCCTCATACTCTTTTTTAGCCGCATCTTTTTTCGCCATTGCTTCTTTCAACTGCGCTTCCAATGCCACTTGCAAAGCCTTCAATCGTTGTTCTCGGTTCTTGAACATGTTTCCAGCCATTTCAGCTTCTTAAACTGCCACAGTTGTAAGTGACCCCACGGTGGGCGCCAAATTGTAGAGCCTTGAATATACAATTAAGGTCAAAGCGGACTTTGACCCCTATTCGTGAGAGGGACTGGGGGAGGTCCTAACAAGTGAAAGGCGTTGAGAGCCTTCAACAGCTGCAAAGGTTAAGGTTTAGTGGGGTGGGTAAAGTGTCTCGGGTGTCTTGTCCTTAGCTTCTTCCGTTACTCTCTTAAATAGGCTCTTAGGTTAACTTGGGGGCTAAGACTTGCCATAATCAGTCCCTCTCATCATGCCCATTTGCATGCTGATTGATCTCATGCCTTTTCCGGTGCTAATTTTGTTCCCACTTGTCCAGCCAGGTTGCTTTCACCCTTCAGGCTTGGGACTCAGTGCCGTGGGCCTTCTCTTGTGTCGGGTGGCCTACCTTTACTGGCCCACCACAGTAAGTCCCCCACTCTATAGGACCAAGGGTACGTAGGTCTTGTAGAGTAAAAAAAAAAAATTACACCGGCACGTGTTCCCCATGAAGGAGTCAACGCGTGGCCTGTGGGTTATTTTAATTTTTTTTACTCTACAGGACCAACGTACCCTTGGGCTTATAGTGTGGGGGACTTAGTGTAGTGGGCCAGTAAAGGTAGGCCACCCGACACAAGAGAAGGCCTACGGCATCAAGACCCAAGCCCGAAGGGTGAAAGCAACCTGGCTGGACAAGTAGGAATAGAATTAGCACCGGAAAAGGCATGAGATCAATCAACATGCAAAAGGGCATGATAAGAGGGACTGATTATGGCAAGTCTTAGCCCCCAAGTTAACCTAAGAGCCTAATTAAGAGAGTAACGGAAGAAGTTAAGGATAAGACACCCAAGACAATTTACCCACCCCACTAAACCTTAACCTCAGCAGCTGTTGAAGGCTCACAAGGCCTCTCACTTGTTAGGATTTGCGTAAGGAACCCCTTTTTTAGCATGTTCAAAACTTCAACCCTCAAGTCCACGCATTCCGACGTTGTGTGCCCATGATCTCCGTGAAATTCGCATCACTCTCTGGTCTCTTCGGTTGGGGTGGCTCTTCATTCTTTTCAGCCATCTCACATCGTGCAACTGTTTTAATTCGTTCACGTACTCGGCATGGCTTATGAAGAGAAGGTAATCAGGAACTGGTGGCTCTCAATCACCTTCGAACAACTTTCAACCCGGATGTCGCAGTCTCTGCTTCACTAGCTTCGGCGGGACCGAAGCTACCAAACAGTTGTGGTGTGCATATGGTTGGTGTCGTCGTGGCTCGGTTTGGCAAGTCTCCCTACCAGGCTCTTGTCGGGAGTTTCGACCTTTCACTTCTTCCTCCCATTTCATCAATCCTCAGGCCTTTTCTATTACTTCCTTCATGCTGCCATACGAGTTCATTACTAGTTCTTTGTGGAGATCTAATTCGGGCAGTAAGCCCTGCTGGAAGGCCGACATCGCAGTCTCCTGGTTGCACTAGGGAATCCCAATCATTTCCTCGTTAAACCTCTAGACGTACGCCCTTAAGGATTCGTCCCTGTTTTGCTTGATTTTATATAAATCGCTCGACTTCTTTTTTATCCTCTTACTAGGCGCAAATTGCTCAGAAAACTCCTTCATTAATTGGGCGAATGACCCGATGCTACAACTGGGCAAGCTGGTATACCATTCTAAAGCCGATCCAATAAGGCTGGATCCAAAACTCTCACACATGCATGCCTCCTTCAGCGCCGGCGCCACACCTGCTACCATCATGCTCTGCCAAAAATGTGCGATGTGCTCATCGGGGTCAATCTTCCCGTCGTACAACTTCCATTGTGGCATGCGAAATTTGGCCGGCACTTCTGCGAATTCTATGTGATCCAAGAAATGAGTTTCATCAAATTTGTATTCGGGGCTCTCCATTCCCGCCCCCGGCACTCCCCCTTCCACACTACGCTGCTTTTCTACCACTGGGCTTTCGTCCAGCGTTTGCATGGGTACTCTAACTCTTGGTCTCGGGGGGGTTTGATATGAGATCCCTCCACCTGGGGTGACCAACAAAGTCTCTACCTTCCTTCTTAGTTCCTCATTCTCTTTTTTAGCCGCATCTTTTTTCGCTATTGCTTCTTTCAACTGCGCTTCCAATGCCACTTGCAAAGCCGTCAATCGTTGTTCTAGGTTCTCGAACATGTTTCTAGCCATTTCAACTTCTTAAACTGCCACAGTTGTCAGTGACCCCACGGTGGGCGCCAAATTGTAGAGCCTTGAATATACAATTAAGGTCAAAGAGGACTTTGAACCCTATTCGTGAGAGGGACTGGGGGAGGTCCTAACAAGTGAGAGGCGTTGAGAGCCTTCAACAGCTGCAAAGGTTAAAGTTTAGTGAGGTGGGTAAAGTGTCTCGGGTGTCTTGTCCTTAGCTTCTTCCGTTACTCTCTTAAATAGGCTCTTAGGTTAACTTGGGGGCTAAGACTTGCCATAATCAGTCCCTCTCATCATGCCCACTTGCATGTTGATTGATCTCATGCCTTTTCCGGTGCTAATTTTGTTCCCACTTGTCCAGCCAGGTTGCTTTCACCCTTCAGGCTTGGGCCTCGGTGCCGTGAGCCTTCTCTTGTGTCAGGTGGCCTACCTTTACTGGCCCACCACAGTAAGTCCCCCACTCTATAGGACTAAGGGTACGTTGGTCTTGTAGAGTAAAAAAAAAAAAAAAATTGCACCGGCACGTGTTCCCCATGAAGGAGTCAACGCGTGGCCTGTGGGTTATTTTATTTTTTTTACTCTACAGGACCAACGTACCCTTGGGCTTATAGAGTGGGGGACTTAGTGTAGTGGGCCAGTAAAGGTAGGCCACCCGACACAAGAGAAGGCCTACGGCATCGAGGCCCAAGCCCGAAGGGTGAAAACAACCTGGCTGGACAAGTGGGAACAGAATTAGCACCGAAAAAGGCATGAGATCAATCAGCATGCAAATGGGCATGATGAGAGGGACTGATTATGGCAAGTCTTAGCCCCCAAGCTAATCTAAAAGCCTATTTAAGAGAGTAACGGAAGAAGTTAAGGACAAGACACCCGAGACAATTTACCCACCCCACTAAACCTTAACCTCAGCAGCTGTTGAAGGCTCACAAGGCCTCTCACTTGTTAGGATTTGCGTAAGGAACCCCTTTTTTAGCATGTTCAAAACTTCAACCCTCAAGTCCACGCATTCCGACGTTGTGTGCCCATGATCTCCGTGAAATTCGCATCACACTCTCTGGTCTCTTCGATTGGGGTGGCTCTTCATTCTTTTCAGCCATCTCACATCGGGCAACTGTTTTAATTCGTTCACGTACTCGGCATGGCTTATGAAGATGAGGTAATCCGGAACTGGTGGCTCTCTATCACCTTCGAACAACTTTCGACCCGGATGCCGCAGTCTCTGCTTCACTAGCTTCGGCGGGACCGAAGCTACCAAACAGCTGTGGTGTGCATATGGTTGGTGTCGTCGTGGCTCGATTCGGCGAGTCTCCCTACCAGGCTCTTGTCGGGAGTTTCGATCTTTCACTTCTTCCTCCCATTTCATCAATCCTCAGGCCTTTTCTATTACTTCCTTCATGCTGCCATACGAGTTCATTACTAGTTCTTTGTGGAGATCTGATTCAGGCAGTAAGCCCTGCTGGAAGGCCGACATCGCGGTCTCCTGGTTGCACTAGGGAATCCCAATCATTTCCTCGTTAAACCTCTGAACGTACGCCCTTAAGGATTCGTCCCTGTTTTGCCTGATTTTATATAAATCGCTTGACTTCTTTTTTATCCTCTTACTAGGTGCAAATTGCTCAGAAAACTCCTTCATTAACTGGGCGAATGACCCAATGCTACGACTGGGCAAGCTAGTGTACCATTCTAGAGCTGATCCAGTAAGGCTGGATCCAAAACTCTTGCACATGCATGCCTCCTTCAGCGCCGACGCCACACCTGCTACCATCATGCCCTGCCGAAAATGTGCAATGTGCTCATCGGGGTCTGTCTTCCCGTCGTACAACTTCCATTGTGGCATGCGAAATTTGGCCGGCCCTTCTACAAATTCTATGTGATCCAGGAAATGAGTTTCATCAAATTTGTATTCGGGGCTCTCCATTCCCGCCCCCGGCACTCCCCCTTCCACAATCCGCTACTTTTCTACCACTGGGCTTTCGTCCAGCATTTGCATGGGTTCTCTAACTCTTCGTCTCGGGGGGGTTTGATATGAGATCCCTCCACCTGGGGTGACTAACAAAGTCTCCACCTTCTTTCTTAGTTCCTCATTCTCTTTTTTAGTCGCATCTCTTTTCGCAATTGCTTCTTTCAACTGCGCTTCCAATTCCACTTGCAAAGCCGTAAATCGTTGTTCTAGGTTCTCAGACATGTTTCCAGCCATTTCAGCTTCTTAAACTACCACAGTTGTCAGTGACCCCACTGTGGGCGCCAAATTGTAGAGTCTTGAATCTACAATTAAAGTCAAAGAGGACTTTTGACCCATTTTCGTGAGAGGGACTGAGGTAGGTCTTAACAACTGAGAGGCGTTGAGAGCCTTCAACAGCTGCTGAGGTTAAGGTTTAGTGGGGTGGGTAAAGTGTCTCGAGTGTCTTGTCCTTAGCTTCTTCCGTTACTCTTTTAAATAGGTTCTTAGGTTAACTTGAGGGTTAAGACTTGCCATAATCAGTCCCTCTCATCATGCCCATTTACATGCTAATTGATCTCCAGCCTTTTCCAGTGCTAATTCTGTTCCCACTTGTCCAGCCAGACTGCTTTCACCCTTCGGGTCTGGGCCTCGGTGCCGTGGGCCTTCTTTTGTGTCGGGTGGCCTACCTTTACTGGCCCCCTACAGTAATTCCCCTACTCTATAGGCCCAAGGGTACGTTGGTCATGTACAGTAAAAAAAATAAAATTGCCCCGGCACGTGTTCCCCATGGGGGAGTCAACGCGTGGCATGTGGGTTATTTTATTTTTTTTACTCTACAGGACCAACGTATCCTTGGGCTTATAGAGTGGGGGACTTACTGTAGTGGGCAAGTAAAGGTAGGCCACCCGACACAAGAGAAGGTCTACGACACCAAGGCCCAAACTCGAAGGGTGAAAGCAGCCTGGCTGGACAAGTGGGAATAGAATTAGCACCGGAAAAGGCATAAGATCAATCAGCATGCAAATGGGCATGATGAGAGTGACTGATTATGGTAAGTCTTAGCCCCCAAGTTAACCTAAGAGCCTATTTAAGAGAGTAATGGAAGAAGCTAAGGACAAGACACCCGAGACACTTTACCCACCCCACTAAATCTTAACCTCAGCAGCTATTGAAGGCTCTCAACGCCTCTCACTTGTCAGGATTTGCATAAGGAACCCCTTTTTTAGCATGTTCAAAACTTCAACCCTCAAGTCCACGCATTCCGACATTGTGTGCCCATGATCTCTGTGAAACTCGCACCACACTCTCTGGTCTCTTCAGTTGGGGTGGCTCTTCATTCTTTTCGGCCATCTCACATCGGGCAACTGTTTTAATTCGTTCACGTACTCGGCATGGCTTATGAAGACGAGGTAATCCGGAACTGGTGGCTCTCTATCTCCTTCGAACAACTTTCAACCCGGATGCCGCAGTCTCTGCTCCACTAGCTTCGGCGAGACCGAAGCTACCAAACGGCTGTGGTGTGCATATGGTTGGTGTTGTCGTGGCTCGGTTCGGCGAGTCTCCCTGGCAGGCTCTTGTCGGGAGTTTCAACCTTTCACTTATTCTTCCTATTTCATCAATCCTCAAGCCTTTTCTATTACTTCCTTCATGCTGCCATATGAGTTCATTACTAGTTCTTTGTGGAGATCTGATTCGGGCAGTAAACCCTGCTCGAAGGCCGACATCGCGGTCTCCTAGTTGCACTAGGGAATCCCAATCATTTCCTCGTTAAACCTCTAGACGTACGCCCTTAAGGATTCGTCCCTGTTTTGCCTGATTTTATATAAATCGCTTGACTTCTTTTTTATCCTCTTACAAGGCGCAAATTGCTCAGAAAACTCCTTCATTAACTGGGCGAATGACCCGATGCTACGACTGGGCAAGCTGGTGTACCATTCTAGAGCCGATCCAGTAAGGCTGGATCCAAAACTCTTGCACATGCATTCCTCTTTCAGCACCGGCGCCACACTTGCTACCATCATGCTCTGCCGAAAATGTGCGATGTGCTCATCAGGGTCTGTCTTCCCATCGTACAACTTCCATTGTGGCATGCGAAATTTGGCCGGCACTTCTGCGAATTCTATGTGATCTAGGAAATGAGTTTCATCAAATTTGTATTCGAGGCTCTCCATTCCCGCCCCCAGCACTCCCCCTTCCACACTCCGCTGCTTTTCTACCACTGGGCTTTCGTCCAACGTTTGCATGGGTACTCTAACTCTTGGTCTCGGGGGGGTTTGATATGAGATCCCTCCACCTGGGGTGACCAACAAAGTCTCCACCTTCCTTCTTAGTTCCTCATTCTCTTTTTTAGTCGCATCTCTTTTCGCAATTGCTTCTTTCAACTGCGCTTCCAATGCCACTTGCAAAGCCGTAAATCATTGTTCTAGTTTCTGGGACATGTTTCCAGCCATTTCAGCTTTTCAAACTGCCACAGTTTTCAGTGACCCCACGGTGGGCGCCAAATTGTAGAGCCTTGAATCTACAATTAAGTTCAAAGAGGACTTTGACCCCTTTTAGTGAGAGGGACTGAGGTAGGTCCTAACAAGTGAGAGGCGTTGAGAGCCTTCAACAGTTGCTGAGGTTAAGGTTTAGTGGGATGGGTAAAGTGTCTAGGGTGTCTTGTCATTAGCTTCTTCCGTTACTCTTTTGAAAAGGTTCTTAGGTTAACTTGGGGGCTAAGACTTGCCATAATCAGTCCCTCTCATCATGCCCATTTACATGCTAATTGATCTCCTGCCTTTTCCGGTGCTAATTCTGTTCCCACTTGTCCAGCCAGGCTGTTTTCATCCTTCGGGCCTAGGCCTCGGTGTCGTGGGCCTTCTCTTGTGTCGAGTGGCCTACCTTTACTGACCCACTACAGTAAGTCCTCTACTCTATAAGCCCAATGGTACGTTGGTCTTGTAGAGTAAAAAAAATAAAATTGCCCCAGCACGTGTTCCCCATGGGGGAGCAACGCGTGGCCTGTGGGTTATTTTATTTTTTTTACTCTACAGGACCAACGTATCCTTGGGATTATAGAGTGGGGGACTTACTGTAGTGGGCAAGTAAAGGTAGGCCACCCGACACAAGAGAAGGCCTACGGCACCGAGGCCGAAGCCCGAAGGGTGAAAGCAACCTGACTGGACAAGTGGGAACAGAATTAGCACCGGAAAAGGAATGAGATCAATCAGCATGCAAATGGGCATGATGAGAGGGACTGATTATGGCAAGTCTTAGCCCCCAAGTTAACCTAAGAGCCTATTTAAGAGAGTAACGAAAGAAGCTAAGGACAAGACACCCGAGACACTTTACCCACCCCACTAAACCTTAACCTCAGCAGCTGTTGAAGGCTCTCAACGTCTCTCACTTGTCAGGATTTGCGTAAAGAACCCCTTTTTTAGCATGTTCAAAACTTCAATCCTCAAGTCCACGCATTCCGACATTGGGTGCCCATGATCTCCGTGAAACTCGCACCACACTCTCTGGTCTCTTTGGTTGGGGTGGCTCTTCATTCTTTTCGGCCATCTCACATCAGGCAATTGTTTTAATTCGTTCACATACTCGGCATGGCTTATGAAGAGGAGGTAATCCGGAACTGGTGGCTCTCTATCTCCTTCGAACAACTTTCGACCCAGATGCCGCAGCCTCTGCTTCACTAGCTTCGGCGGGACCGAAGCTACCAAATGGCTATGGTGTGTATATGGTTGGTGTCGTCGTGGCTCGGTTCGGCGAGTCTCCCTGCCAGGCTCTTGTCGGGAGTTTCAACCTTTCACTTCTTCCTCCCATTTCATCAATCCTCGGGCCTTTTCTATTACTTCCTTCATGCTGCCATATGAGTTCATTACTAGTTCTTTGTGGAGATCTGATTCGAGCAGCAAGCCCTGCTAGAAGGCCGACATCACGGTCTCCTGGTTGCACTAGGGAATCCCAATCATTTCCTCGTTAAACCTCTGGACGTACGCCCTTAAGGATTCGTCCCTGTTTTGCCTGATTTTATATAAATCGCTTGACTTCTTTTTTATCCTCTTACTAGGCACAAATTGCTCAGAAAACTCCTTCATTAACTGGGCGAATGACCCGATGCTACGACTAGGCAAGCTGGTGTACCATTCTAGAGCCGATCCAGTAAGGCTGGATCCAAAACTCTTGCACATGCATGCCTTCTTCAGTGCCGGCGCCACACCTGCTACCATCATGCCCTGCCGAAAATGTGCGATGTGCTCATCAGGGTTTGTCTTCCCTTCATACAACTTCCATTATGGCATGCGAAATTTGGCCGGCACTTCTGCGAATTCTATGTGATCTAGGAAATGAGTTTCATCAAATTTGTATTCGAGGCTCTCCATTCCCGCCCCCGGCACTCCCCCTTCCACACTCCGCTGCTTTTCTACCACTGGGCTTTCGTCCAACGTTTGCATGGGTACTCTAACTCTTGGTCTCGGGGGGGTTTGATATGAGATCCCTCCACCTGGGGTGACCAACAAAGTCTCCACCTTCCTTCTTAGTTCCTCATTCTCTTTTTTAGTCGCATCTCTTTTCGCAATTGCTTCTTTCAACTGCGCTTCCAATGCCACTTGCAAAGCCGTAAATCATTGTTCTAGTTTCTGGGACATGTTTCCAGCCATTTCAGCTTTTCAAACTGCCACAGTTTTCAGTGACCCCACGGTGGGCGCCAATTTGTAGAGCCTTGAATCTACAATTAAGATCAAAGAGGACTTTGACCCTTTTTAGTGAGAGGGACTGAGGTAGGTCCTAACAAGTGAGAGGCGTTGAGAGCCTTCAACAGTTGCTGAGGTTAAGGTTTAGTGGGATGGGTAAAGTGTCTCGGGTGTCTTGTCATTAGCTTCTTCCGTTACTCTTTTAAAAAGGTTCTTCGGTTAACTTGGGGCTAAGACTTGCCATAATCAGTCCCTCTCATCATGCCCATTTACATGCTAATTGATCTCCTGCCTTTTCCGGTGCTAATTCTGTTCCCACTTGTCCAGCCAGGCTGCTTTCATCCTTCGGGCCTAGGCCTCGGTGTCGTGGGCCTTCTCTTGTGTCGAGTGGCCTACCTTTACTGGCCCACTACAGTAAGTCATCTACTCTATAAGCCCAAGTGTACGTTGGTCTTGTAGAGTAAAAAAAATAAAATTGCCCCAGCACGTGTTCCCCATGGGGGAGCAACGCGTGGCCTGTGGGTTATTTTATTTTTTTTACTCTACAGGACCAACGTATCCTTGGGATTATAGAGTGGGGGACTTACTGTAGTGGGCAAGTAAAGGTAGGCCACCCGACACAAGAGAAGGCCTACAGCACCGAGGCCGAAGCCCGAAGGGTGAAAGCAACCTGGCTGGACAAGTGGAAACAAAATTAGCACCGGAAAAGGAATGAGATCAATCAGCATGCAAATGGGCATGATGAGAGTGACTGATTATGGCAAGTCTTAGCCCCCAAGTTAACCTAAGAGCCTATTTAAGAGAGTAACGAAAGAAGCTAAGGACAAGACACCCGAGACACTTTACCCACCCCACTAAACCTTAACCTCAGCAGCTGTTGAAGGCTCTCAACGTCTCTCACTTGTCAGGATTTGCGTAAAGAACCCCTTTTTTAGCATGTTCAAAACTTCAATCCTCAAGTCCACGCATTCCGACATTGGGTGCCCATGATCTCCGTGAAACTCGCACCACTCTCTGGTCTCTTTGGTTGGGGTGGCTCTTCATTCTTTTCGGCCATCTCACATCAGGCAATTGTTTTAATTCGTTCACATACTCGGCATGGCTTATGAAGAGGAGGTAATCCAGAACTGGTGGCTCTCTATCTCCTTCGAACAACTTTCGACCCAGATGCCACAGCCTCTGCTTCACTAGCTTCGGCGGGACCGAAGCTACCAAATGGCTATGGTGTGTATATGGTTGGTGGCGTCGTGGCTCGGTTCGGCGAGTCCCCCTGCCAGGCTCTTGTCGGGAGTTTCAACCTTTCACTTCTTCTTCCCATTTCATCAATCCTCGGGCCTTTTCTATTACTTCCTTCATGCTGCCATATGAGTTCATTACTAGTTCTTTGTGGAGATCTGATTCGGGCAGCAAGCCCTGCTAGAAGGCCGACATCACGGTCTCCTGGTTGCACTAGGGAATCCCAATCATTTCCTCGTTAAACCTCTGGACGTACGCCCTTAAGGATTCGTCCCTGTTTTGCCTGATTTTATATAAATCGCTTGACTTCTTTTTTATCCTCTTACTAGGCACAAATTGCTCAGAAAACTCCTTCATTAACTGGGCGAATGACCCGATGCTACGACTGGGCAAGCTGGTGTACCATTCTAGAGCCGATCCAGTAAGGCTGGATCCAAAACTCTTGCACATGCATGCCTCCTTCAGCGCCGGCGCTACACCTGCTACCATCATGCCCTGCCGAAAATGTGCGATGTGCTCATCTGGGTTTGTCTTCCCGTCGTACAACTTCCATTGTGGCATGCGAAATTTGGCCGGCACTTCTGCGAATTCTATGAGATCCAGGAAATGAGTTTCATCAAATTTGTATTCGGGGCTCTCCATTCCCGCCCCCAGCACTCCCCCTTCCACACTCCGCTGCTTTTCTACCACTGGGCTTTCGTCCAGCGTTTGCATGGGTACTCTAACTCTTGGTCTCGGAGGGGTTTGATATGAGATCCTTCCACCTGGGATGACCAGCAAAGTCTCCAACTTCCTTCTTAGTTCCTCATTCTCTTTTTTAGCCGCATCTCTTTTCGCCATTACTTCTTTCAACTGCGCTTCCAATGCCACTTGCAAAGTCGTCAATCGTTGTTCTAGGTTCTCGGGCATGTTTCCAGCCATTTCAGCTTCTTAAACTGCCACAGTTGTCAGTGACCCCACGGTGGGCGCCAAATTGTAGAGCCTTGAATCTACAATTAAGGTCAAAGAGGACTTTGACCCCTTTTCGTGAGAGGGACTGGGGGAGGTCCTAACAAGTGAGAGGCGTTGAGAGCCTTTAACAGCTGCTGAGGTTAAGATTTAGTGGGGTGGGTAAAGTGTCTCGGGTGTCTTGTCCTTAGCTTCTTCCGTTACTCTTTTAAATAGGCTCTTAGGTTAACTTGGGGGCTAAGACTTACCAAAATCAGTCCCTCTCATCATGCCCATTTACATGCTGATTGATCTCCTGCCTTTTCCGGTGCTAATTCTGTTCCCACTTGTCCAGCTAGGCTGCTTTCACCCTTCGGGCCTGAGCCTCGGTACCGTGGGCCTTTTCTTGTGTCGGGTGGCCTACCTTTACTGGCCCACTACAGAGATATTGTCGGATGCAAGGATTTTGCATAGAGGGATGTACTTATAAGGATTTTGTAACTTGGGGCTTAAGGCCCATTGTCGTATGAGTTTGAGTTAACCAAAACCCAATCCGCTATCTAAGAATAGGGCCCCACTTTCTAAATCGAAGAGCCTTCGGGTTAGAAAGTAGTCAAAACTTACTTATATTCAAGAGCTAATCTTTGCATGGGCTTATTGAAGGTCGTCAACTCGAGTTCGGGACTTGTATGGATCTTTTAATGACCTGATCAAAGTGAGAGTCTAGAGACTCGCTAGAGTTCTACTGTCAACACGGTGGAGGTCGTAGGACTATTGAAGGTTTATGGTCATTTCGGGTCTAATTGGAGCTTCAATTCTTTGTGGAATCGTGGGTTCCATACGATTGCTTCACTTTTGGAAAATTGTTGATTTTGTTGGGCCACTTCGGGCCTAAGTGAAGCATAGACTCTTTTTGAGAAATCATGGATTCCGTTGGGTCATTTCGGGCCTAAATGGAGCATCAACACTTTTTAGGGAATTGTGGATTCCGTTGGGCCAAATAGGGCCTAAGTGGAGCATTAACTTTTTTTAGGTAATCACGGATCCCGTTGGGCTAATTTGGGTTTAAGTAGAGCATCAGCTCTTTTTAAAAATCGTGGATTCCATTGGGCCATTTCAGGCTTAAGTGGAGCATCGAATTTTTTTGAAGAATCGTGGAGTCCATTGGATCACAGGTACAGTCAGACCTTCATCAAACTAATACAAAACGACATGTATTTGTTGAAGAATAAAAAGAATCCATTCTAAAAGATAGATTTGTATGGAAACAGATTTTGACAATTGACTCCTTGGAGATAGCGTGATGTGTGATTCCTCCTAATGAATAAAAAGGGTTATAATCTTGCAAGATCTCTAAAGCCTACTGTGATCACAAAATTAGTTGTGGTAACAATAAACAATAGAATAAGTTTATCATATTGAAACCATGGGAGGTAGGGCGATCAAAATTTAAGGTACAAGATAAAAGCAGCTCAGCTCCCTTAAGCAAAGCTTCTGTAAAATTTTATTGTTCATCCTATCCTCAAAATTTTATCAAACATGTAATGGGTATTTTATAAAACACATAATGAACGACCTTAACGTTTCAAAATCGATGCAAATATTTGATCCATGCATTTATGCAAAAATTGTTTAAATTGCCTGGGTATAAATGAATATAACGAAAAAGAAGATCATATAACTGAAAGATCCTAAAGCTTCGTAATTCAAGAGTACAATAGTCAATGTACATACACATATAAAATGCATATTGTGGTTTTATTACTTTGTAATAATGCTTTGTCTGAACCACAATTAAATAAAAAGGTGGAGAGAAAAGAGTCATCTACATGATCATCAAAAAATAGTTACTCTGCTAGATCTTTGATGCTCTACATTATTTCCATTTATGTAACAATCAAAATGCAAACATCTACTAAGCATTTTATCTAGGGTAAATTGTGCCACAGGCCATTAAATTAGCGCAAAGTTTCAAATCACCAATTAAACTTTTTTTTTTTTTTGTTTCAAATCACCCACTAAACAACTCTTTTGTTTCATTTGACCCATTCCGTTAGGTTTAACAAATTCTAATCCTAGTTGGCTAAATTGTCATTTGCCATATTATTTTTATGAGTAAAAATCACTCTGCCTTCTGTGTTATGACAAAGTATCACGCTACCCCTTGTATCTACAAAAGTAAAAGAAAACCCCTTGTCTTATTTAAAACGTTTCACACTACCCCCTCCGTCTTAAAGAAAAATAAGTTAAATAACGTCTATACCCTTATATTATACATATTTTCTTTCTTTTTATTTTTTCTCTCTACCCATTCTTTTCACCAAAAAAAAAAACAATTAAGAAAATTAAAAAAGAAAGTTGTCATCTCCCTCACCCCTCACCCCTCACCCCTCACCCCCTACCCCTCACCCCACCCCCATCAACCCCTAATCCTCGTCAACCCTCCTACCCCTTCACCTCCCCCTACCTCTATATATGTATAACACCAAAAGAAAAAAAATATGGATATATACACACATATATATACAATAAGGCCAAAAAAAAAAGGGAGCCTTTGTAGCCAAGTAGTTTTTGCCTATAAATAGCATACTGATTCTTCACATTACTCTCTAGCTCCAGCCTTCAAAAAGATTCAGCTCAATTTGTAAGGCAAACACGTGTAGATATATATATATATACGGGGCAACGGGGTTGGTGGTGGGGGGCTGACGGGGGTGGAGAAGCTAGTTTACATGTTTTTAGTTTTTCTTTAGTTTTTGGTTGAGGATAGATACAATGACATTTTAGACAATATTATGGCTCATATAAAGAGAAAACACAATTCCAGCTATTATTTCCGCGCGACATGAACTTTTCACGGTAAAACAGACAGTCGGGGGCGGTGTGGCCTGTTTCAGAAAATGTAGGAGAGTTTTTGATACTTTTATAAACATAGGGGGCAGCGTGATACTTTTGTGTAACACAAAAAGACGGAGTTATTTTTGCTTTTATTTTTATAGTATACGATCTGTTAAAAGTTTAATATTACCCATTAAATTCTTTAATCTATAAAGAATTTGAAAAGCAATCTTGATTAATTATGATTACTCGAAGAATCAAATATATAAACACATCAGAGCATCGTAACTTATAACTTATCATAAGGAAAAGAAAAAAGAAACAATTCGGTGCCATATGTGCAGGCCGTGATAATCTTAGATTAGTTAGATGAAATTTCTCTCTATTATCCAATGTACAATATATTTTCCTCTTGATGCAATTATCCATATTTTTTTTAACTAAGTGATCTTTTTATTCCACTGCAAAAATCAACGGATCATTTACAAGAGATCTTTACATCAGTCTATCCGTAATTTGTCATAAAAAGCAAAGAGATCTATTTTGTACACTATTGACATATTTACTTTGTAAAGAAATTTTGTCCCTAACGTTTATAAGAACCTTCTCAATAATTTGTTCCTCTAAACACGCGCCAGTTCCGTAGAATCCAGCTAGATATAATAGACACACGCACAAACGTTCATGATAGACACACGCAATTATCCATATTTTTGTTGGTTAAATCTATCCCAGTTCAAAATCAAGCAGCTGCGCAAAAGCTCCTCCAGAAATTGACTCAGGCAAGCCATGGTGTTCGTGGCTCAAGAAGTCAAAGACATAGAAGGAACGACAGAGAGGAAGACTCGCAACTTGTCACTCTTAATGAGTGCTAAAAGAGTTCTTATACAGCAATTTCAAAAGTGTTAAGAACTAAAAGAAATAAATCATATTTAGTCTCTAAATTCTTATACAATAATTGTTTAGCAAGTGGTTAAAATGAAACAAAAACTTTATTAAATGGGTAATTTGAAAAGGAAAAAGAATTTAATGTGTAATGTGAAAATTTAAGCATTATATATTATAAAAGTAATGTGGCAAATGACAATTTAACCCAACTAAAAATAGAAATCCTTTAAAACTAACTGAAAAACTAATGGAATGGGTCAAACGAAACCAAAAATTTGTTTAATACAGATCTAGATATTTGTACAAGTTGTAGATATTTAACTTGCATTATTGTAGAGGTGTGATCTTAGCCATCCATTTGGATGAATATCCATCGTTGGGTACACCTCCTTAAAGCCTCCTCAAGCCTATAAATAAAGGAGGGCTGTAGCATTTGTCTCAACACCCTCTTGCATTTCTCAACGTCCTCCAAGCGCTCCATGGGCACATTTGGGTAATTGAAAATCAACAAGTATCCAAGATTTTGTTTTGCTTTTCCCTTTCCCCTCAAATTTCCAATTCTAGTATGATTATCTACTTTAATAGTTACCAATTATATTGCCACAAAATTCAATCTTGCACTATAATAAAGTACAAAGATATAACAAACAGGACAAGCAAGTAAAACATATTATAAAAATGTTAAGTAGCTTATTCACCTTATTACAGGAATGATTGCAAAATAAAATATCATGTACACAAAACAGAGAAAACACAATACACAAAAAATTCTTTATACACAGAGAATTCTCAACTAACTTGTGAAGCAAATGCTCTTTGATTCAACAACACACATAGGATTTAGTGTCATTCCCCTCTGGCAGGCAGCATATAGTATCCAAGATTCTGTTTTCCTTTTTCTTTTCCTTTTCGCCTCAAATAGATATAACAAAGAGCACAAGATTACTAACCTTTCTTCCTCCATGAAAATTAAGATCAGGTCCTCCATACCGTTCCAGAGCCACTTTTCCAGCCAACTACATGCAGGAAAAATAAAACTGAGTTAGATGCTGAAACACTAAATTCCATTGTATTAATGTAATTATAAGGAAAAAGAAGAAAAGTTCACCTGAATGAAATCGGGTAAATCGGGTTCAGAGAGAGTAGGGAATTGTTCCTTCATCAGCTTCAGAACCTCCATCGCCATCCTGACGTTCTCCGAAGAAGAATTCAGTGTGTGGTGTAGTATTAACACTTTCTGATTCAGATTCTCGGGCGGAGAATCCTACCGTACGAAAGCGATATTGTTGCGAGCTGCGGAAAAATGACATTTGTAAAGAAATATTCATGAGAATTTTGTTGTTCCTGGCTTTATTACTTGCACAATTTTGATTCAAAACAGGCATAAAAATCACATAAATTGTGGTAATCTCATACTTCATCTAGGATATTTTGTTGCAGTATCCTTATGTTTACTCAACATGGGGTGTCATATCCCTTGGAAATATATCAACTAATTGAGATGTATAACCCAACGACTAATTGAGATGTATAACCCAATGATGAAAGCAAATTACCCCTACACATATTAGCCTTAATCCCCTTTCAAAATAACTTGCAAAATGATGAAAACGTTATTCAAAGCAACAAGATAAATGAAGGAGAATATTTGCAATGAGATACACGAAACTCCTCCCTCTCTACTAAATAGCCCTTAATAAGACCATGGTATTCTACTCTTAGTATCTTCTTGCTAACTACCCAGCCTAAGTTGATCAGACTTCCATTTTATTTTTTTTTAAGTTGATCATATTTCCATTTTGAGTTCCAAAATTTAATCTAATAACAATTTCACCTAGTAATTTAAAGATATCCTTTAGCCAATAGAGGAAACACAGTAAAGTACCAAACTTGCAAAACATGAATCACCAATTTTTGCATCTAATTCTCTTCACTCTATATCACACACATACTACATAAAGAATTTCTTAGAATTTTTCAAAATAAATCTTTAATTTTGTTGTTACTGGCTTTATTACTTGCACATCAATTTTGATTCAAAACAACCATAAAAATCACCTAAATTGTCGTAATCTCCTGCTTTATCTAGGATCTCATGTTGCAGTTTTAGTGTAACTGTACACTTGACTATCAACCAACGGCCCATCACCAAGCAGTTCCTAAAGTCATTTCTATATTCGTTAAGCTCATCATCGACAGAGATCACATACCCCCAGAATAGCGATATGACAAACATAGATCTTAAAACTATAAAAATAAATCCAAGGCTTTCAAATCATTTAAGAAGAATTTTACTCATTATGTGGCTATAGGTACAAAAACGCTATAAGCACAGTTATAAAACATGGAAAAAGTTTATTCGGATGTTTTTTCACAATAAATATTATTTGAGGCTGCTTCAACTTAGTGAATACCATCACTGAGGAGAAAAGCATGATGTAAATTTCAAAATACTCACGCAAAATGATGTATCACAACAACGTGCTCGGAGATTGCAGAAGAGGCTCTTAACTCTTGCATCACTCGATATCTTCAGCATTTGAGCCTTCCATTTAGGAGATTACTGAGAGAAGGGGTTTTCGAGGACGATAGGGTTTTCTTTTTGTTTTCTCTGAGAGGCAGCGACTCTTTTTTTCGAAATGGTTTCAATTCAAATTAGGTTATGTTTGGGCTAGTTTTTTAATATTTAAAAGTGTTTTTTATAGGTTTAGAAATTAATTTTACTCGTTTGAGCTCATTTTTCAGAGTGTTTTTAGGTAATTTGTTTAATTTATTTTTAATAGTGTTTTTAGGTAAAAGTTGAAACTGTAAAAAAAAAAAAAAAGTGAAAAACAAGAACTTTTCAAATTCGTTAGAGTTTTTTAAAATTGGCTTTTGTGCAATTGTTTTAATATAATGTGAAAATTTTTTTTTTCTTTCTCAAAGAATAAATTACCTTTGGGTCCCTCAACTATAAAGTAAATCATTTACTAGTCCTTCAACTAAAAAAAATTATCAAATTAGTCCATTTTAGCTGTTAACTTGACGGAAAATGTTGAATTGAGGGGTAAAATGGAAATTTTATATCATTATATAATAAAAATAAAAACAAATTGAGTGGTCCTAGTGGAGCCACATTGGCTCCTCTAAAACCACTTTGTTTGTCCAAACCCGCGGGAATGCTAAAGCAAAAAAAAAAAAAAAAACCAGCTTTTAACTCTTATATACATACACGATATACACACACACAGAGAAAGAGTTGGCAAATGGCAATCCAAAGAAAAAAATGACCAAGTGACTCGATTTCTCCATAAAAGCAAAGGATTGAAAGCTAAAGATTGAAATTGCTTCAAAATGCAATTTCAATCTTTTCCAAATTCACATTGGTATTGAAATTGCTTCAAAATGCAATTTCAATCTTTTCCAAATTCACATTGGTCTTTCTAAAAACTATATAGATTTGATTGAATATTTCATAGACCTATCATCTCCAATCATCTTCGAATTATGTCATACCCCTCTGATGATAATTGATATCTTGAATTGAAAACAAATAATAATAAAAATATAAATCGTAAAGAATAAAATACCTCATCCCATTTCTGAAGTGAGGGCTCTTGCCTGATATCTTGAAGCCTGGGTTATCTCTAGCAATCATCTATATTGATTTCATGCTCTCATATGCCCATTTATGCAAATCCTAACAAGGGAAAAAATCACAAAGATAGACAAAATTGTACAAGCTTAGGAGAGGAAAAAAAAACTATGCTTTCTCAATAAAGTTCTAATGTTTAGTGTTGGGTTTTTAAATGAACTTACATAAGAGATTGACCCCAGTTGTGATGGTATTTTATCTAGACGTTTTCTATCACAAGGGAATCTCCATCGGATGCCTCTCCATGGAATATTGTATCAAATATACCTAGAAATATGTATCAAATTCCTAAACATGCAAGTGGTATTTTGAGGACAATTCAAGAGCGTAAGCCTAGGTGAAAAAAAACCGTTAGGCGCCTCAATTCACTAGTTCAAGATTTTTCCAAACCGTTTGGTGTGTCTATTATGTTAATTTTTATGTCTATTTTATTTTATTTTTTAGAAATAAGGGTTGTAGAGTTCAAAGCCCACATCTAGGGGCTAGGGTGCAGTTGTACATTTTTTGTGGAATTAAAGCAAAGAGAGATGCACAAATGTATCATATACATTCTAAATATACAAAACATTCCGCAAAACATCCACAAGAAACCCAAGAATACATATGCATATGGAAAAGAAAAAAAGAAAAGAACAAGCCAAACAATGATCAAAGTTTTTTTTTTTGGCATTCCTTATTATTGGTTGTTCTTACACAAATACGTACATATATGTATATATAAACATGTGTATATATATGTATACATAGTGTTTGTTTTTTTTCAACAAAGAAAAGCCCTAGCCCTTCATCTTTTTCATCAATTTTCTAAAAATATGTATCAAATTCTTATTATGTGTGTCAAATTTCAAAAACTGTATATCACATTTCAGTAAATGTGTATCAAATCCCTATATTTGAGAATCAAGTTCGTAAAAATGTGATCAAATTAAATCCTAAACAATAAAAACAAAAACTTAAAGATTATAGCAGAACATGTGAGTGGTATTTTGAGGAACATCAAGAGTATACACCTATTTTTAGACTTTAGACTCATTTGCAAACGCATAAACAAATGCGTACGCCTGTTCATAAGCGGAATATGCCTGGGTGAAAGCAAATTGTTTGGCGCCTCAATTCACTAGTTCTGGTAATTTCCCAACTCTTTTGCATTTACAAATGGACATGCGGAGGTTCCTCAGGAGAACTCACCTAAAAGTTTTCTAGGAGCTTGTGAACATTGTCAATTATTTTAGCATAAACGTGCATCCATTTTTATTTACAAGGTTGACCTAGTATTGAAAATTGAGCTGGTTTTTTAGTTCGGGCATTTCTCCCTTGATGGTGGAAAAATAATATAACTTAGAGTTGGAAATCAAAATCTTCTGGTGAGTCTCGAACGATTTTCACATGATCATTCTATCATGAACCTTCGTCATCTCATGGTTTAGTTTAACATTTTCGTACGCCTTAAACCGCAATTCATCAAGTTCATTGAGCTAAAGTTTTTGGTAACCCCAGCATTGTGGATATCAAAATCACAATTGACATGCCTTGCCATACACTAAACAAAAGGGCGACATGCCTATGGGAGTCTTAAATGCAGTCCATTACGCCCAAAGTGGATCATGCAAGCGTGTGGACCATTTTTTCAAAACAGTAAAAGTTGAACTCATAATAAATGACAAAATGCATCAAAACCGTCCGAATGAGTGGTGGTGCAAGGTGAGTGATAATTTTGAGGAGCATCAAGAGCGTATAACTATTTTCAAAATGTGTATTAAATTCCTTAAAATGTTTATAAAATCTCTAAGTATGTTTTTCAAATACCTTGCAATGTGCATCAAATACCTTGAGGGTGTATAAAGTATCTCGAATTGTGTATTAAATTCTGAAAAAGTCTATCAAATTTGTAAAAATATGTTTCAATTTCCTTAAAATGTGTAATCAATTTTTTTAAAAAAATGTAGTAAATTTATTGGAAATGTAAATCAAATTTCTAAAAATGTATATCACATTTCAGAAAATGTGTATCAAATCCCTATATTTGAGAATCAAGTTCGTAAAAATGTGATCAAATTAAATTCTAAACAATAAAAACAAAAACTTAAAGATTATAGCAGAACATGTGAGTGGTATTTTGAGGAGCAACAAGAGCGTACACATAATTTAGGCTTTATACGCATTTGCAAATGCATAAACAAATGCGTACGCCTGTTCATAAGCGGAATACACCTAGGTAAAAGCAAATCGTTGGACGCCTCAATTCACTAGTTCATGTATTTTCCAATCTCTTTGGTGTTTGCAAATGGACGTGCAGAAGTTCCTCATGAGAACACACCTAAAAGTTTTCTAAGAGCTTATGAACATTGCCAATTACTTTAGCATATACGTGTGTCATTTTTATTTCCAAGGTTGACCTAGTATTGAAAATTGAGCTGCTTTTTGAGTTCGGGCATTTCTCCCTTAATGGTGGAGAATTGAGTTCATTGTCACCACAACCTACATTTACCGTGTAAGGACCAACAAGTGGTGAGATATTTCTTGGGAAAGAATAAGTAAATTGAGTTAAAATGACAAAAAAATAAGGTCCTCATCACCGTTCTTGTTAAGTTTTTGATATAAAAAAGACGCTTTTCATCCTAATACTTGTACATAAGCACATATATAAATAACTCTTCTAGTGGGACACATTCTATGTGATATCACTCTCTCAAAGTTGAAAGTACAAGAGCTCATTTGTAATCTTGAAACAGAAGAGTTAGTCCTCAATCAAGAGAAACTAAGAGATGGAGAAGAGAAGAAAGAAAGAAAGTCATTGGCCTTTCTTGCATCAAAGGCTCAATCAAGTGAAGAAGATGATAAAGATGATGATGATGAAATGGCCTCACTTAAAAAGAATTTCTTGAAATTCTTAAAATTTAAGAAGATGAGTAGATAAACTTCTTCAAGTAACAATTTGAGAAAGAAAGACAAAACAAAAGAAGAATCAAGATGCTTCAAGTGCAACAACCGGGGCATATGAAAGCAAATTGCCCAAGGATCATCAAGAAAAAATGAGGAAAGGCCATGAAATTTTCTTATAGTGAAAGCACCTCAACCGATGGTGAAACACAAAAAAGAAGAGGAAGTATCAAACATGGTATGCTTTATGGCAAATTGGGATGATAAGGTATGTTTTCCCTCTAGTTCATTTTCTAGCTCCACATTATTAAATGATGACGAATGCCCACTTGAGGAATTGCAAAATGAATTTTTCTAAAGTGTTTCCAACCTTTTTAACACTTTAAAACATTTTTTAAACTCTTGCGTAAAGATTAAACATATTTTTGTAATCAAGAGTTTAAAACACATTTTACCCGAAAATTCAATCTTTTGAAGATAAATCATTTGGACCTTTTAAGAGCGTTTCTTCAAAAGATGTTCCAACCCAATTAACCTTTTAAATTTTTTTTAAAACTCTTGAGAAAAGATTTAATGGCATTTTTGAAAGTTTACCAAGAGCTTGAACTATAAAAATGCATACCTAAGGCAAATGACATTTTCAAGCCGGTACCCCTTATGTCGTTACGTCTTCTCTTATGACTATCTCTTCATCTTCCATGATCTTCTTGACTTGAGTCTTTACATCTTAAAGCTTTAGAGATCTTAACAATGTAGTCTTGAGTTTGATCGTGTTGAGCTCTTCATTTGATGTTCATAATTGAATTTATTGAGCTTGATCAACATTCATTCTTCATGTGTTTGCTTTTGAGCATCCTTCAATCTATGACTAATATCATAAATTGAGAACTTATACAATGCAAGATTAGACACTGCCTGAATGTTTTTCCCAATTCAAGCTCAATTACAATATGAACAAGATGGATATGGGGCTCACTGAGGTAATGAAGGAACTTCAGGCAGCCGAGGCAATCATGCAGCCCCAAGGTCAAACCCATATAACCCAGGCATCATCTTCAGCACAAAACCCGAAAAAGAAGAAGTTCTAAAAGAAGAGGAAGCAGAGAAATAAGAAGGGAAATGACCAAGTTGGGAATGGGCCAAAGCATCAACAGAAGAACAAGAAAGTTGCAAGAAAGCCCAAAGGGAAATGCTTTGAATGTGGTTTGAAAGGCCATTGGAGGCAAAACTGCCCAAAGTACCTGGCCAAGAAAAATAAAGGTACAGACTTTACTTAAATCACTGAAACAAGTTTAGTGGTTAATTCTACAGGATCACGAACCACTAACATTGATTGCACTGTTGTGTAAGGGTTTCAGGAGACGAGGAGTCACAAAAACAAAATAAATTATATTTTTAAACTTAAAATCACATTATTAATTTCTACAGTGTAAAAAATATAATATTATCACAACTTAAACATGTAGCAAACGAGAAAAAAATTTTAAAAAAATCTAAAAAACTAGCTTCAACATTTTCAAATGGACGGTTTGGAAGAAGCTCTCATCAACTTTTGGTTGTAACAGATTTTTAGTTGGAATATTCTAAAAGCTGTTGGCTGTCGATGCATACATAATCCTTCATGCTCACTTACTAATGCAAAATATCATCTTCACACACATACACACGTGCAAAAGTAATGGCATCTATGATCTCCTTAGTTCTAATAATCGTCCCCTCCACTTCCACCTCCACCTCCACCTCCTTGGTTCCAATGATCATCCCCTCCACCTCCAGAAGGTTGGTGGTGAAGACTCAAACAATTAAACAAGAACGTTATGATCTGAAATATAGGACTGCTCTTTAGACCAGTATCGATAAACTCGCTGACTGTGAAGACCTGAATTCGGAGTTGTATGCAAATTACGTGCTTATTCGAATCTTATGTGCAATTTATGTGTTTATTTACTTTAGCACATAAAATATGTGCATTCATATGATTTTTATATAGTTACTAAGAGAAAATTGCATTTAAGGTACATTTAAATTGCACTTGTTGACTTTTCTCCTAATTTGACTAAACTAGTCTTTTATATATTTAAATAACTAGTCTACCATTATAAATAGACCATTGACTTAGAAAAATTGAAATTAGAAGCAAACTAGAAGGTTAAAGTAGACTTTTGACACTTTAAAAATATTATCCTAAGCTAAATAGTGAAAACCTATTAACTTTGTTCTTGCTTTGACCTTGTTGACTTCCAATTAACATCATTTAAACACAAAAATAGCAAAAAAAAATGCTCAAGAAAAGCCCCCAAATCAGCTGTCCACCTTAGGGCTTGAGGAATAGTAAAAATCTTGCAATTTTAGCATTTTGAAGGTGTTAAGAGTGGAACCAAGGGTCAAACCAAACATTTTTGAACTCGTCTTATCTTGCTCTACGTATCTATCCATTGTTTTTTCGTACTTTGGAGCAAAAAATGTGAGGGCTATTTTCTAAAATTTGGTTTTAAAGTTAAATTTTGGTTATATTATTGCTTATATATGTTTATGATACATGCTAGACTAGTTATTTAGTGTACTTTATTTGAATGCTAGTTAGTTTGTGTGATGACTTGTTGTAGATGAACTTTAAGTGTTGTATGAAGTGCTAAAATGGCTAGAATTGAGTGGAAACTAATTGTATAACATGTCATTAAGGTTTAGATACGTCGTATACTTGTTGAACATTGCATAATGGCTTGACTGGTAAGATGTTTGATGGGTTGGCCAGCTGGATTTTCCAGCCCATTGCCGGGCTATTTAGCCACTGTTTGGGCGTCCTTTGGGCTGCCCAATTGGTGGTTTAAGTGTTCTAAATGTTGGTTAGGTGTTAAGGGGTGGTTTGGGAGTTGTTTGGTTGCGTAGTTGCTTGATATGTTTCTCAATTTTGGTCTAATGGTTACAAAGTGTTGAATTGATTGTTGATTGCATTCTTTTGAGTCGTATATGTTGTTAAGGCAGAAATGGTGTCAATATAAGTAGATAGGGTGAAGGGGGTAATGTATATGTTAAGTATGGTTAGGTGCTTGGTTGCTTGGATTATGTTAATAGGTGTTGGTTTAAATGTTGTTAGAAATTAATCAAATATTGTTGAGTTGTATTTTGTAGATAGTGTAGCTATGCATAAGTGTGGTGCCTATTGTGGTTGAGTATTAGTGCAAGCATGAGGTTTTTGTTGGAGGTTGGATGACCTACTTTGTCATCTAATCTATGTATTTCTAAGTGTTGCATTTTAAAGTGTTGAATTATTAAGTGTCACAATGTTAAAGTGTTGAATTGTTCATATGCATGTTAAATGTTAAAGTGTTAAGTGTTGAAGTGTTATATAAATATATGTGAGGTATGGTAGCGTCGTGTCACCTTGGGCGACATTGGGCTTGCCGGGTTGCATTGGCACGACTACCATATTCTATCCCCTATCCTGTATGGATGGAGTGTAGAGAATCTTTATAGGGTGTGGGTACTGTAAGGCATGGTAGCGTCGTGTCACCTCGGGTGGTATCGGGCTTGTCGGATTGCATTAGCACGACTACCATGTTCTATCCCCTATCCTCATAGACGGAGTGAGTCATGGGGTGTGGGTCTAGGATTTGGTAATTTTGGAATTTTTATTCAATGTAGTAAAAATGAATTGGCTGGGAGTGGTGATGATGAAGTGAAATGAACAAGATTGCGAAGTGTTGACGGCATCAACAAGTGACAAGCGTATCTTTTTTGAATGTTTATTTATTTATATATATATAGTCTCAAATGCATGCTAATTGCTCATTGAATGTATATAGTTAGGTGTACGTTTTCGAAAAGGTTTTCAAAGGTAAAATGAGTTTCAAAACCTCCCGTTATATCTCTCCCTCACTGAGTTCGTGGAAACTCACCCTCTTTGTTAACATTTTAGGTGAGTTTGAGCCGAAGCTAGTGTTTGTGCCTCCCGAGGTTAAGGTTGAGCCTATTGCTCAAGAGCATTGTCAGTGATATGCTTGTTGTAAAGGTTTGTATTGCTAAGGGTTGAACTTTGCATTATAATGGTGGCTTTGTTGGAATTATGTAATATGTCTTAAGTTGTTTACTTTATGCTTGGAAGTTGAATTCTGAATCCATGTAAATAAGTAATATGTATGCCTTACTTTAAAGTTGGTAGTTAGATGGATTTTGTTGTATATGGCATATAAGCTTGGCCAAGTGTTTAAGGCTAAGGTCGGTAGTCCATTTTGAACTCGTATACCTTTATGTCCTTGTGTAAAGTAGCCTAGCCAAGTGAATTTGTAAAGTCAATGTATGTGTAATGACCAATAAATGTATTGTTTGGTTCTATTGTTGTCAAAGGAAGTGTTGTACAGGTATTGGTTTGGCCTAAGTAGAGGAAAAACTCTATACGTTTTCTCTCGTTTTTCGTGCATTGGGGATTGAATTAGGTTGTTATATCGAGATTTGATTTTGCGAGGGATCGGGTCATTACACTGGCGCCGTTGGACTTACTCTTGGTCCTCGAGGTAAACCTAGCTGCATGTTTGCGTCGTTATTATGAAAATATTGTTGGTTTTTTCTACTCTCCTTCTACTCAGTGTATCAAATATATTTGAGAATGGAGTGATCCGCGAGGGAGGCTTCGACTTTGAATCTCTTGTTATTTTACTTGACTGTGGGAAAATGGTATTGTAGGGGAAATTTAGTGATTGTTTTCATAAGGAGAATTTGATAACTTGGGTGGTTTTAGGCGAAGGTTCTTCAATTTTTTTTTAATAAGACAAATAGGTTCTCGAATTGGATTATAATTAGGTTCTTGAGAATTCTAAACCCGCTTACAATTCAGTACTTGTGTTTGTTAAATTAAATTAAATTGGTTTTACCCAAGAACTTATTAATTAAACACTACGTGTTTGATAGCCCGATCGTAAATTAGATTTATTTTACCCAGAAACTTATTAATTAAACACCTCGTCTTCGATACCCCCACCATAACTGACTTTTCGTCCAAAAAGTCAAAGTAATATAAGTTATGACTAAATTGCCCTTCATTACTTTTTGACAGCATTTATTCTATAATTCATCATAACAAAAAAAAAAAAAACAAAAAAACATGTATTATCTGATTACGTCTTTTTGTAAATGTTTTTGGAATTAACAAATCACTTGTTTACCCAATTAAAAAATTATCAGTGAATTGGCTACAAGGTTCCACACAGAATTAGTCCACTTTCATCAATAGTTGCAAACTAAAGGTAGAAAACTTGCCACAAACATAAGGCTAGGCAACATATGAATCACCAAATCTAGCTGATGAAATATCGTCCACTTTCATCAATAGTTGCAGTGCTTGGTTGTATGTCCAATATAGTTAGGAACAGTGGTGGTCCCAAGGGGGACCAGGGGAGCCCGGGTCCCCCCAACCTCTAGCCAAAAAAAAAAAAATTGAGTACAATACTCAATTTTAAAAAAAAAAATGCATTTGGCCCCCTAACGTCTAACAGCTAACCAAAGTTTTTAATGATTAATGTATGTGTATATATAGTTAAATAGAATTTTTTACACTTATTTATGTTTAAAATATTTGTTATCATTATTCTTTCTAAAAAACACACAACCAAATTTTCTTAATTAAATTTCGGCACCCCCAATACTAATTTTCTGGATCCGCCCCTAGTTAGGAAAGAGATGGTATAAAAGCCCACAAATCGTTATGCCCCCCTTTTTTATTTTTATTAAAAGGAGGGATAGTCATAGTTTGGAATTACATGAACAATAACATTTCTAAGTTATCTTATTATAAATCTTCGGGGATTTTCTACCCCTTTTTATCCTTATGAAAGAGAGTGAACAAATCATTTGGTGCATTATCAATGCGACAAAAATCAAGGTAAAGCCTCAACTCATAAGTAATTAATCAATTGACACATTTATTAGTTTCACGATTGATGTATCGCACTTTGTATCTAATGCAGATGTTGTTGCAATATAGCAATTTTTTTTTTAAAAATGGACTTTTTAAAATTGGTCTATAATTATCACGACTATAATTGATTTAGCCTCATAATGGCCTCTAAATGGGCCATTCGTTACAAATTACACACTTCTTTTAATAGTAATTAAGCAAGTACTTCTAATTCTCATACTTATATTTTGTATTGAATAGAAAAGGCTGACTTTCGTCCCACTTGATGAGTAGCTCTTGATACTAGTATTAGAATTTTTTTTTTTTTTTTTTTGTATTTAGGGGAGGGTTAAGGCATACAATGAAATTAGCGTGACACAAACTTGCAATTTCTCGCATAACAGGAAGTAACATTACCATTGGATCAAAACCCTATTGGCTAGAAATCTGAAAATTTATTGTAGGGTAAATATGACTCCGCCCTCTATGTTATACGAAATTATCACACTACCCCCTGTGTTTACAAAACTATCATAAACCTCCCTGTATTTTTAGAAAAACCTCACACTACCCTCATCTATGATATTTTTGTCTTTTTATAATATATATATATATATATTTCTTTTTTTCCTCTTCATTTTCAATTTTTTTTATTTATTACTAAATGAAAAAAATTTAAAAATATATTAAAAAATTGTTCATCTTCTCTAACTCGACCCCTTCCCCTACCGCCTCGCTATTACTGCCATTGACGGCTGCAGTAGTAGTGAGATCTCGTTGCTGCTGCGTCGACGGCAGCAGCGAGAGGTTGGGGTTGGGGGTGGAGAAGATGAAATTTATTTTTTATTTTTTTATTTTTTATTTAGTAATAAATAAAAAAGTTGGTGAAAAAAAAGAAAAAAATATATATATAAATTATAAAAGGGTAAAAATGTCATAGAGGGGAGTAATGTGAGGCTTTTCTAAAAATATAGGAGGGTTTGTGATAGTTTTGTAAACATAAGGGGGTAGATTGATAGTTTCGTATAACACAGGCAGGCAGAGTGATGTTTACCCTATATTGTATACCTATAACATGTGTTTCCTTAAATTGCCCCCTCAATTTTTTATTTTTAAATTTTATTTTATTTAAGTGAGGCTTATTGTTGACTCTGAGAATCAATCTCGATATCTCTTGCATTTAAAGCGAAAATCATACAATAAAACCAAATGACTAGTGGATTGCCCCCTCAATTTTAAAGATATTACCCATCTCTAGACACTCTCATTGTACATATTAATACACACTACAATATACGAATATTTTTCGACCAAATAAAAATATAAGAACAATTTCTCTCCATCTCTTCCATTTTCTTGAACTCTTTTCAGAAGTTTGAGTCTATTGAAAAAGTTAGATACTCAAACGTTACCTATTTCATTCTTCTTTTATTTTATTTTTTGTATGATGATAAGCTTCACTTTAGAATAAGTTAGTATACGACTTCTTTTTTTGGTCAATAGTTAGTATACGAGTGGAGAAAAGATTAGAACACTACCATTTGGTATTTCCTCTAGCTAGTGGTATAATTCACACTTTATTTGCGAGAAGTTCATAGATCAATTTTCTGTAGGCGTAATATCCATGCAAGGAAATACTGTTTGAATTATATATATATTTTTTTGACTTTTTATCAAACTACAAATATCTGAATTAGTAGTTTTTTTTTGTAACTAAAATAAATATAAAATATAATTTAAATGAAGTTAATTCATTAATAAATCTTAAGTTTTTATTATGAACAGAAAATTTGCGCCTGCGTAGTAATACAAAAAATTGGATAAGTAAATAACTAATTTATATTTTAATCTTATATTCATTAATATGAATTATATTTTTAATAGTTCTCAGTTTAGATAATATATTAATAATCCATAAATATTATTGAATTAGTTCTCAATTTAGATAATATATTTAATGTCAAAATTATTGAATTTCAACATATGACTTTTTGCCGACAGCAAGGTGACGAAAAGGCGACGACTTGTGAATTCCGTCTTCAGGCCGTGCCCCTTTGGCGACAACATGGAAACAATATTTCATTGTCCGTCACCAAGTTGTCACCATGTGAGCACTTTTGGAGACGACATATGATGTTGTCACTATATTGTCGCCAATTGGTGACCCGTTGCAGAATGCAGTTTTTTTTGTAGTGTTGATATATTATGTAATATTAGCTTAATTAGGTCTCCAATGTCGTTTTCCTCTAAACCATAAACATCATATCTACGAGGTTTTGGTAATAATTTAGTCAGTCTAATATTTTATGTGGAAGCTATAATTTTGGTAAAGCTGGCAAACCAAAGGCTGATTATTTTGTTAGAAAGTAGCTATAAACGTTAGAATTTCCAATCAAGACCTAAGTTTTAGAAATTTAAAATTCATTTATTTTTTAAGTGGGTCATTAATTATCCGCACTAGTTCAAAAGACTCAAATCACACTAGGGTGAAGAGATTTTTTTTATGGTGGAAGTATTGACTAGCTTGATTGGATTAAGATTGTGCCCCTTTTGTATGGGCCTCTTATCTTTACGAGCATGGACTTGACATGGTCCAAGCAAGACATGGCTGTTACTCTACATCAAATTGAAAGTAGAGTAGTGGAATGTCCCTATAAGTCATGAATGGGATAAGTCAAAGTTGGGAAGAAAACAAGTTCAAAGAGTATAATCGAAAAAATAATATTCTTCTTTCTTTTTATTTTTTTTCTATTATTTCTCAAGTATATTATAAGTGCACCTGATCATGAGGAAGTATTAAATTAAGGATCACTTTGATCAATGATGCTCAAAGAAAGTAGCTTGTACATCCACATTATGTTCAACTTGGAGAAAGTTAAATTGTTTTTAACTTTAATTAATCTATGCCCAGTTTTAACATGTATATTAGTGTTTGGATTGCACTTTTTGAAGGAAATAAAGAAAAGGAATAGGTTAGAGAATCTCTCCCTTTCTTTGAATTGGCTTTTGGAAGGCGAGGCAGATATGGAAGGATTAAAGAATCTTTCAATGAAAGAATTTTATAATTCTCTCAATTTGAGATTTTATGGATTGAAATTAAAGAAAAAATTAATATGTGAAATGTTTTAATTGTCTCTTACTTTTATATATTTTCACTTATATCCCTAATATAAAAATGAATATGACAATGAGTATTTAAATAACAGTGTACTTAAAATTATTCTTTCATTTTTTTTCTTCTCCAATTTAAACAAAAAATCACGAAATCATTTCATTATTCCCGTTCAAGTAAAACTTTATTTGCAAGGAACTTTTAAATAATGGAGTTGGTGTTCCCACACATGAAAGGTTTGAGAAGTTTTCTAGTTTCTTTTGCGTTAAGGCAATCTAATTCCATTAAACAAAGTGCTCTGATTCTTGATCTTGTTCTAATTCAAGTTGTAATGAAATGTCAGAGTTGAATTTTAGGGGGAGAGGAAATACAAGGGTCAATTGCAGCTATAGTGCGAGGAAGGTTCTTAATACACACATAACCTGATTTTGTAAAAATAAATAAATAAATAAAGTTCTTAATACATGCATTAGGGGCGGCATGATAACACGTTGGACATTGTAAATGTTGGAGAATCCAATTGTCTAATATTAATTAATTTATATTACAAAATCAATATATAAGTTTTTGAGTTACTCTACTTAATACTAATTGATTTTAGAATAAAATATCTCAAGATTCTTATCATGTTGTTGATGATTGGTCTTGGTCTAATCTTATCGATCTATATTCGATCCAGTCTTGTCACTGTGTTGATTGCTAGTAGCAACTCTTTCAAATTTGCTACTCTTTCGTACCACAACATTACATATGCAGCTATCAATCATGTATTACATGTGAAAACGCGGGGTGTCAGATAATTCAATTCTCTCATATAAATATTCCATTAATTTCAAGACCAGTATATAACTTCGTAAGTCATTCCATTAATTTCAAGACCAATATATAACTAATTAGTTTTAGAATGAAAGTTGAAACCAATTACATGACATCATACCATTTTAAGACGTTCTAAATTGGTTTAAATTTTCAAAACAAACATCTTTCCCTTTATACTTTTTCATTAAGTGAGGACTATAATCCAAGTGGGATGTTCATTTTCTTTTATATTTTCCCTCTTAAATATACCAATCTATTATTTTCTGATCAACTCCTACTCATCTTTAGTACAGCGACTAGCGAGAAACAAAATACAATAAAATTGTAGAGAGTCATGTAAGACAATTTTTTTTTTTTTATAGATATCGTAATTCGAACTCAGAATTTCTAATTAAATACAGTTAAATTGAAAGTGAAATCACGGCATCCACCGGCGGAGCTACATGTGTGCGACGGTACACCCTGAGTTGTGGAGATTTTTTTTTTTTTAGTATTAAATTTTTTGAAAGAAAATTTTAAATTGTCATGTTATGCACATCCTGAGTAGTCGAGTTAGGATATGAACAAATTTTTTAAATTTCTAAACAATAATTTTTCTCTACGTCTAATGAAAGAGATTTTTTCTATTTATAAGGACTATAGTTATTTTTTTTTCTTTTGGTATGTTATATCATACCTATATTGAGTGGAGTCCTGCTTTAAGATTTCCACATATGCATTACCAGTTACATTTTTATAATTGCTATAAAGTGTATTTTATGAGGGAATGTATATGTCTTGAAAACTTCGCTTATGGTATATTGTGCTTAAATTAAGTATTGTTTAGTGATAACAAATTATGATATGTTATAAAAAAAAAAATCATTTTAGACATAAAGCCAATATTTCTTTTATAATTTATAAAAAATATATTATGTATAAATGAATGCCCCAACCATTAATTACTGGGTTTACGCTTCAGTACCCATTCTGACATTAGGTACCTGGCTCCACCCTTGACCACATCATTCGTAATTAGTACGTAAACATATATTCAGATCTTTGATCAACTTATGACTGCCAGGTCAAATATAACGTGTTTTACTAATTAAAATAAACGATTAAAACAAGGTCTTAAATATATAAAAAATGAGTTTTAATTGGATGTCCTTTGATGAGATTCATGAGCCAAGTTCGAAGCCCGTGCTAATATTCGCCCTCAATTTCCAGACTATATATTAATTCATTTTCTACAACGACATGGTCCAACATGTATAGCATCACGCACAATATTCTGGGAAACCTTTTTTTTTTTAAAAAGAAAATTTTATGAAAGTCAAAATCAATTACAAACAAACTATCTTGAAAGATATTTCAACTCTTTTTATCTTTTTATATGAAGTACAGAAGAGCACCTGGATCAGGTTGATCTAAACTTAATGGCATGGCCCACGGGGTTGATAAATACTAACATTTATTAACCAGTGTTCGCATCTATTCTCCTTGCGATAATCTAATTGCCAATTATAATTTTTTGGGTAAATAGTACCACAACTCCCTATGCTTTAGCAAAAGTGCACACTACCCCCCTGTGGTTTAAAAAGTGCACCGGAACCCCCTATGGTTTCAAAAGTGTAGCACCACAGCCCCCTCCGTTAAAAAAACCGTTACTTTTAACGGAGAGTGCGTTACACGCGCGTTTGGTGCGATTTTTCATGTTTTTAGGCTTAAATTATTATTTAATTGGACAAAAATGCCCTTATAATTGAAATAAAAAATAAAAAATTGAAGGGCATTTTAGTCTTTTTATACAATTCAGTTAAATTTGTTGACGGAAAATTAGGAAGGGGGTGCGTGTGCACTGTTTGAAAACCATAGGGGGTTCTGGTGCACTTTTTAAACCACAGGGGGGTAATGTGCATTTTTGCTAAACCATAGGGGGTTGTGGTGCTATTTACCCTAATTTTTTTTAGTTAGTCCAAACTAAGACAATATTTCACATATTGATAGGATTCATACGTCACAAAATATTCTAGAACAGTCTTTAATCAATCCAAACTGATCTAGTCGTTTGGGTCTCACTATTATAAGAGACACCGATGAGTTAGTCAATATATTGAAATGTTGTATATACACATTGAAGGATTAGAGCATTTGAAATGTCTTTATTCCTAGGAAATTTTATTTGTCTAAAACTAAAAACTCAGTTGAATTTCTTTTCTAGGCAGCTTAAGGTTTATGCTCTGGTTACAGTTTTGGGTGACCAAAGTCACTGTTTAGTTTAACTGTGAAATTTTAATTTTTGAGTTATAGAACTTTCAGTTGTTACATTTGCCATTGACTATGTTCAAGAAAGGAGGAAAGTATTATGAAAGGTGTCGAGCAATTGTAGTAACTTGTATTTTTAAATGAAAAAATAGAGTTTTTATTAGAAATGTTATTAAACAAAAGTCATTAATTATTTAACACATGTTCAATAATGTTGGTTTTTTAAAAATTTTGAAGGCAATGTCATGTTTTCAAGAATATGGAGTATACTTGTAGAAAATTTACCATTACTACCAGCATTCCAAGTGAGAAAGGTCCTCCTTGTGTCACCCTTAGGATGGAGGTTTCTCATATAAGAATGGATGAACGAAAGCTCCAGAGATGATCTCCAGGTTGAGTCGTTGTCAATTAACTTATTCAATGTGGCGAGAAATGAATTTACCTGCAACATCCTCTAACCTCTCTATTCATTCTTTTTAGTCTCCTTTGAATTTTCACTATCATGAATCTGGTCAAATTATAAACTACAACAAATTATGAATTCCTTTAGTTCCAAACACTCCCACATCCTCCGTAATCTGCTCAATTCTTCATTCGAGATTGCAACCAAAGATTGTTTTGGTGAAAATTTACGTGTTTCTCTAGAAATATGTACTAGTAAACCAAAGTTAAATTAAGTCTTATTTCATTAAGTCATTTCATGCACCTTAAATTTTATCTGAGTATTTTCATTTAACTTTTTTTGAGGATAAGATGAGGGAGAATTATTTGAGCTTATTTGGACATTTTAGGAGACGACTTCTCGAGGTACCTATTAGCAAGTACGAAAGTTTAGAGATAGTACACTGGAAGAGAGGTAGAAAAAGACTTAAGTTGACTTAGACAGAGACACTCAGAAGAGACCTTGTGTGTATGGTACTAATAGAAGAGATGATTCTCGACAAAAATAAATGACGTCGTATGATCTATATAATCGAGTCTACCTAGTGGATAAGGCTTAATTTGATTTGGATTGGTTTATCTCCATCTAGCTCTTCTTATTTCTCATTCTATCCCTATTGCGGAGGCTAATTTCCATACTTTTACATATTTTGACAAGTATTTTTACAAGTCTCCCCCTAATACGTACAAAATATAAATATAATACTTTGTAAAAGAAATTTCACTGATTATTTATTTTCTTCTATTTTCATTGGTAGGAGTAATTCAAAGTCTAGGAACTCATACCTCTTTGAGGTGAAGCATCTGGAGACGGTAAAAACCTCAAAATGAAGTCATAAAACTGCTCTATGAACCTTCAAAATTTACAATTAACATCATGTGATTTTTACTTCCGTAACCCATTAAGATCACGTGGTTTCAAAGAACAGGGTCTTATTCTTGACCAGATATTGGCTACTACAGTTTGTCCCCCACTTTTTAAGTCGAAGAGCGTTCGGGTTAGAAAGTAGTTAAAACTAGGAATGGCAATGGGTCGAATACTCGCTAAAATTTATAAAATCAAATTTGAACCCATTTAAATTATATTTTACCAAACCCATGACGGAAACCCGTCGGGTTTAGATTTTGCTTATCAAACCCGAACCTGTTAAATATTTAAAAACCAGCGGGTAGTTGACCCGACCCGTTAATGAATATAAATTTTTTTTTTTTAAATAAAAACTTGAAAGGTTTTAAAAGAAATGAAAAGAAGTACTAAAATAATGACAAATAGTAATGGATTAAAAAAAAATAAATTAAATTTTTTGTCTATAAACAAACTTAAATTTAATAAAAACATTCAACAAAATATTTATGCTGAGAAGTTATCATCCTTCCATAATAATATGAAATAACCTGAAGAAAAAATAACATAAAATACTTGTCACAAATGTAAATTATCATTAATTATTCAACAACTGAGTGATTGTATTAGTTGAATTAGATAAAAGAATAAGTAAACATAAATTATGAGGGTTAACAATTTATAATAAGAGTTGGACTATATTAATCTTGGACAATATTAAAAAAACTATTTTTTCTTAAATAATATATTATTTGTATATGTATGTAAATATATCAACATTTTGATTAATTTACTTTTACTAAATTACTAATTGAGTTTTCGAGTTTCAGATTTTTTTAAATTACTATTACCAAATCCTATTAGATTACCCGTCAGTAACCACTTGTAAAAATTAAATCTTAACGGATACTCTATCGATTTTGTAAATGAATTTATAATCAGGTTGAATACCTGTCACATTCAAATTTAAACCCTACTCGTTGTCATCCTTAGTTAAAACTTACTTGTGTTCAGGAGCTAATTTTTCCATGGGTTTATTGAAGGTCGCCGACTCGAGTTCATGACTTGTACGGATCCTTTAATGACCCTGATCAAAGTCGGAATCTAGAGACTCGCTAGAGTTCTATGGTCAACATGGTAGAGCTCATAGGCCTGTTGAAAGTCTATGGTAATTTCGGGTCCAATTGGGGCTTGAACTTTTTGTGGAATCTTGGATTCCATATGATTGCCTCATTTTTGGAAAATTGTAGATTTTGTTGGGCCACTTCAGGCCTAAGTGAAGCATCAAATCTTTTTGAGAAATCGTGGATTCCGTTGGGCCATTTTAGGCCGAAGTGGAGCATCAGATTTTTTTGTGTGGAGATTCGTGGATTCTGTTGGGCCATATTGGGCCCAAGTGAGGCATCGACTATTTTAAAGGAATCGTGGATTCTGCTGGACCAATTAGGGCCTAAGTGGAGCATCATTTTTTTTAGGGAATCGTGGATCTCATTGGGCTAATTTGGGTCTAAGTGGAACATCGACTCTTTTTAGGAAATCATGGATGCATTCCGTTGGGCCATTTCAGACCTAGGTAGAGCATCGATTTTTTTTGGAGAATCCTGGAGTCCGTTGGATCACAGGTATAGAGGCATATAATATGCCAATGTATAGTTATACCTTCATCAAACTAATACAGAACGGCATGTATTTGTTGAAGAATAAAAAGAATCCATTCTAAAAGATAGAATTTTATGGAAACAGATTTTGACAATTGACTCCTTGGAGATAGTGTGATGTGCGATTCCTCCTAATGAATAAAAGGGGTTATAATCTTGCAAGATCTCTAAAGCTTACTGAGACCACAAAATTAGTTGTGGTAACAATGAACAATAGAATAAGTTTATCATATTGAAACCAAGGGAGGTAGGGCGATCAAAATTTAAGGTACAAGATAAAAGCAGCTCAGCTCCCTTAAGCAAAGCTTGTGTAAAATTTTATTGTTCATCCTATCCTCAAAATTTTATCAAACTTGTAATGGGTATTTTATAAAACACATAATGAACGACCTTAACATTTCAAAATCGGTGCAAATATTTGATCCATGCGTTTATGCAAAAAATGTTTAAATTGCCTGGTATAAATGAATATAATGAAAAAGAAGATCATATAACTGAAAGATCCTAAAACTTTGTAATTCAAGTGTACATATAGTCAATATACATACACATACAAAATGCATATCGTGGTTTTATTACTTTGTAATAATGCTTTGTCTGAACCCCAATTAAAAAAAAAAAAGTGGAGAGAAAAGAGTCATCTACATGATCATCAAAAAATAGTTACTCTGCTAGATCTTTGATGTTCTACATTATTTCCATTTCTGTAACAATCAAAATGCAAACATCTACTAAGCATTTTATCTAGGGTAAATTGTGCCACAGGCCATTAAATTAGCGCAAAGTTTCAAATCACCCACTAAACAGCTCTTTTGTTTCATTTGATTCATTCTGTTAGTTTTAACAGATTCGAATCCTAGTTGGCTAAATTGTCATTTGGCATATTATTTTTAGAGTAAAATGCATGATACTCCCCTGTGTTATTTGAAAGTTACATAATAAACTTTGTGTTTTAAAAAATGACAAATACCCCCCTTATGTTGCACCAAATGTTGCACACTCTTCCCAATCTTGAATTATGTTAATATTCATTAACATCAAGTATAAAATGACCAGATTATCCTTTATTTATATTTCTTGTCTCTTTATTTATTCTCCTTTTTCTTTTCCATTTTTCATGTCTCTATTTTTTTATTCAATGATGTAATGACACATGGCAATCCTCCCTCCAATGGTGTGCTAATCTTCTCCTCTGCCAATAGGCTAGTAACACATGCTGCTGACATGACCTTGAGAAAAAACTATATGCAAAATAACCAAACACCCTGCAAGGACTTGAACTTGAGGCCTTTCAATTCTAAAGTTGATAAAATAGCCACTTGACCAAGTCTCTCATTGTTTTTATGCATCAGCTAATCTATTTTCTCTTTAAATGAAAAAACCCGTCACCTTGCCCATCTCATTCTTGAAACGAACCACCATTACCAGAACGTTTGCATCAACTTTGGACCCAAAAAAAAAAAACATCTGACATCAACTTTCTTTTGTAGATCTATCTAGTAAGGCAATTCCTCGTTAACATTTATCAAGCCCTTAGCCAAGTAAATGCAAACCAATTAAATTATAATTGGAATGAAATTAAAAAAATGAAAAAAATGTTTGCGGAAGAAGTGGAAGGATTCGAGCTGCTGTACCACAGGTTATCAAACTTCTCCCAATTGAAATATTGGCAACACAGAGTAGGTGGATGTGGGTTCGTTGGTTGTTGGTGAAGATGAAGAAGAAAGGGTTAGAAAAAAAGGAAAAGGTAAAAACAAATTTGGGGTATTTTGGTCATATAATATTTATTTGACAGCTTAATGCACCCTCAAATGCATTTTTCGTTGGTGTATTACACTCTCAGTTAATTTTAACGAAAAGTTAAACGTTAGGGGGTATTATGCAATAATTGGTATAACACAGGGGGGTATTTACCATTTTTTAAAACATAAGGTTTATTATGCAACTTTCAAATAATACAAGGGAGTATCATGCATTTTACTCTTATTTTTATGAGTAAAAATCACTATGCTTTATGTCTTATAACAAAGTATCACGTTACCTCCTGCATCTACCCTGTCTTATTTAAAACGTTTTACACTACCCTTTCCGTCTCTTTTAAACCGATGGCCTTAAAAAAATAAGTTAAATGACGTCTCTATCCTTATATTATACAATTTTTTTTCTTTTTCTTTTCTCTCTCTCTACCCATTCTTTTCACCCCAAAAAATAATAATTAAGAAAATTTAAAAAAAGTTGTCACCTTCTTCACCCCCCACCTTACCCACCCTATACCCCAACCCGTTAGCCGCTAACCTCACACCCATCAGCCCCCCATCCCCATCAGCCCCCGACCCCACCCCACCCCACCCCACCCCATTATCTCCCCCTATCTTTATATATGTTTAAGACCAAAAGAAAAAAAAAAAGTAAATATACGATAAGACCAAAAAAAAAAAAGACTTTGTGGGCAAGTAATATTTGCCTATAAATAGCATACTGATTCTTCACATTACTCTCTAGCTCCATCCTTCAAAAAGATTCAGCTCAATTTGCAAGGCAAACACGTGGATATATATATATATACGGGGTGACGGGGTTGGTGGTTGGGGGCTGACGGGGGTGGGGAAGCTAGTTTACATGTTGTTTTTAGTTTTTCTTTTGTTTTTGGGTGAGGATATATGCAAGGACATTTTAGACAATATTATGGCTCATATAAAGAGAAAACACAATTCCAGCTATTATTTCTGAGCATGCCATGCACTTTTCAAGGTAAAACAGACAATGGGGGGCGATGTGGCCGGTTTCAGAAAATATAGAAGATTTTTTAATACTTTTATCAACATAGAGGGCAGCGTGATACTTTTGTGTAACACAAGAAGACAGAGTAATTTTTGCTCTTATTTTTATAGTATATGATCTGTTAAAAGTTTCATATTACCCATTAAATTCTTTTATCTATAGAGAATTTGAAAAACAATCTTGATTAATCACGATTACTCGAAGAATCAAATATATAAACACAACAGAGCATCATAACTTATAACTTATTGTAAGGAAAAGAAAAAAGAAACAATTCGATGCCATATGTGCAGGCGGTGATAATCTTAGATTAGTTAGATGAAATTTCTCTCTATTATCCAATGTACAATATATTTTCCTCTTGATGCAATTATCCATAGTTTTTTTTTTTTTTTTGCAAAACAAGTAATCTTTTTATTCCACTACAAAAATCAAAGGATCATTTACAAGAGATCTTTACATCAGTTTATCCGTAATTTATCATAAAAAGTAAAGAGATCTATTTTGTACACTATTGACATATTTTCTTTGTAAAGAAATTTTATCCCTCACGTTTGTAAGAACCTTCTCAATAATTTATTCTTCCGAGCACACGCCAGTTCCATAGATTATTGCATTTCTTTCCTGCTAGATATAATAGACACACGCAATTATCTATATTTTTGTTAGTGGTTAAATCTATCCCAGTTCAAAATAAAGTAGTTGCACAAAAGCTCCACCAGAAATTGACTCAGGCAAGCCATGGTGTCAAAAAGTTGATGACATAGAAGGAACGACAGGGAAGAAGACTCGCAACTTCTCACTCTTGATGAGTGCTAAAAGAGTTTTTATATAGCAATTTCAAAACTGTTAAGAGCTAAAAGAAATAAATCATATTTAGTCTCTAAATTCTTATACAATAATTGTTTAGCAAGTGGTTAAAATGAAACAAAAACTTTATTAAATGGGTAATTTGAAAAGGAAAAAGAATTTAATTTTAAGCATTATATATTATAAAAGTAATGTGGCAAATGACAATTAACCCAACTAAAAATAGAAACCCTTTAAAACTAACTGAAAAACTAATGGAATAGGTAAAACGAAACCGAAAATTTGTTTAGTGAGTGATTTGAAACCAATAAAAGTTTAATGAGTCATTTGAAACTTTCCGCTAGTTTAATAATTTGTGACGCAATTTACCCTTTTATCTATGACTATAATACATGATACTTAATTTCTTAGCTTTAATTTGAAGTCATTATTACCAACTTGGCCTAGTCACTGATGTCATCCAGATGAATTTTCATATAAATTTCTCTAGAGATCTAGATATTTGCACAAGTTGTAAATATTTGACTGCATTATTGTGGAGGTGTGATCTTAGCCGTCCATTTGGATGAATATCCACCGTTGGATACACCTCCTTAAAGCCCCCTCAAACCTATAAATAAAGGAGGGTTGTAGTATTTGTCTTAACACCCTCTTGCATTTCTTGACGTCCTCCAAGTGCTCCATGGGCACATTTGGGTAATTGAAAATCAACAAGTATTCAAGATTTTGTTTTCCTTTTCCCTTTCCCCTCAAATTTCCAATTCTAGTATGATTATCTAATTTAATAGTTACCAATTATATTGCCACAAAAACTTAAAGATTATAGTAAAACATGTGAGTGGTATTTTGAGGAGCATCAAGAGCATACACCTATTTTTAGGCTTTATACGCATTTGTAAACGCATAAACAAATGCGTACACATGTTCATAAGCGAAATACGCCTAGGTGAAAGCAAACTGTTTGGCGCCTCAATTCACTAGTTCTGGTATTTTCCAAACTCTTTGGCGTTTTGCAGATGGATGTGCGGAGGTTCCTCAGGAGAACTCACCTAAAAGTTTTCTAGGAGCTTATGAACATTGTCAAATATTTTAGCATATACGTGTGTCCATTTTTATTTACAAGGTTGACCTAGTATTGAAAATTGAGCTGGTTTTTTAGTTCAGACATTTCTCCCTTGATGGTGGAAAAATAACATAACTTAGAGTTGGAAATCAAAATCTTCTGGTGAGTCTTGAACGATTTTCACATGATCATTCTATCATGAACCTTCGTCCTCTCCTTGTTTAGTTTAGCATTTTCGTATGCCTTAAACAGCAATTCGTCAAGTTCATTGAGCTTATGTTTTCTGGTAACCCCCAGCCTTATGAATATCAAAATCACAACTAACATGTCTTGTCATACACTAAATGAATGTGTGACATACCTATGGGAGTCTTAAATGCAGTCCATTACGCCCTAAGTGGATCATGCAAGCGTATGGACCATTTTTTCAAAACACTAGAAGTTGAACTTGTAATAAATTACAAAAAGCATCGAAACCGTCCTAATAAGTGGTGGTGCGTGAGTGATAATTTTGAGGAGCATCAAAAGCGTATAACTATTTTCAAAATGTGTATCAAATTCCTTAAAATGTTTATAAAATCTCCAAGTATGTTTATCAAATACATTGCAATGTGTATCAAATACCGTGAGAGTGTATCAAGTATCTCGAATTGTGTATCAAATTACAAAAAAGTCTATCAAATTTGTAAAAATATGTTTCAATTTCCTTAAAATGTGTAATCAAGTTTCAAAAAAAATGTAGCAAATTTCTTGGAAATGTAAATCAAATTTCTAAAAATGTGTATCAAATTTCTAAAAATGTATATCACATTTTAGAAAATGTGTATCAAATCCCTATATTTGAGAATCAAGTTAATAAAAATGTGATCAAATTAAATCCTGAACAATAAAAACAAAAACTTAAAGATTATAGCAGAACATGTGAGTGGTATTTTGAGGAGCAACAAGAGCATACACCTATTTTTAGGCTTTATACGCATTTGCAAATGCATAAACAAATGCGTACGCTTGTTCATAAGCGGAATACGCCTAGGTGAAAGCAAACCGTTTGGCACCTCAATTCACTAGTTCTGGCATTTTTCAAACTCTTTGGCGTTTTGTAAATGGACGTGTAGAGGTTCCTTAGGAGAACTCATCTAAAAGTTTTCTAGGAGATTATGAACATTGTCAATTATTTTAGCACATATGTGTGTCATTTTTATTTACAAGGTCGACCTAGTATTGAAAATTGAGCTGCTTTTTGAGTTCAGGCATTTCTCCCTTGATGGTAGAGAATTGAGTTCATTGTCACCATAACCTACATCTACCGTGTAAAGACCAACAAGTGGTGAGATGTTTCTTGGGAAAGAATAAGTAAATTGAGTTAAAATGACAAAAAATAATAAGGTCCTCGTCGTCATTCTTGTTAAGTTTTTTATATAAAGAAGAAGGTTTTCATCCTAAAACGTGTACACAAGCACAGATATAAATAACTCTTCTAGTGGGACACATTCTATGTGACATCAATCTCTCAAAATTGAAAGTACAAGAGCTCATTTATAATCTTGAAACGGAAGAATTAGTCCTCAATCAAGAGAGACTAAGAGATGGAGAAGAAAAGAAAGAAAGAAAGAAAGTCATTGGCCCTTTTTGCATCAAAGGCTTAATCAATTGATGAAGATGATGATGATGAAATGGCCTCACTTAAAAAGAATTTCTTGAAATTCTTAAAATTTAAGAAGATGAGAAGAGAAATTTCTTCAAGTAACAATTTGAGAAGGAAAGACAAAACAAAAGAAGAATCAAGATGCTTCAAATGCAACAAACCAGGGCATATGAAAACAAATTGCCCAAGGATCATCAAGAAAAAAAGAGGAAAGGCCATGAATTTTTCTTGTAGTGGAAGCATCTCAACTGATGGAGAAAGCGAAAAAGAAGAGAAAGTGGCAAACATGGTATGCTTTATGGCAAATTGGGATGATGAGGTATGTTTTCCCTCTAGTTCATTTTCTAGCTCCACATCATTAAATGATGACGAATGCTCATTTGAGAATTGCAAAATGAATTTTCCTAAAGTATTTCCAACCTTTTTCACACTTCAAAACATTTTATAAACTCTTGTGTAAAGATTAAAACCTATTTTTATAATCAAGAGTTTAAAACATATTTTTACCCTGAAAATTCAATATTTTGAAGATAAATCATTTGGACCTTTTAAGAGCGCTTCTTCAAAAGATGTTCCAACCCAATTAACCTTTTAAAATATTTTCAAAACTCTTGAGGAAGATTTAATGACATTTTTGAAAGTTTACCAAGTGATTGAACTATAAAAATGCATATATAAGGTAAATGACATTTTCAAGTCGCTGCCCTTTATGTCGTCACGTCTCCTCTTATGAGTCCCTCTTCATCTTCCAAGATCTTCTTGACTTGAGTCTTTACATCTTAAAGCTTTAGAGATTTTGACAATGTAGTCTTGAATTTGATCGTGTTAAGCTCTTCATTTGATGTTCATAGTTGAATTTCTTGAGTTTGATCAACATTCATTCTTCATGTGTTTGGTTTTGACCATCCTTCAATCTACGACTAATCTCATAAATTAAGAACTTATGCAATGCATGATCAGTCACTAGGTAAGTGTATATTCAAGATTTAGCTATCATCAAAATAAGTACTTAAATCCTTTAGGCTAACAGTTCTAATTGAGCCATGTCCTACACTAAAGGATGGTTTGACTGATGCTGAGAAATAAGCTTATGATAAGTGGTAGAGGGCATATGGCATAGCCAAGTGCTTCATACTAGCCTTTATGTCTGATGTACTGCTTGTGCAACACGAGAAAAAGGGACACTGCTAAGGACATCATGACCTTATTATCTGAGATGTTCTCAGATAAGAATAGGCCTGCAAAGCAAACTGCTATGAGGGAGATCATGACAACCAAGATGACAGAAGGTTCGTCTGTCAGGGAACATATTCCTAAAATGATGGACAATTTTAACATTGCAGAAGTCTTGGGGGCCCAGATTGACAATAACAGCAAGGTGGACATGATCTTCGAGACACTGCCTAAATCATTTTCCCAATTCAAGATCAATTATAATATGAGCAAGATGGATATGGGGCTCACTGAGGTAATGAAAGAACTTTAGGCAACTGAGGCAATCATGCAGCCCAAAGGTCAAGCCCATATGACTCAGGCATCCTTTTTAGGAAAAAGCCCGAAAAGGAAAAAGTTCTGGAAGAAGAGAAAACAGGGAAATAAGAAGGCAAATGGCCAAGCTGGGTATGGGCCAAAACATCAGCAGAAGAACAACAAAGTTGCAAGAAAGCCCAAAGGAAAATGCTTCGAATGTGGTTTGAAAGGCCATTAGAGGAAAAACTACCCAAAGTACCTGGCCAAGAAAAAAAAAAGGTACGAACTTTATTTAAATCATTGAAACAAGTTTAGTGGTTGATTCTACAGGATTACGAACCACTAATATTGACTGCATTGTTGTACAGGGGTTTCAGGAGACGGGGAGTCTCACAAAAACAAAATAAATTATATTTTTAAACTTACAAACACATTATTAATTTCTACAGTGTAGAAAATATAATATTATCACAACTTAAACCCGTAGCGAACGAGAAAGAAAATAAAAAAAAATCTAAAAAACTAGCTTCAACATTTTCAAATGGACGGTTTGGAAGAAGTTTTCATCAACTTTTGGCTATAACAGATTTTTAGTTAGAATATTCTAAAAGTTGTTGGCTGCCGATGCATACATAATCCTTCATGCTCACTTACTAACGCAAAATATCATCTTCACACACACACACACGAAAAAAATGGCATCTATGATCTCCTTAGTTCTAATGATCGTCCCCTCCACGACCACCTCCACCTTCTTAGTTCCAATGATCATTCCCTCCATCTCCAGAAGGTTGGTGGTGAAATCTCAAGCAATTAAACAAGAACGTTATGATCCGAAATATAGGACTGCTCTTCAGGCCTGTATTGACAAGCTTACTGACTGTGAAGACCCTAATTCGGAGTTGTGTGCAAATTACATGCTTATTCGAATCTTATGTGCAATTTCTGTGTTTATTTACTTTAGCACATAAAATATGTGCGTTTACATGATTTTCATATAGTTACTAAGTGAAAATTGCATTTATGGTACATTTAAATTGCATTTGTTGACTTTTCTTCTAATTTGACTAAACTAGTCTTTTATATATTTGCCTTTACTGTCTAGTTGGTCCCTCATTTTTAAAATGACCATAGGTTAGTCCCTTATCTTTCTATTTTGTGTCACCGTTGGTCATTCCGTCTATATTTTAACGGTTTGAGCATGTGCCAAGCATGTGACCCATTTTTTTGAGGGCAAAATCGTTAAATCAGCCTTAATTTCATATTTTCTCCCTCTTTCATACCTGATTCATTACCGGCAAATTCTTCTGTGGTCTAAGACCCGATTCACTTTAGACCATTCATAGCCCCACCAAAACTCCATCGTCATTACCACCACAAGAAATCTTCGGCACCAGTAAACCCATTCCGGGTATCACTAGAAACCCATCCCCAAAATTAATACGTTCTTGGCACCATAAATAACCCCACCCAACAACACTAGAAATTAACCTATTACCACACCACCAATCCCATACGAATTTTGATTTCCAGTATTATAGCCTATTTCGGTTTTCTTACCAAAATACACTTATGTTCAAGTAGTACCTATCTTCTGAACCAAATAAAAGAAGAAGCAGTAACTATGTATTCTACTGGGTTTTAGACTTAGAAAAATGGATGTTGAAAGCATCTTTATGGTTAATAGGATGATAGTTCGATTACCTATATTTGTTGAATAACATGATTTTCTTTGCAACTTATTTGTATTTATTTGAAAATGGTTGACCTTCAAACTCGAACATTTTCAGACTGAATTGGGGTCGACGAAGGAAGAAAATATGTAATATAATTGAGAGCTTGCACGTGGCTTGGTTTTTGGAGAAGAGTGACATAAGACAATGCTCCAAAAATACATGATTCTTCAATGAATACAAGAAGTGCATTGTTGATAAAAACCAAAGCACAGGATCTGGTCGGCGGTGGTGAGGATGATGCGGCAACATTTTTGGTTTGAAATTGATGAAGGTGCACACAACGAGTTGAGATTCTTGTCAACACCAGCATTGTGGCAAAATCGGTGGACTTGATTTGACGATTTGGGAGAATGAGAAGAATGAGAGAATAAGGGTTAAGGATTTGGGGGTTTTGGCTCGATTTAGGGATTTGGGGTAGATGGGTAATGAATCAGGTATGAAAGAGGGAGATAATATGGAATTAAAGTTGATTTGACAATTTTGCCCTAAAAAAATGGGTCACATTCTTGGCACATGCTCAAACCATTAAAAAAAAAACGGGACGACCAATGGTGACACATAATAGAAAGATAAGGGACTAACCTATGGTCATTTGAAAAATGAGGGACCAACTAGACACTAGAGGCAAAGATAAAGGACTAACCGAGTAATAAACCCTATATTTAAATAACTAGTCTACCATTATAAATTGACCATTGACGTAGAAAAATTGAAATTAGAGGCAACCTAGAAGGTTAAAGTAGACTTTTGGCACTTTAAAAATATCATCCTAAGCTAAATAGTGAAAATCCACTAACTTTGTTCTTGCTTTGACTTTGTTGACTTCCACTTAACATCATTTAAACACAAAAATAACCTAAAAATGCTCAAGAAAATCCCCCAAATCAACCGCCCACCTTAGGGCTTGAGGAATAGTGAAAATCTTATAATTTTAGCACTTTGAAGGTGTTAGGAGTGTAACCAAGGGTCAAATCAAACGTTTTTGAACTCGTCTTACCTTGCTCTATGTATCTACCCATTGTTTTTTGCATTTTGGAGCAAAAAAGGTGAAGGCTATTTTTTAAAATTTGGTTTTAAAGTTAAGTTTTGGTTATATTATTGCTTATATATGTTTATGATACATGCTAGACAAGTTATTTAGTGCACTTTATTTGAATGCTAGTTAGTTTGTGTTATGACTTGTTGTACATGAATTTTAAGTGTTGTATAAAGTGTTAAAATGGCTAGAATTGAGTGGAAACTAGTTATATAACATGTCATTAAGGTCTAGATACGCAGTATACTTGTTAAGCATTGCATAATGGCTTGATGTGCAAGATTTTTGAGGGGTTGGCAGGCTGGATTTTCCAGCCCATTGCCGGGCTTTTTAGCCATTGTTTGGGCATCATTTGGGCTGTCCAATTGGTGGCTTAAGTGTTCTAAGTGTTGGTTAGGTGTTAAAGGGTGGCTTGGGGGTTGTTTGGTTGCGTAGTTGCTTGATATGTTGCTAAGTATTGGTCTAATGGTTGCACTACAAAAAATGCGGACATCAGCGACACTTTTTTTGCAGCAATTCTTTTGAATTGCCGCGAATTGTGTTTTACAATTCAATTTTCACGGCGGTTACCTGAACCACCGCTAAAAGTCCCCCTTTAGCCACGGGTCTGAGAAACTGTTGCGAAAATTCCACTTTTGCAGCGGTTATGGGGAACCGCTGCTAAAAGTACTTCAATTGAAAATACAACTGCCCCCCCCCCCCATTTTTAATTTTTCTTATTCAGCCAAAAAAACCCTTCCACCCCCCCCCCCACCCCCCTTCCCACACCAGAGCCACCATTATCCCCTACCCCAAACCTGTTCTCCTCTACCCTGTGCCACAACGGCTCACCACCGCGTCCACCCATACCCCCACCATTCTCCTCCTTCCACCCCCTAATCACTTAGATCCGCGCACACACACACACATATATATATACTTTTAGAAAACCCCACCTAAAATATATGACGACCCCCCAATCTACTTCCATTTGTCCTTCTTTCTTGTGGTGGAACCTGGCATTCACCATCCCAGAAGTGATTATCGCCAAAACAAAAAAAAACATCTTGCATTTTTTCCCTCTCCCACAAAAGAAGAGCCAAAGTATAATAGTTTCCGTCTCATATGCTAGTCTTCTTCCTCTCTTTCGTCGGTTAAATGCTGGATGGGGAATGAATCGGTCGGCGATATCCCTGGACCTCCCGGCTTCCCTGTCACGTCCAAACGTAATCAGAGAAGACCTACCCAAATACCACCTTTTTATCATAAAGGTGAATATCCCGGACAATCACAGGAAAGAGTACCTGAAATATATATATATATATATATATATATATATATCGCAAGAAAATTTTTTTAAAAATGAAATCAAAGTGTGTGTGTATGTATATATATGTATGTATATATTTATTTTGTTTTCTTAATTCTTTTTTTTCTTTTTCATGTACCCTAAATTGGGAACCCCGTTCAGTTAGTTAGGGTTCCCAATTTGAAGGTTTCGAATTTCGATAATTGAAACCCCAAATTTGAACTCGTATATGTATATATGTATATGTTTAATTTGTTCTCTTAATTTATTTATTTTTTCTAATTTAGCTGCTCTATTTTATATGTATATATTTTTTAATCCCTAGAGCTCATGAATGGAGGTTATGTCTGTAACTTTTCTTTGTAGATGAATGTTATACTGAGTTTTAGAGCTCAGTTTTGTTTATTCACTAGAATAATTGATATCTTAAATAATCTTTGAATAAAACTTTTGCAGTGTTATCTAAAGAAATGAAACGACCAATCTACACGCGCTATTTGCGTTGTTGTTCGTCGGATGCTTTTTCTCTAAGGTCTTTGCTTCCTCTGATGTGGTAATTTTTTATTTATATGTGTGCGTGGTGTAATTGTGTGTGTATGTATAATTGAGAATATAGCTACTTTAAAGAAGTGGAAGTTGGTTAATTTATGAAGGGGTTGATGAAAAAATGTGTATTTTGATAAAATATAGTTAAATGCAAAGAATTGACTACTCTCTAAAGTAATTGAGGTTTAGGGGTAGAGTCGGGTGTAATGGTCGGATAGTGACCAATTTTAATAAACGGTTTCAAGTTTGAACCATGATGTTAAATCTCATAGTTTCCACCATGGAAAATTTGTGTTCAGTTTTTGTATTATATGGATTAGGGACAAACCGAGAAGAGAGACGTATGAGGGAAAATAAAAGGTACTGTCTCTCATTTTGTCATATTGTCTGTAACTTGTTTCTTTATTTTCTGATTGTTACTTAAGTATACAAAGATAATAGAATACCTGCTCGTTAAAAAGCTAATTCTATTAGTATCATTAGTTATATAATAAACCGCCCAAGTTAATAGCTATAATATTTAGTTGTGTTTGGCAGCTTGGAAAACTAAGATAGGTTCTACTTCAACTCCATAAATTGAGGTATTTTAGAGTGGTTGAGATATTTGAGAGATATGTGCTCCTTTATTGTCTAAATTTTTTAATGCTTTTAATTATGTAACTTGATAATAGTGATATAGGCTTGTCAACCGTCAGAAAAACTCGAGTTTCTTTCACTTCAAACTGACTATACAAAGCATTTTAATTATGTAACTTGAGATGCTTAACTATAGATATTGATATATTGTCTGTCATATCATTGTATTTTGAGCAAAAAATTTGTTTTTCTTTGTCTAATGCAATGTGATCTGTCTTGTTTGGGCAGGTGATCTGAAATTTTCGTATGTTTTCTTGACATATGGTCAGTGATTCGTGTGCATTTGCTTGAGTGGTAATATGTTTAATGCATAGGATAGTAGGATTGTTTTTTTAGCAAATTGTGAGGTGTTGACTGCTGTGAAACCCCACTTTTCTGTTATATCTCGTTTTGTGTGTTTATTCTCGTTTTACGTGAATTGACCTGTCTATGTACTATATGACTTAAAAGGTGGTAATTTTGATATTAATACTCCTAGAACATGCTAAATGTGCATTCATGAAATTTTCATAAAAAACGGAGCCAGAAGTTTTATTGTTGACTTTTAGTGAATAGTGTTTTTGAAACACGTCCGCTAAAATTTTGAAACTGGTCTTTTTAACCCTTCTAGACCTAGTCCTCGGACATTAATAGACCTGTGTTTGATGAAATCGGCTTTCAAATCGGCTTAGGAATTTATTAGGGTTTTTACACCGACTTTTACGAAAATCGAGTTTTAACCCGACTCGGGTAGAATTGCTTGAATGTAAAACTTCTTGTCACCTAAAAATAACCTACTTGAGCTATCTTGGGTGTTGTATAATTGTTTTGAGCAATGGTGACCAAAAAAATGAATTTAAAGTCAAGAAAACACTAAAAATCAATTAGTTTCAACTTTGACTTTCATTTAAGTTGTTGACCTTTATGCATATATCACCAACACACACTAGCAAAGCACAAAAACATACCCATTTGCACACACATTGCCGTGAGGAAGGAGAGGAAAAAAGAGAAAGAAATTTCAAGGTTTTCAAAGCTAATTTTCAAAGAAAAATCTAGTTTTTGTCCGTAGATTTTCGTGCCGAGTTGGATTCCGCTTGTTGGACACGCATTGCACGCATATCTAGGCTTATTTCGCATCAAAGGTGAGAGAAAAATTCTAGATCTCAAAACTCATCTTTTATGTTTTTGCGTAGAATTGATTATTGAACCGTTAAAATGTTAATATCATGTTAGATTATTACTCAGTGCATGCCTAGGATCGTTTATATGTATTCTTGCGAGATTTGAACCGTTGTAGCATAATTATTTATTTTCAGGTATTTAAAGTTGAGTTATTTGTCATTTCTTGATTATATTGAGTTGTATTGGTTGAAATCGATTGCCGTCAATTTCTAAAAGTTTGTTAATTACGTGGTAGCGCCGTTGTAATGCCGAATTTTCGATTGTGATGTCCCTGTGAAAGTCCAAAAATTTCAGCCATGACGCATTAGGGTTTTAGGGTTGTTGGCCATGATTTGAATGTGTTTTGGTTGGTTTCTGAGGGGGCTAATGTAGTTGATTGATTGGGAGAGTAATAGAAACTGATTTGGAGTGGTTTGGACTAGTAGAATGTAAGTTATGATTATTTGAAGTTTAAGTTGTCTTTCTTTAAAATGTTAAATTATGCCTTTAGTAGATTGGGTGTGGTTTGAGTGATTGAATTGTGAGTTGATGATAGGTAAACTAGGGTTTGATTGTGTGTTTAATGCATGTTCGGTTGGATGGCCTATTTTGTCATCTAACTTAGTTATTTGTTGTTAAATTGATTATTGATGTTATTTTGATTATTGATGATTATTGATTGATGATTGATGAGCCGGGAGTTAGGCAATTCTTCTAGATTGTCCTCCTGTGAATGATTGATGTTTATTATTATTGCTGAGTCTCGGTATGTGTGTGCCACCTCTCGGGCAGCGTCAGGCTGTCGGGTTGATAACTGCATGACTACTAGAGACTACCCCCAGCTCGCACGACGGAGGTGTCATGGAGGGAGGGGCAAGTGAGGTACCTCGGGTGCGTGAGTTTATGGGAGTCACAAGAAGCCTGTTATGATCGTGATGGCGTTTGGAGCTACACCAACTAGTGTATCCTTTATTGAATGGTCATTATAGTTTATGTGATGATAGTATTATTGATGTTATTATGTGTTTACTGCTCAAAGGATTATTTCCAAGGTGTTTAGTAAACATTGTTAGAGATCTATCGGATCCTCACTGGGCTTATTTTATATAAGCTCACTCTCTATTATTGCATGCTTACAGGTGTTGTAGAGCAGGACTACGGGTACGTGCCTCCTGAAAAGGAAAATGTGCCTTTCGTGGATGAGTCTTATGTTCTGGAGTCTTATCCTTGATGTTGTATTGTTTTAATATCTTGTATATTAGTCTTGTTGACTTTATATGCTTTGTAGTTTATAATGGATAAAATGTTGAAAAGATAATGAATTAGTTGATGCTATCTTGGTAGTCTTTCTTTTGTCAATGTTTAGGTGGCTAGGTTGGTATCAATATGTTTTGTAATGTACATTCAAGTTTAAGTATTATGTTTGAACGGAGGCATATAACTATGAATGATTATTGTATAATATGGTTAAGTTGTATGTTGTTATTTTATTATGGAGTTGATGTATGATGTTCTATTGAGTTGGGTTTAGAGCTCGGTGTCCTATTTACTGTCGTTATACTGCCGAAATTCCGTTGCGTCGTGACTGATTATAGGAAGGGTCGAGTTGGGGCGTGACATTTAAGTGGTATCAGAGAGCATGTTTAGTTGTCAGCCGGGGTATTCTCGGAATGTGGGTAATGGCCTTAGCATGAAAGTATGTATGAAAAGAAAGAAAAGTGAACTATGTATTAATATGATTAAATGATTAAGTGATTAAGTGATTAAGTGATTATGTGATTTAGTGCTTAGGTGATTATGTGATCAATTTGTTTATGTGTTTAATATGAGTTTGTTGTTTATGTGTTAATAGTTGTTTATAACCTGTTTATGTGTTATAACCTGTGCTAACTCTTTGATTAGTATAATGGCCGGTAGACCAAGGACCAGAGGTAGGCCCGAGGTAGTAGATGAGACTCTTGGTAATGCGGCACCGGGCCGTGATAGGGGTGATGATCGTTTGGGGGCAGCTATGGATAGGATTGCTGAGTTAGTGGCCGGACAGGCCCAGTTAATAGCAGGGCAGGCTGCCTAGACTTAGGCTTGGCAAGCTCAGTTATTGAATGTGCAGGGTGGAAACCACAGGAGTTGTACCCTGAAAGAGTTCTTGGGGTATCATCCACCTAGGTTTCAGGGGGAACCCGATGATCGGAAGGCTGAAGTGTGGATCAATAAGGTGGAGAAGATTTATGATCCTCTTGATTACACCGATGAGCGGAAGGTTACCTTTGCCGTATACTTATTCGATGATGAGGCATATGAATGGTGGCGCACTGTGAGAACTAGCTGGGAGACTTGGGGTGTTCCTTATGCCTGGGATACCTTCCTGAGAGATTTTCGGGAGAAGTATGTCCCGAGGATTGCACGGGAGAGGAGATAAGCTAAGTTTCTGTCTCTGGTTCAAGGGGATGCCTCAGTGGCTCAGTATGAGGCCACCTTTACTCGATTGTCCCGGTATGCACCGGAGTATGTGGTTGATGAGGAGTGGAGGACTCGTAGATTTATGTTGGGGTTGAGGCCCGAGATTCAGGATGCGATGGCTTTGAATCGATATGATATATTCACTGAGGCCTTTGAGGCAGCTTCTAGGTTAGAAAAGAGAAAGGGGGATCAGCTTGTGTCTAGTCAGCCTAGTAAGAGGCCGTATCAGCCGCAGTTTCAGCAGGTTGTGTACAGGCCACCAGCTCAGCAGGGATCTTTTACGCCACAGGGACAGCAGAGTTATTATCGGCCTCAGTTTCAGCAGGGGTCATATCAGGTTCAGTCCCAGTTTAGGCCAGCCCAGTCTCAGGGTCAGTACATGCCTAGTTTAGTAAGGCCTCAGCAGCAGGCTGGTTCAGCTATTTCTTCAGCTTCTGGTTCTTCCAGGGGCAGTGTTAGTGCATCATCACCGCAGTGTACACACTGCAAGCGCATGGGGCATGTGGAGGCCGATTGCAGAGTGAAGGCAGGGACGTGTTTAGGATGCGACAGCAATCAGCACAGGGCGAGGGATTGCCCTAGATATTCGATGAATGAGGGTCGGACAGCGACTCAGGGTTATCAGGGCCGACCTGCAGCCAGTGCACCTCAACAGCAGCAGGTCCAGGCTCGGGCCTACGCAGTTGATTTGGAGGAGATGCCTGAGGAGACTGCAGTGGTGGAAGGTAACTTCCTTATACTTAATCAACTTGTTAAAGTGTTGATTGATTCTAGTGCTACGCATTCTTTCATTACTCCTACTTGTGTGCAACGTGTTAATATGCAACCTGAAAGATTGCCTTATGTGGTTGAGATTAGTACCTCTTTGACTGATAAGTATGTGACTGGCTTAGTATGTAAGGATTGTAAAATACATGTTAAGGGGCATAGTTTTCCTGCGGAACTTATCTTATTTCTTATCCGGGAGTATGATGTTATCTTGGGTATGGATTGGCTTTCTAAGTATGATGCCCAGTTGAACTGTAGAACAAACGCAGTACAATTTCGTTTGCCAGATCAGCCAGTAGTTGAGGTAGTAGGGAACCGAGGTGCTAAGACGAGTTTTGTGATCTCAGCAACTAAAGCTGTTAAGTTGGTGAGTAAGGGGTGTTCGGGTTATCTAGCTTATTTGATCAACAAGCCATCTGATAAGCTACAGTTGGAGGAAGTCCCTATTATTCGGGAATATCCCAATGTATTTCCCGAAGAGTTGTCAGGGTTACCACCAGAGAGAGATGTAGAGTTTGTGATCAATCTTATTCCCGGTACTCAACCTATTTCTAAATCAGCGTACCAGATGGCACCAGCTGAGTTGAAGGAGTTGAAAACTCAGTTGCAGGAGTTATTGGAAAAGGGGTTCATTCAGCAGAGTTCTTCACCTTGGGGAGCTCCTGTTTTATTTGTGAAGAAGAAATATGGTACCTTGAGACTGTGTATTGATTACCGTGGTTTGAATCAGGTGAACATTAAGAATAAATATCCATTGCCACTGATTGACGAGTTGTTTAATCAACTTCAGGAAACCAAAGTCTACTCTAAATTTGATTTGAGGCAGTGGTATTATCAGCTTCGGATTCGTATGGAGGATGTTCCGAAGTCTGCCTTCAGGACTCGGTACGGGCATTATGAGTTTGTTGTTATGCCCTTTGGATTAACTAATGCACCGGCAGCATTCATGGATCTTATGCATCGGGTTTTTCAACCGTATTTAGACCAGTTCGTGCTAATCTTTATTGATGATATCTTGGTCTATTCTAAATCTGAATTGGAGCACGAGCAACATCTACGGCTTGTCTTACAGAAGCTGTAGGAGCATCAGTTGTTTGCTAAGTTCAGCAAATGTGAATTTTGGCTGCAATGCATATCTTTTCTTGGCCATGTGATTATACAGAGCGGTATATCTGCAGATCCTATTAAGATTAAAGTGGTGATGTCTTGGAAATGACCAGAGAATGTTTCTGAGGTCCGTAGCTTTCTTGGCTTGGCGGGTTATTACCGTAGGTTTGTAAAGGACTTCTCGAAGATTGCTGGGCCACTTTCTAAGTTGACTCAGAAATGGACGGATGAGAAGTGTGAGAGTGGGTTTCAGGAGCTAAAAAAGAGGTTGACTACCGCTCCAGTACTTGCTCTACCAGAAGGGACCGATAATATGGTCATTTATAGCGATGCATCCAAGGAGGGCTTGGGATATGTTCTTATGCAGGATGACCGAGTTATTGCCTATGCTTCTAGGAAGTTGAAGCCTTATGAGGTGAATTATCCGACTCATGATCTTGAGTTGGCAGCAGTTGTCTTCGCACTGAAGAAGTGGCGTCATTATCTGTGGTGCAGTAAGTTTGAAATTTTCACTGATCATAAGAGTCTGAAGTACTTGTTATCACAGAAGGAGTTGAATATGCGCCAGCGGAGGTGGATGGAGCTTCTTGGAGATTATAGTTGTTCTATCAATTATCTGCCTGGAAAGGCAAATGTTGTAGCAGATGCTCTCAGCCGGAAGGTGAGTGTTACTTGTTTGGCTGTCAAGAAATGGGAGATTCTTGAGGAATTCACTTATTGGAGACCGGAGTTGACTCAGGTTGGGGTGATGTGTTCATATCTCTGTATTCAGCCTTTATTGCTGTCTCAGATCAGAGAAGCTCAGCAACTGGATGTTAAACTTCAGAAGATCAAGGATCAGATCACAGATGATCAGTCTGACTTTAAACTGCATGAGGACGGTATTCTTCGATTTCGGAACAGGGTATGTGTTCTCGATGAACCGGGCTTAAGGCGAGGTATTCTGGAAGAAGCTCACAATTCTAAGTATACTATTTATCCCGGTGGAACCAAGATGTATCGGGATTTGAAGCAACATTACTGGTGGAATAACATGAAGAGAGAGGTTGCTCAGTTTGTATCTAGATGTTTGACTTGTCAGAGGGTGAAAGCCGAGCATCAACGACCTGCAGGGTTACTTCAGCCGTTGGCTATACCAGAGTGGAAGTGGGAGCATATTACGATGGATTTCGTCACTGGTTTGCCTAGAACACCGAGGGGTAATGATGCAGTTTGGGTTGTCATGGATCGTTTGACGAAGACAGCTCATTTTATTTCGATGAGGATGGGAGATGAAGTTACAAAGTTGACGGGTCTTTATTTGGATCAGATTGTTAGACTTCACGGGATTCCATCTAGTATTGTCTCAGATCGAGATCTTCGATTTACTTCTCGTTTGTGGGAGAAACTTCAGGAGACCTTGGGTACTCAGTAGAACTTCAGTACCGCGTATCATCCACAGATCGATGGTCAGTCTGAGAGGACTATTCAGATTCTGGAGAATATGCTTAGGGCTTGTGTTCTGGACTTTGGGAAGAACTGGGAGAAACATCTACCACTTGCCGAATTTGCCTATAACAATAGTTATCAAGCTACTATTGGAATGACACCTTTTGCAGATCTTTACGGTTGTAAGTGTCGTTCACCTTTGTATTGGGACGAGGTAGGGGAGATGAAGACTATTGATCTGACTATCATGCCAGAGCTTCTTGAGAAGATTGAGAATGTTCAGTTGATCAGGCAGAGAATGCTTACGGAGCAAAATAGATTCAAGAGTTATACTGATAAGCGTCGTCAGGACTTGGAGTTTGCAGTCAGAGATCAGGTTTTCTTGAGATTGTCTCCTCGTAAGGGGTTTGCTCGTTATGGTAAAGGTGGTAAGCTGAGTCCGAGATTTGTTGGGCCGTTTGAGATTACCGACAGGGTTGGTAAGTTGGCATATCGGTTGGCTTTATCAGAGAATTTCTCTAATGTCCACGATGTATTTCACGTGTCTAATTTGCAGAAATATAATCCGGATCCTTCTCATATTCTTGAGCCAGAGCCGTTACAGCTTCGTGAGAATCTGACTTATGACGAGCATCCGATTCGTATTCTTGATCAGATGGAACGAGAGTTGAGGTCGAAGAAGATTCCGATGGTTAAGGTGTTGTAGAAGCATCACGGTATCGAGGAAGCTACTTGGGAGAGACGAGATCAGATGCAGTAGCAGTACCCAGATCTGTTCAGTACATAAAGTAAGAATTTCGTAGACGAAATTTCTTTAAGGGGGGGGGGGAGAATGTGAAACCCCACTTTTCTGTTATATCTCGTTTTGAGTGTTTATTCTCGCTTTGCGTGAATTGACTTGTCTATGTGCTATATGATTTAGAAGGTGGTAATTTTGATATTAATACTCCTAGAACATGCTAAATGTGCATTCATGAAATTTTCATAAAAAACTGAGTCAGAAGTTTTATCATTGACTTTTAGTGAATAGTATTTTTGAAACACATCTGCTAAAATTTTGAAACTGGTCTTTTTAACCCTTCTAGACCTAGTCCTCGGACTTTAATATCTCTGTGTTTGATGAAATCGGTTTTCAAATCGGCTTAGAAATTTATTAGGGTTTTTACACCGACTTTTGCAAAAATCGAGTTTTAAGCCGACTAGGGTAAAATTGCTTGAATGTAAAACTTCTTGTCACCTAAAAATAACCTACTTGAGCTATCTTGGGTGTTGTATAATTGTTTTGAGCAATGGTGACCAAAAAAATGAATTTAAAGTCAAGAAAACACTAAAAATCAATTAGTTTCAACTTTGACTTTCATTTAAGTTGTTGACCTTTATGCATATATCACCAACACACACTAGAAAAGCACAAAAACACACCCATTTGCACACATATTGCCATGAGGAAGGAAAGGAAAAAAGAGAAAGAAATTTCAAGGTTTTCAAAGCAAATTTTCAAAGAAAAAGCTAGTTTTTGTCCATTGATTTTCGTGCTGAGTTGGATTCCGCTTGTTAGGCACGCATTGCACGCATATCTAGGCTTATTTCGCATCAAAGGTAAGAGAAAAATTCTAGATCTCAAAACTCATCTTTTATATTTTTGCGTAGAATTGATTATTGAACCGTTAAAATGTTAATTTGATGTTAGATTATTGCTCAGTGCATGCCTAGGATCGTTTATTTGTATTCTGGCGAGATTTGAACCGTTGTAGCATAATTATTTATTTTCAGGTATTTAAAGTTGAGTTATTTGCCATTTCTTAATTATCTTGAGTTGTATTGGTTGAAATCGATTGCCGTCAATTTCTAAAAGTTTGTTAATTACGTGGTAGCGCCTTTGTAATGCCGAATTTTCGATTGTGATGTCCGTGTGAAAGTCCAAAAATTTCAGCCATGACGCATTAGGGTTTTAGGGTTGTTGGCCATGATTTGGATGTGTTTTGATTGGTTTTCGAGGGGGCTAATGTAGTTGATTGATTGGGTGAGTGATAGAAACTGATTTGGAGTGGTTTGGACTAGTAGAATGTAAGTTATGATTATTTGAAGTTTAGGTTGTCTTTCTTTAAAAAGTTAAATTATGCTTTTAGTTGATTGGGTGTGGTTTGAGTGATTAAATTGTGAGTTGATGATAGGTAAACTAGGGTTTGATTGTGTGTTTAATGCATGTTCGATTGGATGGCCTACTTTGTCATCTAACTTAGTTATTTGTTGTTAAATTGATTATTGATGTTATTATGATGATAATATGATTATTGATGATTATTGATTGATGATTGATGAGCCGGGAGCTAGGCAATTCTTCTAGATTGTCCTCTTGTGAATGATTGATGTTTATTATTATTGCTGAGTCTCGGTATGTGTGTGCTACCTCTCGGGCAGCGTCGGGCTGTCCGGTTGATAACGGCATGACTACCAAAGACTGCCCCTAGCTCGCATGACGGAGGTGTCATGGAGGGAGAGGCTAGTGAGTTACCTCGGGTGCGTGAGTTTATGGGAGTCACAAGAATCCTGTTATGATCGTGATGGCGTTTGGAGCTACACCAACTAGTGTATCCTTTATTGAATGGTCATTATAGTTTATGTGATGATAGTATTATTGATGTTATTATATGTTTACTGCTGAAATAATTATTTCCAAGGAGTTTAGTAAACATTGTTAGAGATCTATCAGATCCTCACTGGGCTTATTTTATATAAGCTCACTCTCTATTATTGCATGCTTACAGGTGTTGTAGAGCAGGACTACGGGTACATGCCTCCTGAAGAGGAAAATGTGCCTTTCGTGGATAAGTCTTATGTTCCGGAGTCTTATCCTTGATGTTGTATTGTTTTAATATCTTGTATATTAGTCTAGTTGACTTTTATATGCTTTGTAGTTTATAATGGATAAGATGTTGAAAAGATAATGAATTAGTTGATGCTATCTTGGTAGTCTTTCTTTTGTCAATGTTTAGGTGGCTAGGTTGGTATCAATATGTTTTGTAATGTACATTCAAGTTTAAGTATTATGTTGGAACGGAGGCGTATAACTATGAATGATTATTGTATAATATGGTTAAGTTGTATGTTGTTATTTTATTATGGAGTTGATGTACGATGTTCTACTGAGGTTGGTTTAGAGCTCGGTGTCTTATTTACTGTCGAAATTCCGTTGCGTCGTGACTGATTATAGGAGGGGTCGAGTTGGGGCGTGACATTTAAGTGGTATCAAAGAGCATGTTTAGTTGTCAGCCGGGGTATTCTCGGAATGTGGGTAATAGTCTTAGCATGAAAGTATGTATGAAAAGAAAGAAAAGTGAACTATGTATTAATATAATTAAATGATTAAATGATTAAGTGATTAAGTAATTATGTGATTTAGTGCTTAGATGATTATGTGATCAATTTATTTATGTGTTTTGTATGAGTTTGTTGTTTATGTGTTAATAGTTGTTTATAACCTGTTTACGTGCTATAACATGTGCTAACTCTTTGATTAGTAGAATAGCCGGTAGACCAAGGACCAGAGGTAGGCTTGAGGTAGTAGATGAGACTCCAGGTAATGCGGCACCGGGTCGTGATAGGGGTGATGATCGTTTAGGGGCAGCTATGGATAGGATTGCTGAGTTAGTGGCCGGACAGGCCCAGTTGATAGCAGGGCAAGCTGCCTAGACTCAGGCTTGGCAAGCTCAGTTATTGAATGTGCAGGGTGGAAACCACGGGCGTGGTACCCTGAAAAAGTTCTTGGGGTATCATCCACCTAGGTTTCAGGGGGAACCCGATGATCGGAAGGCTAAAGCGTGGATCAATAAGGTGGAGAAGATTTATGATCCTCTTGATTACACCGATGAGCGCAAGGTTACCTTTGCCGTATACTTATTCGATGATGAGGGAGGGGAATGGTGGATCACTGTGAGAACTAGCTGGGAGACTTGGGGTGTTCCTTATGCTTGGGATACCTTCCTGAGAGCTTTTCAGGAGAAGTATGTCTCGAGGATTGCACGGGAGAGGAGAGAGGCTGAGTTTCTGTCTCTGGTTCAGGGGGATGCCTCAGTGGCTCAGTATGAGGCCACCTTTACTCGATTGTCCCGGTATGTACCGGAGTATGTGGCTGATGAGGAGCGGAGGACTCGTAGATTTATGTTGGGGTTGAAGCCCGAGATTCAGGATGCGATGGCTCTGAATTGATATGATATATTCACTGAGGCCTTTGAGGCAGCTTCTAGGTTAGAAAAGAGAAAGGGGGATCAGCTTGTGTCTAGTCAGCCCAGTAAGAGGCCGTATTAGCCGCAGTTTCAGCAGGGTATGTATAGGCCTCCTGTACAGCAGGTTGTGTACAAGCCACCAGCTCAGCAGGGTTCTTTTAGGCCACAGGGACAGCAAAGTTATTATCAGCCTCAGTTTCAGCAAGGGTCATATGAGGTTCAGTCCCAGTTTAGGCCAGCCCAGTCTCAGGGTCAGTACAGGCCTAGTTTGGTAAGGCCTCAGCAGCAGGCTGGTTCAGCTGTTTCTTCAGCTTCTGGTTCTTCCAAGGGCAGTGTTAGTGCATCATCACCGTAGTGTACACACTGCAAGCGCACGGGGCATGTGGAGGCCAATTGCAGAGTGAAGGCAGGGACGTGTTTAGGATGCGGCAGTAATCAGCACAGTGCGAGTGATTGCCCTAGATATTTGAGGAATGAGGGTCGGACAGCGACTCAGGGTTATCAGGGCCGACCTGCGGCCACTGCATCTTAGCAGCAGCGGGTCCAGGCTCGGGCCTACGCAGTTGATTTGGAGGAGATGCTTGAGGAGATTGCAGTGGTAGAATGTAACTTCCTTATACTTGATCAACTTGTTAAAGTGTTGATTGATTCTGGTGCTACTCATTCTTTCATTACTCCTGCTTGTATGCAACGTGTTAATATGCAACCTGAAAGATTGCCTTATGTGGTTGAAATTAGTACATCTTCGACTGATAAGTATGTGACTGGCTTAGTATGTAAGGATTGTAAAATACATGTTAAGGGGCATAGTTTTCCTTCGGACCTTATCTTATTTCCTATCCGGGGGTATGATGTTATCTTGGGTATGGATTAGCTTTCTAAGTATGATGCCCAGTTGAATTGTAGAACAAAGGCAGTACAGTTTCGTTTGCCAGATCAGCCAGTAGTTGAGGTAGTAGGGAACTGGGGTGTTAAGACGAGTTTTGTGATCTCAGCAACTGAAGCCGTTAAGTTGGTGAGTAAGGGGTGTTCGGGTTATCTAGCTTATTTGATCAACAAGCCATCTGATAAACTACTGCTGGAAGAAGTCCCTATTATTTGGGAATATCCCAATGTATTTCCCGAGGAGTTGCCAAGGTTACCACCAGAGAGAAATGTAGAGTTTGTGATCAATCTTATTCCCGGTACTCAACCTATTTCTAAATCATTGTATCGGATGGCACCAGCTGAGTTGAAGGAGTTGAAAACTCAGTTGCAGGAGTTATTGGAGAAGGGGTTCATTCAGCAGAGTTCTTCACCTTGGGGAGCTCCAGTTTTATTTGTGAAGAAGAAAGATGGTACCTTGAGATTGTGTATTGATTACCGTGATTTGAATTAGGTGACCATTAAGAATAAATATCATTTGCCACTGATTGACGAGTTGTTTGATCAACTTCAGGGAGCCAAAGTCTACTCTAAATTTGATTTGAGGAAGGGGTATTATCAGCTTCAGATTCGTACGGAGGATGTTCCGAAGTCTGCCTTCAGGACTCGGTACGGGCATTATGAGTTTGTTGTTATGCCCTTTGGATTAACTAATGCACCAGCAGCATTCATGGATCTTATGCATCGGGTTTTTCAGCCATATTTAGACCAGTTCGTGGTAATCTTTATTGATGATATCTTGGTTTATTCTAAATCTGATTCGGAGCACGAGCAACATATACGGCTTGTCTTACAGAAGCTGTAAGAGTATCAGTTGTTTGCCAAGTTCAGGAAATGTGAATTTTGGCTGCAACGCATATCTTTTCTTGGCCATGTGATTACACAGAGAGGTATATCTGTAGATCCCACTAAGATTGAAGTGGTGATGTCTTGGAAACGGCCAGAGAATGTTTCTGAGGTCCGTAGCTTTCTTGGCTTGGCAGGTTATTACCGTCGGTTTGTAAAGGACTTCTCGAAGATTGCTGGGCCACTTTCTAAGTTGACTCAGAAACGGACTATCTTTACTTGGGATGAGAAGTGTGAGAGTGGGTTTCAGGAGCTGAAAAAGAGGTTGATTACCACTCCAGTACTTGCTCTACCAAATGGGACCGATAATATGGTCATTTACAGCGATACATCCAATGAGGGCTTGGGATGTGTTCTTATGCAGGATGGCCGAGTTATTGCCTATGTTTCTATGAAGTTGAAGCCTTATGAGGTGAATTATCCGACTCATGATCTTGAGTTGGCAGCAGTTGTCTTCGCACTGAAGAAGTGGCGTCATTACCTGTGGGGCAGTAAGTTCGAGATTTTCACTGATCATAAGAGTCTGAAGTACTTGTTATCACAGAAGGAGTTGAATATGCGCCAGCGGAGGTGGATGGAGTTTCTTGGAGATTATAATTGTTCTATTAATTATCTGCCTGGAAAGGCAAAAGTTGTAGCAGATGTTCTCAGCTGGAAGGCGAGTGTTACTTGTTTGGCTGTCAAGAAATGGGAGATTCTTGAGGAATTCTCTTATTGGAGACCGGAGTTGACTCAGGTTGGGGTGATGTGTTCACATCTCCGTATTCAGCCTTTATTGCTGTCTCAGATCAGAGAAACTCAGCTACTGGATGTTAAACTTCAGAAGATCAAGGATCAGATCACAGATGATCAGTCTGACTTTAAACTGCATGAGGACGGTATTCTTCGATTTCGGAACAGGGTATGTGTTCCCGATGAACCGGGCTTAAGGCGAGGTATTCTAGAAGAAGCTCATAATTCTAAGTACACTATTCATCCCGGTGGAACCAAGATGTATCGGGATTTGAAGCAACATTATTGGTGGAATAACATGAAGAGAGAGGTTGCTCAGTTTGTATCTAGATGTTTGACTTGTCAGAGGGTGAAAGTCGAGCATCAACGACCTGCAGGGTTACTTCAGCCGTTGGCTATACTAGAGTGGAAGTGGGAGCATATTACGATGGATTTCGTCACTGGTTTGCCTAGAACACCGAGGGGTAATGATGCAGTTTGGGTTGTCGTGGATCGTTTGACGAAGAGAGCTCATTTTATTTCGATGAGGATGGGAGATAAAGTTACAAAGTTGACGGGTCTTTATTTGGATCAGATTGTTAGACTTCACGGGATTCCATCTAGTATTGTCTCAGATCGAGATCCTCGATTTACTTCTCGTTTATGGGAGAAACTTCAGGAGACCTTGGGTACTCAGTTGAACTTCAGTACCGCGTATCATCCACAGACCGACGGTCTGTCTGTGAGGACTATTCAGATTCTGGAGGATATGCTTAGGGCTTGTGTTCTGGACTTTGGGAAGAACTGGGAGAAACATCTACCACTTGCCGAATTTGCCCATAACAATAGTTATCAAGATACTATTGGAATGGCACCTTTTGCAGCTCTTTACAGTCGTAAGTGTCGTTCACCTTTATATTGGGACGAGGTAGGGGGATGAAGACTATTGATCCGACTATCATGCTAGAGCTTCTTGAGAAGATTGAGAATGTTCAGTTGATCAGGCAGAGAATGCTTACGGCGCAGAGTAGATTCAAGAGTTATGCTGTAAAGCGTCGTCGGCACTTGGAGTTTGCAGTCGGAGATTGGGTTTTTTTGAGATTGTCTCCTCGTAAGGGGTTTGCTCGTTATGGTAAAGGTGGTAAGCTGAGTCTGAGATTTGTTGGGCCGTTTGAGATTACCGGCAGGGTTGGTAAGTTGGCATATCGGTTGGCTTTACTGGAGAATTTCTCTAATATCTACGATGTATTTCACGTGTTTAATTTGCGAAAATATAATCCAGATCCTTCTCATATTCTTGAGCCAGAGCCGTTACAGCTTCGTGAGAATCTGACTTATGAGGAGCGTCCAATTCGTATTCTTGATCAAATGGAACGAGAGTTGAGGTCGAAGAAGATTCTGATGGTTAAGGTGTTGTGGAAGCATCACGGTATCGAGGAAGCTACTTGGGAGAGACGAGATCAGATGCAGTAGCAGTACCCAAATCTGTTCAGTACATCAAGTAAGAATTTCGAGGACAAAATTTCTTTAAGGAGGGGAGAATGTGAAGCCCCACTTTTCTGTTATATCTCGCTTTGCGTGTTTATTCTCGTTTTACGTGAATTGACCTGTCTATGTGCTATATGACTTAGAAGGTAGTAATTTTGATATTAATACTCCTAGAACATGCTAAACGTGCATTCATGAAATTTTCATAAAAAATGGAGTAAGAAGTTTTATCGTTGACTTTTAATAAATAGTATATTTGAAACACGTCTGCTAAAATTTTGAAATTGGTCTTTTTAACCCTTCTAGACCTAGTCCTCAGACTTTAATAGACCTATGTTTTATGAAATCGATTTTCAAATCGGCTTAGGAATTTATTAGGGTTTTTACACTGACTTTTGCGAAAATCGAGTTTTAAGCCAACTCGGGTAGAATTGCTTGAATGTAAAACTTCTTGTCACCTAAACATAACCTACTTGAGCTATCTTGGGTGTTGTATAATTGTTTTGAGCAATGGTGACCAAAAAAATGAATTTAAAGTCAAGAAAACACTAAAAATCAATTAGGTTCAACTTTGACTTTCATTTAAGTTGTTGACCTTTATGCATATATCACCAACACACACTAGCAAAGCACAAAAACATACCCATTTGCACACATATTTCCGTGAGGAAGGAAAGGAAAAAAGAGAAAGAAATTTCAAGGTTTTCAAAGCAAATTTTCAAAGAAAAAGCTAGTTTTTGTCCATAGATTTTTGTGCCGAGTTGGATTCCGCTTGTTGGGCACGCATTGCACGCATATCTAGGCTTATTTCGCATCAAAGGTGAGAGAAAAATTCTAGATCTCAAAACTCATCTTTTATGTTTTTGCGTAGAATTGATTATTGAACCGTTAAAATATTAATTTGATGTTAGATTATTGCTCAGTGCATGCCTAGGATCGTTTATATGTATTCTTGCAAGATTTGAACCGTTGTAGCATAATTATTTATTTTCAGGTATTTAAAGTTAAGTTATTTGCCATTTCTTGATTATCTTGAGTTGTATTGGTTGAAATCGATTGCCGTCAATTTCTAAAAGTTTGTTAATTACGTGGTAGCGCCGTTGTAATGCCGAATTTTCGATTGTGATGGCCGTGTGAAAGTCCAGAAATTTCAGCCATGACGCATTAGGGTTTTAGGGTTGTTGGCCATGATTTGGATGTGTTTTGGTTGGTTTCCGAGGGGGCTAATGTAGTTGATTGATTGGGTGAGTGATATAAACTGATTTGGAGTGGTTTAGACTAGTAGAATGTAAGTTATGATTATTTGAAGTTTAGGTTGTCTTTCTTTAAAAAGTTAAATTATGCCTTTAGTTGATTGGGTGTGGTTTGAGTGATTAAATTGTGAGTTGATGATGGGTAAACTAGGGTTTGATTGTGTGTTTAATGCATGTTCGGTTGGATGGCCTACTTTGTCATCTAACTTAGTTATTTGTTGTTAAATTGATTATTGATGTTATTATGATGATAATATGATTATTGATGATTATTGATTGATGATTGATGAGCCGGGAGCTAGGCAATTCTTCTAGATTGTCCTCCTATGAATGATTGATGTTTATTATTATTGCTGAGTCTCGGTATATGTATGCCACCTCTCGGGCAGCGTCGGGCTGTCGGGTTGATAACAGCATGACTACCAGAGACTACCCCCAGCTCGCATGACGGCGGTGTTATGGAGGGAGGGGCTAGTGAGGTACCTCAGGTGCGTGAGTTTATGGGAGTCACAAGAAGCCTGTTTTGATTGTGATGGCGTTTGCAGCTATACCAACAAGTGTATCCTTTATTGAATGGTCATTATAGTTTATGTGATGATAGTATTATTGATGTTATTATATGTTTACTGCTGAAATAATTATTTCCAAGGAGTTTAGTAAACATTGTTAGAGATCTATCAGATCCTCACTGGGCTTATTTTATATAAGCTCACTCTCTATTATTGCATGCTTACAGGTGTTGTAGAGCAGGACTACGGGTACATGCCTCCTGAAGAGGAAAATGTGCCTTTCGTGGATAAGTCTTATGTTCCGGAGTCTTATCCTTGATGTTGTATTGTTTTAATATCTTGTATATTAGTCTAGTTGACTTTTATATGCTTTGTAGTTTATAATGGATAAGATGTTGAAAAGATAATGAATTAGTTGATGCTATCTTGGTAGTCTTTCTTTTGTCAATGTTTAGGTGGCTAGGTTGGTATCAATATGTTTTGTAATGTACATTCAAGTTTAAGTATTATGTTGGAACGGAGGCGTATAACTATGAATGATTATTGTATAATATGGTTAAGTTGTATGTTGTTATTTTATTATGGAGTTGATGTACGATGTTCTACTGAGGTTGGTTTAGAGCTCGGTGTCTTATTTACTGTCGAAATTCCGTTGCGTCGTGACTGATTATAGGAGGGGTCGAGTTGGGGCGTGACATTTAAGTGGTATCAAAGAGCATGTTTAGTTGTCAGCCGGGGTATTCTCGGAATGTGGGTAATAGTCTTAGCATGAAAGTATGTATGAAAAGAAAGAAAAGTGAACTATGTATTAATATGATTAAATGATTAAGTGATTATGTGATTATGTGATTTAGTGCTTATGTGATTATGTGATCAATTTGTTTATGTGTTTTATATGAGTTTGTTGTTTATGTGTTAATAGTTGTTTATAACCTGTTTACATGCTATAACCTGTGCTAACTTTTTGATTAGTAGAATGGCCGGTAGACTAAGGACCAGAGGTAAGCCCGAGGTAGTAGATGAGACTCCTGGTAATGCGGCACCGGGCTGTGATAGGGGTGATGATCGTTTGGGGGCAGCTATGGATAGGATTGTTGAGTTAGTGGCCGGACAAGCCCAGTTGATAGCAGGGCAGGCTGCCTAGACTCAGACTTGGCAGGCTCAGTTATTGAATGTGCATGGTGGAAACCACGGGCGTGGTACCCTGTAAGAGTTCTTGAGGTATCATCCACCTAGGTTTCAGGGGGAACCCGATGATCGGAAGGCTAAAGCGTGGATCAATAAGGTGGAGAAGATTTATGATACTCTTGATTACATCGATGAGTGGAAGACTCTATTAGATTTATTTGTTGTCATGACTAATTTTCTTCCATTCTCTTAATTGCCAGGGTAGCAGTTCTTAATCTTAAAGTCCAGCCCTTTTTATTTCGTGGAATGAAGAAATGTTGTTCGTGAGTTGAGAACAAAAAAGCTAGTTGGATTTTTCAGATTCTTGTCTTCAATTTTGAGTTGGCTTTTTGTACAGAGCATATGACTATTTTATGTAATTTTCTTTATGGTACAGTTTGAAACTATTGAATATATCTTACTTTTATGAGCAATTTTTCTTCTTTGTATAGCCTTTAATATTCTCTATATAGCCTTCAATATTATTTATTATCTAATAAGCACAAAATAAAAAATATTTAAAAAAAAATAAAAAATACAATAAAAAACCAAAATTAAAAAAGAAAAGAAAAGAAAAGGCTATTGGCGGCGGTTTGATAAATGCTGTCTATAGTATCCGAGCATCAATTCTATTTAGTGGACTATAGGAGGCGGTTTCAACTGCTGCCTATTAGCGTTATAGACAGCGGTTTAGACAACCGCCGCCTATAGTATTCGCGACAAACAAATTTACAGTGCTTTTACTGCCGCCTTTACATATGCGGCAGTTATAAACTGCCGCGAATAAAAGAAAAAACCGCCGCATATGTATTTTTTTTTGTAGTGTTGCTAAGTGTTGAATTGAGCGCTGATTGCGTTCTTTTGAGTTGTATATGTTTTTAAGGCATGAAACGATGTCAATATAAGTAGATCGGGTTAAGGGGATAATGTATATGTTAAGTGTGGTTAAGTGCTTGGTTGCTTAGATTATGTTAATAGGTGTTGGTTTAAAAATTGTTAGAAATGAATCAAATGTTGTTGTGTTATATTTTGTAAATGGTGTAGCTATGCATAAGTGTGGTGCCTATTGTGGTTGAGTATCAGTGCAACCATGAGGTGTTTGTTGGAGGTTGGATAACCTACTTTGTCATCTAATCAATGTATTTCTAAGTGTTGCATTTTAAAGTGTTGAATTATTAAGTGTTGCATTTTAAAGTGTTGAATTATTAAGTGTTACAATGTTAAAGTGTTGAATTGTTCATATGTATGTTAAAGTGTTAAGTGTTGAAGTGTTACATAAATTTTTGTGAGATATGGTAGCGTCGTGTCACTTCGGGCGGCATTGGGATTTCTCGGTTGCATTGGCACAACTACCATATTCTATCCCCTATCCCGTATGGACGAAGTATGAAGAATGTTCATAGGGTGTGGGTACTGTGAGGCATAGTAGCGTCGTGTCACCTCGGGTGACATCAAGCTTGCCGGTTTGCATTGGCACGACTACCATGTTCTATCCCCTATCCTCATAGACACAGTGGGTCATGGGGTATAGATCTAGGATTCGGTACTTCCGGAATGTATTCAATATAGTAAAAACGAATTGGTTGGGAGTGTTGATGATGAAGTGAAATGAACAAGACTGCGAAGTGTTGATGGCATCAACAAGTGACAAGTGTATCCTTTTTGAATGTTTATATACATATTGTCTCAAAGGCATGCTAATTGCTCATTGAAAGTATATAGTTAAGTGTACGTTTTCGAAAAGGTTTTCAAAGGTTAAATGAGTTTCAAAACCTCCCATTATATCCCTCTCTCACTGAGTTTGTGAAAACTCACCCTCTTTGCTAACATTTGAGGTGAGCCTGAGTTGGAGCTAGTGTTCATGCCTCCCAAGGTTGAGGTTGAGCCTATTGCTCCAGAGCTTTGTTTGTGATATGCTTGTTGTAGATGTTTGTGTTGCTAAGGGTTGAACTTTGCATTATAATGGTGGCTTTGTTGGAATTATGTAATATGGATTAAGTTGTTTACTTTATGCTTGGAAGTTGTTGAATTCCGAATCCATGTAAATAAGTAATATGTATGCCTTACTTTAAAGTTGGTAGTTAGATGGATTTTGTTGTATATGGCATATAAGCTTGGCCAAGTATTTAAGGCTAAGCTCGGGTAGTCCATTTTGAACTCGTGTACCTTTATGTCCTTGTGTAAGGTAGTCTGACCGAGTGAACTTGTAAAGACGATGTATGTGTAATGACCAATGAATATATTGTTTGGTTATATTGTTTGGTTATATTGTTGTCAAAGGAAGTGTTGTACATGTCTTGGTTTGGCCTAAGTACAGGAAAAAAGTCATTCGTTTTTTTAAATTTTTTGTGCCTTGAGGATTGGATTGGGTTGTTATATCGAGATTTGATTCCGCGAGGGATCGGGTCGTCACACTGACACCGTTGGGCTCAGTCTTGGTCCTCGAGGTAAACCTAGCTGTATGCTTGTGTCGTTATTATGAAATTTTGTTGGTTTTTTCTACTCTCCTTCTACTCAATGTATCGAATATATTTGAGAATGAAGTGATCCGCGAGGGAGGCTCCGACTTTGAATCTCTTGTTATTTTACGTGACTATGGGAAAATGGTCTTGTAGGTGAAATTTTGTGATTGTTTTCATAAGCAGAATTTGATAACTTAGGTGGTTTTAGGCGAAGGTTCTTGATTTTTTTTTTTTAGACAAATAGGTTCTTGAATTGGATTGTAATTAAGTTCTTGAGAATCCTAAACTCATTTACAATTCAATACTTGTGTTTGTTAAATTAAATTAAATTGGTTTTACCCAAGAACTTATTAATTAAACACCACGTGTTTGATAGCCCGATCATAAATTAGATTTGTTTTACCCAAAAACTTATTAATTAAACACCTCGTGTTCAATACCCCCCTCCCCCCCCCCCGTAATTGACTTTTGGTCCAAAAAGTAAAAGTAATATAGGTTATGACTAAACTGCCCTTCATTACTTTTTGACAACATTTATTCTATAATCCATCATAACCAAAAAAAAAAAAACGTATATCATCTGTTTATGTCTTTTTGTAAATATTTTTGAAATTAAAAAAATCACTTGTTTACTCAATAAAAAAATATCAGTGAATTAGCTACAAGGTTCCACACAGAATTAGTCCACTTTCATCAATAGTTGCAAACTAAAGGTGGAAAACTTGCCTCAAACATGAGGCTAAGCAACATATAATCACCAAATCTAGTTGAAGAAGTATCGTCCACTTTCATCAATAGTTGCAGTGCTTAGTTATATGTCCAATATAGTTAGGAAAGAGATGGTATAAAAGCCCACAAATCGTTATGCCCCCCTTTTTTATTTTTATTAAAAGGAGGAATAGTCATAGTACATGAACGATAACATTTCTAAGTTATCTTATTATAAATTTTTGGGGATTTTTTACCTTTTTTTATCCTTATGTAAGAGAGTGAACAAATCATTTGGTCCATTATCAATGCGACAAAAATCAAGGGAAAGTCTCAACTCATAAGTAATTAATCAATTGACATATTTATTAGTTTCATGATAGATGTATCGCACTTTGTATCTAATGCAGATGTCGTTGCAATATAGCAATTTAAAAAAAAAAAATTGGACTCTTTTTAATAGGTCCACAATTATCAGGATTATAACTGATTTGGCCTCATAATGGGCCATTCGTTACAAATTATACACTTCTTTTAATAGTAATTAAGCAAGTACTTCTAATTCTCGTACTTATATTTTGTATTGAATAGAAAAGGCTGGCTTTTTTTTTTTTAATGTATTCAGGGGAGGGTTAAGGCTACACAATGAAATTAACGTGACTCGAACTTGTAATTTCTCGCATAATAACAAGTAACATTATCATTGGACCACAACTCTATTGGCTAGAAATCTGAAAATTTATTGTATAACTATAACATGTGTTTCCTTAAATTACTTCTAATTTTTGCTAGAATTAGAAATAGTGTGCAGAATAGTGTAAAGAGTAAGAAAAAATCTTTTGCTTATAGTTTGCTCAACCTTGCAATTTGTGTTGCCTGGAACATTGATTCAAGGATTCTAGGCTATTGAGTTCCTTTTTGATGTATAAAAATTTTGGAATTAATGGAATCACTCGCTTATTTAGCAAAAAAAAAAATTACGAATTTAAATCTAATGGGTTATATTATACAGTTCAGGGCTCCCCTAAATAAATAAATAAAAAGCCATATCGATTATCTATGTATGGATTTGGAATTTTCCTTTTTCTTTTTTTTTTTGGTCAGAACGTGGAATCTAGATTATGTAGGGATTTGGAACCTAAATTAATCTAGACCGTGGGATTAGAATGATCTTGTGGGTGGATATGAGTTTTCGATTAGGGCTGTGATTGGATGGAGCAATGGAATATAAGAGCAACACTTTTTTTTTTTGTCGCAACTCCAATAGTAGAGAGTGTAGCCAATTTTCAAAGGTCCAAAAGAATAGTAAAACTACTTTTTTATTCAACCATCGTATACATAGTAAAAAAATTTCACAATGAAATCTTCCTTTTTTTTTTTTCCCCTTCCAACGACCTTCCTAAACGACTCCCTAAAATAGAGAGTTTCTAATTTTTTTTTTTTGTTTAGCTCTCTAAATGTAGAGAGCCATATTTGACTCCTTGTTCATATTCTTTAAATTAATAATAAAAAAAAAATAGTTAAAAGAAAAATAAATTAAAATCATATTTAAAAAGTTTCAAAAAATGATATAATAAATAAGCTTTAAATTAAAATTATATAATATTTATATTACCAATCGTTGTTGATACATAACAAGTAATAATTACAAAATATTGAAATAATGTACTAGTTAAAATAAAAAGTAACGTTAGATTGCAAGTGAAATTTAATCTTTAAAATTGAGAATATTATTGGTGTGAAACTGAAACAAAGTCTTAGGGAGATACATGTCACTCTCTATCATAGAAAAAAAAGGATAAAAATAATTTTAAGTAAAATATTATTTAAATATTGTTTTCATATTTATGGTTATGTTAGTTGCCTCTAGCGTTTATTGATAAAAAAATAATAATAATAATAAATAAATAAAAAACCTCTAGCTTGGACTATTTGTGGCAAGACTGACCAAAATAAAACAAAAAAGAAGACTATGTCACAAGATTCAGGCTCATCGGGGTTGTACAAATGGCAGGAGGCAAAGCAACACGTTTAACAGGTCGATATATAAAGCATGGTACGTACATAAATATAAGTATCTTAGTCTAGATAGTACTTGATCCATTGATGTGTACTCCAACATCATTGTAATTAATTTTTAGTTTCAATAGAAGTCCTTGCTTACTAGTAAAAAAAACGAGTATGTAATTTGTTACAAATGGCCCATTTAGGAGCCATTATGTGTGAGGAGGGGGATTTTGAACTGAGGTAAAATGTTCACATTGAGTTGAGTTGGGTTAATCTGAGCCAACTCGAGCATATTCAGTTATTGCCCAACTTAGATACTGATCCAACCTCACCCCGACCTCAGAAAATCCCGACCTCAGAAAACCCCGACCTCAGTGTCAGCTGCTTTAATGGGACATAAAGCTGCACCGCATTAAATGCTGTCGGCTCAAAATTTAGTATAAATAGGGCTCACCCCTTCATTTCGAGGGTAACTGATCATTCATGCTTTCAGCTACTTTGCCAACTCGGACATACTAATCATTCGCACGCCCGAGGAAAAAATCCGGGTCATCACCCCGCCTTTTCCTTCCCTTTCCTTGTACAAGTTCAGTGGCCGACTAGAAAATTCAACTCGGAGGCCAACCTGAAAGTTCAGCTCGGAGGCCAACCTGAAAGTTCAGCTTGGTAAAGCGTAGCCGTACAACCTCAGCTGCGAAGATTTTCGACCTTGACAATTTGGTGCCGTCTGTGGGAACCGAGTTCTTTCTATCACTCTTCTCACCACTCATTGAGAAACCATCATGGTACAAGCTAGAAGCCACAGTGCACCGGTAGAGGACTCACCCAACCCGGAAGAGGACCTCGAAACCACGCAGGTGCCCAGCCAAGATCCAACCTAAGCCGACGTTGGAACGAGCCAACGTATACACTTAGCCTCAGAAACCAACCCCTCTACAGATGGAGACCCCAACTCCAGCCTGACGCCGGAGATGAGGATGATGCTTAAGATGTTCCAGGAGCTAAAGGAGCAGGTAGCCCGGCTAGCTGCGGAACCCGCAGTTCCACAAGCAACTACACAGCGGCCCATGCGCCCACAATTTTGTATTCCGGCCCCGAGGTGAACCTGAGCACAAGACGGAGAAGGATTCCTGGAGCCGAAGGCGAGACCCGTGGAGGCGAAAGGCAAAAGGGCGGCCCATGCCGACCCCGAGCAGGCCAAGACTGCGGCTGCTATAGCCAAGGTCATTAACCAGCTCGGCGTAAGCCCACTCTCGCCCGAGGTACTGGCAACGCCATTGCCCACCGGCAACCGGATGCCCAACCTGGATATCTATAATGGGGACGGAGATCCAGCCAGCCACCTACTCAACTTCGATCACCATATGACTCTGCATGATATGATCGACCTCATGAAGACGAAAATATTCCCGACCACCCGGGTTGGCAATGCCTTGCACTGGTTCCAAAAACTTCGTCCCGGCTCTATTGCAAGTTTTCATCAGTTGGCTGAGGCTTTCTTGTCCCGCTTCGCTGGAAGCCAACGTGCGATGCATCATAGCTCGTCATTGCTGTCAGTAAAACAACACAAAGGAGAGAGTATGAGGGCTTACACCACCCGATTCAATGAAGAGACCCTCAGGATCCCCAACCTGGAGGATTCCATGGCACTAATGGCTTACCAAAGTGGGCTCAGGTCGGGGCCCCTTACCTCTTCCTTGGCCATCGACCCCGTGGATACCATAGCCGAGCTGATGGTATGGCAGAAGGGTACATACACTCGGAAGAAATCCATCAAGCCAAGAGGGATGATGACAAGGAGAAGGAAGCCAGAAAAAAGGGAGAAACCTCCCGAGCCCAACCTGGGAGTAAGATCCAAAATGACTGAGGCAAGCAGCCTCAGCATCCCAAGAAAAACCCCCAGTTCACTATGTTCACTCCATTTAACACCTCAAGGGAGCAGATTTTAATGGAGATCCAGCACCAGAACCACCTACCTCCAGCGCCGAGAATGAAAGGCCGACCTGAAAAGCGCAATAGAACCAAGTATTGCCGCTACCATATGGATTACGGCCATACCACCGAGGAGTGCAAAGACTTAAAATAGAAGATCGAAACACTAATAGCCTGAGGTCATCTCCGGAGGTACGTAGATCATCAGCCGACCCAGAGTCAAGATCAGAGGGACAGGGAGAGAAGTCCACCCAGACGCCAAGCCGGGGGCGGACGTTTAGCTGTGATTGAGACCATCGCCGGAGGATTGGCGTCAGGTGGAGAGACCTCGGCTAGTAGGAAAGGTTATGTTCGAGCCGGAAGAGAGTATGGGCCGGCGCAGGGTCCGGTCCCGGAGTTGGAGGAGCTCATTTTTTCCTCAGAAGACTTGGAAGGTGTGATATTGCCCCATGACGACCCACTGGTGATCAACGCTGAAATAGCCAACTTCACCGTGAAGAGGTTGATGGTGGACACCGGGAGCTCGGCAGAAGTCCTATTCTTGAAGGCATTTGAGTAAATGGGGTTGGACAGAAACTGACTTAGACCATTGAGGGGCACCTTGGCCAGATTCACCAGGCATGCCCACCGAGCTGAAGGGATCATCAACCTCCCACTAAAGTTGGAAGAGGAGACAAGCGGGTTTCGATGCAGGCCAACTTCATTGTGATGGATTGCAACTCCACTTATAATGGAATCTTAGGTCAGGTGGCGCTCAACCACTTCAGGGCCGTACCTTCAACTTACCACTAGGCCTTGAAATTTCTGACCCCGGACGACACAACCACCATCCATGGAGCCCAGCTCTCAGCTCGGGAATGTTATGAAAATTCTCTCTGACCTAAATATCAGGTTGGTTGGGGACTAGATTTGCCAGAGGAGAAGAGGGATGCTAAAAGAGGAAGCCCGACTGAAGACCTTCAAGAGGTGGAGCTTTCCGATGAAACAAAGAGAGCAAAGATTGGGAGTGAACTCCCTGACAACCTCAAGAAAGGTATAAGCCAGTTTCTTCTGAAAAATGAACGTATATTTGCATGGTCTGCCTCTGATATGACAGGTATTGACCCAGGAGTGATTGAACATCACCTGAATGTCGATCCGAATCACTATCTGGTGAAGCAGAAGCGCAGACAATTCCATTATGATAAGCAACAAATCATAGCAGAAGAGGTGGACAAATTGGTAGACGCCGGCCATATAAAGGAAATCCAGTACCCAACTTGGTTATCGAACGTGGTCCTGGTGACCAAGTCCTCAGGTGGATGGAGACTGTGTATTGAATTCACCGACCTCAACAAAGCCTGCCCCAAGGACTGCTTTCCCCTACCTCGGATTGATCAGATGGTGGATGCCACCTCCGGGTTCGAGCTACTCTCTTTCATGGACGCCTTCAAAGGCTATAACCAGATTAAGATGGCGCCCGGAGACAAAGAGAAGACTGTCTTTACTACCGATAAAGGTCTCTACTACTATGAGGTCATGCCTTTTGGCCTCAAGAATGCTAGAGCTACCTATACTCGGATGGTGAACAAGGTTTTCAAAAATCAGATTGGCCGAAATATGGAGATCTATGTAGATGACATGTTGGTCAAAAGTAGAAAAACAGAAGATCACGTAGCCGACTTGGCTGAAGCCTTCGCCGTAATAGAGCATTTTGGGATAAAGTTGAACCTGGAAAGTGCGCATTCGGCATCAAGTCTGGAAAGTTTCTGGGCTTCATGGTCACAGCCCGTGGGATAGAAGCCAACCCGGAGAAGGTTCAGGCGATACTCGACCTGGCACCACCGACCTGCGTGAAAGACGTCCAGGTGTTAGCGGGTAAGGTTGCTGCACTAAGCAGATTCATGTCCAGGTCGGCTGACAAGTGTGCTCCTCTGTTCAAAATATTGAGGAATCCTAAGAACTTTGGATGGACTATAGAATGCCAGAACGCATTCCAAGAGCTGAAAAGGTATCTAGCTTCGCCACCCTGCTATCCCGACCTGAGGTGGGAGATGAACTGGTAATATACCTAGCATGCTCGGGGACAACAGTGGTAGCGGCACTAGTCCGAGAAGAAGAGAAGGAACAGAAGTCGGTCTATTATGTCAGCAAAACCCTGCAAGGGGCCGAGGTGAGGTACTCTTCCTTGGAAAAACTCACCCTCGCGCTCATCACAGAGGCAAGAAAGTTGAAGCCATACTTTGATGCTCATCCAATTAAGGTCATGACGGATGCCCCACTCAAGTCCATCATGCACAAGCCGGAGGCGTCAGGCAGGCTGCTGAAATGGGCAGTTGAGCTAAGTCAATTTGACATCACCTACCAGCCCAGAACAGCCATCAAAGCCCAAGCCATCGCGGACTTTGTGGTAGAATGCACTAGCCGAGCCGAGCATGACCCTGAGGACGTGTGGAAGGTCTATGTGGATAGGGCCTTAGGAAAGTCTGGGAGCAGAGCTGGGGTGGTTATCCTCGACCCAACCCGACATGAGCACTAATACTCCCTCAAGTTCACCTTTCCGGCGTCCAACAATGAAGCGGAGTATGAAACAGTGATTGCGGGGCTGAAAATTGTAGCTCAGCTCGGGGCACAGACAGTCGACCTAAGAACCGATTCTCAATTGGTTTCTAGTCAGATATCGGGAGAGTTAGAAGCCAAGGACAGTACTATGCTGGCCTACCTCAACAAAGTCAAGGATTTGACCTCAGGGCTCAAAAGGTTCACGATACAGCAAATTCTGATGGAAGAGAATATGAAGGCTGATGCCCTGTCTAGGTTGGCCTTGGGCCAGAGCCAACCTGCCCTGGTCCATGTAGAAGAAGTATCCGAACCGAGTATTCAGTTGGGGGTACAAGCCGTAGCCGAGTTCAATCTAAGCCCAGATTGGACCAAACCAATCGTGGACTACTTGGAGGGGGTATGACCCCAGAGGATGAAAAAATAACTCGAAAACTCATGAAACAGGCCTCAAGGTTTGTCATAATTGCCGGGCAATTCTATAAGAGAGCCTACACTTGGCCTTTCTTGAAATGTGTTGGACCCGATGAGGGAAACTATGTACTCCAAGAGATCCATGAAGAGGTATGTAGAAACCACTTGGGAGGTAAAGCTCTGGCTCGAAAGGCATTGAGGCAAGGCTATTTCTGGCCAACCTTTAAACAAGATGCCAAAGAGTATGTAAAAAAGTGCGACACCTGCCAAAGGTTCACCAACATACAGAGAAAGCCTGCGGTAGACCTCATGGTGATGATAAGCCCATGGTCATTCTATTAGTGGGGTCTAGATATCATTGGCCTATTGCCGACCAGTGTTGGCCAAAAGAAGCACGCCTTCGTAGCTGTAGACTACTTCACCAAATGGCTCGAGACTGAAGGTGTTGCTAGAATAACAGAAAAGGCAGCTTGCGATTTCGTATGGAAAAACATCATTTGCTGATTTGGGGTGCTAAAGGTCATCATCACTGACCACGGCAAGCAATTCGACAATGCATACTTTCGAGGCAAATGTGCTGAGATTGGGATCGACCTCAGATTCTCATCTATTGCCCACCCCCAAAGTAATGGCCAAGTTGAAAGGACTAACCAAATCATTTTGCGGGGCCTCAAAACCAAGCTGGAGAAAGCGGAGGGCCAGTGGGCATCGATTCTTCCCTAGGTATTGTGGACTCAGCGGACCACCACCAGCTCGGCAACAGGAGAATCTCCCTTCAAGTTGACCTTCGATACTCAAGCGGTGCTGCCAGTGGAGATCGAGTCTTCGACTAGTAGAACCCTCCACCATGATCCAAAAATAAACGGAGCACGGATCCGTGAAGAGCTCGACCTCACTGAAGAGCTCCGAGCTAAAGCTCAAATTAGAATGCTGGCCAACAAAGCTGCCATGGAAAGAACCTTTGCCAAACATGTCAAGCCTAAACCTATTAAGGTTGGCGACCTCGTACTCAGGAATGCCATCTTTTTGCCATGCTCAGGTAACAAGCTCTCCCCAACCTGGGAGGGATCGTACGAAGTCATGAAAGAAGTCCGACCTGGGACCTTCTACCTCCGTGACAAGGACGGGAAGCTATTGAAAAATGCATGGCACTCAGAACACCTGAAGCGGTATTTTATCTAAAGGCCTCAAGCCGAAATCACTTGTAACGGCCCCGAGCTGAAATCTTTTATAACGGCCCCGAGCCGAAATCACTTGGAACGGCCCAGAGCCAAAATCTTTTGTAACGGCCCCAAGCTGAAATCTTTTGTTAAGGCCCCAAGCCAAAACATTGCTTGTAATCGGCTCCCGAGCCCAAGTACTTCATGTACAAATTCAATACAATGCATTTTATAAATCAGTGCAATGCCCGACCCGGGCCCAAATGCCTCAGCTACAAAGCTACTACCAACTCGGATTAATGCGGTGGCCACGCTTAATCACGAGCTAATGATCAAGTAAATGAGCTCGGACTATATTCCAGCTTGGGTATAATCAATAACAATTTGATTAGCTTTGCCAGTTCGGATTAAGCTCCAACTCAGTGTAATCGGGCTTCAGGTCGGTATATTAGTTTGGGTCTAAACTCGAACTCAACATTCGTCAACATTAGTTTGACCAATTTTAAATCGGACTGACGAGTCCAGGTCAGCGACGATTATATAGTTGCCTAGTTAACCAGCTCGGATTAGGATGATAATTCATTAATCGTGTCCAGCTTGATTTTTTCTACTTAAGTTTGAAAGGTCCATTATATTGGCCCGACCCCACTTACTTAAGAAAAATTTGCGAAGGAAAAGGTACACAAGTACGAACTTGAATAAAACACAAAATATTAATTTCATTAGAATTGAAAAATAATTACAGAAGCCCGACCTGGGCAAAATTACAAAGAACCCAACCTGGGCGAAACTACAAAAGCCCTACCCGGGCTGATTTACAAAAATCTATTTTGGAGGAGCGGCGTTGGTTGCATCAGCCTCGTCCCCGACTTGGTCCATACCTTCTTGGACAAATTTTATCACCTCTTTAGCCTGGGACGTCAAGTCGGCCGGAAGCTCAGGAATCTCCCAGAACTCCAGCGGCGGAGCCTCCAAGATTTCAATATAGTCATTCTTGGTGGCAGGGAAAAAAGTCTTCGCTCTCTCCCGAGCTGCGACTTGACCCCGGAAGTAGAATTCCAGCTTGGCTATAGCCCCACCTTCCGTGGCCAACCAGTCCACGGCCGCATCGCTAGATTTGAAGGCTTCCACTACCTTCTCTCCTTTAGGGCCGACCCGGTCCACCAGATCCCGGAGCTTCGTCTCGGCTTCCCGCCTCTCCAGCTTGTAGCGCTCGACGTACTTGGCCGCGGCTTCGCATCGGGACTTCTTCGCTTCAAGCTTCTTCTTCAGACGGTCGATCTCCATCGCGTCCGCCTTGCCCCTCTGGGAGGCCTCCTTTTTCAGAGTCTCAAGATCAGCTCGGGCATCTATGTATCGCTGCTCGAGCTCAACGCAATTAGCCTGAGCCCTAGCCAGAAAGCTTGGAGTTGAAAGAATGTGGGACTCGGCCTGCGCAAAAGATGGCAAAGTGATTAGCCGAGCTGAAAAACATAACCATAACAGCGCGATAAAAAATGTCTCACCGTAACTATAGCCGTTTTTAGGTCGAGCGAAAGTTGCTCCGCCGGGACCGTAGCCAACTTGGGATCGCGAGCGAACTTGGTCGTTTCCATGAAGTCTTTGATTGGAGGGCTCACCTCCGTGGCCTTGCCTTTCTCAGAGTACTCGGTCCGAGCCCACTTCTTACTCTCAGGATGGGATGCTGAATGCTCCGGGATCGCCACTCCCGAGCTCTATCTCTTAGGCAAGGGAGTCCCCGACGTCCCCTTGGAAGAGACCTCGGGGCCGACCTCCCCCACTTGGCCGCTGGGTCGCTGCCTCTGACCCTGAGCGGCACTTCCCAAGCCAGACCGAGCTAAAACCTCCCCACTGGCCTCGTTCTTCTTTCTCATCTAGGCATATGTAAGTTTTCTCGTATCTGTCATACCTGCAAAAAAGTAGAGGAAAGAAGTGAAAAAGAGCCGAAGGCCAACCTAAAAAGACTGGCAGACAGAATAGTTGGGAGGTCGGGCGCTGATCTTGCGAACTGACCCTCTTCTGAGTTGGACCCCACGTCCACTTCGAGCTCGGGAAGCAGGTTGGGATGATCCTCCGCGAGGTCGGGTTCCCTACCAAATAGCTTGGACTCCCAAATCCGCTCCCACTTGAGCACACTGTCAATGTTTATCAACATCCCCGACGCGGGCCTCAGCACCGCGACTTCCTCGAGTTCCTCATCTGAAAGCTTGGGGTCATCATTGATATTCTTCTTCAAGCTCGGAGTCTAGTCCGACCTACATCCCGAGTTCACAGCCGGCTCCACCCAATAATAATCATTGTGCTAACCCTTGTTGGAGGAATGTTGCTTTGTGAATATGGAGTTTCCGACCCGAGCTGCGAAGTGGAACCACCTTGGCTATTTCGGGTTGGGCTTGCACACAAAGAAATGTCTAAACCGGTGCAGGGTTGGCTCTATTTTCTTCTCGAGGCAGAACACATAGAACACCACAATGGCCCAACCATTCGGCGACATATGACTTGGGCTAAGCTCGAAGTAGTTCAAGATGTTGGTAACGAAGCTAGGAAGCGGGAGCTAAATAACATCGAATGCAAGGTCATAGCTGGTAAAATGGTCAGGAGGAGGATAGCAAGCCAATTCACGCTGACCTGGAACCTTCACCTTGTGGTGTCGGTCCACTGACCAGTTCCTCAGCCTAGCGTTAGCCATTTGCACCGTGGAATGGCACTCACGTTTGCAACAGGCAAACAGCTGCTCGATCCTCTTCCCCCGAGCTGAAGAAGCACTGGCTGTAGCCGAGCTGCGAGGTCAGACTGCCCTAACCGGGACTGCTTCAATCGGCTCCGCCGTAGAGACTCCTGCTAAGTACTCTTGGGGCATCTCAACCCCCTCCAACTGGTTCAGCGGCTCCTCATCTTCTCTATCTTCCAAGTCTCCCAGGTCGGCCAAATGATCCGCCTCGGCCTCTTCTTGCGCCTGCCTGACCCCAATCACTTGGCAATCGTCATCACTCTCCTTGAGCCCAGATTGCTGAGTTGATCTCTGTCCGAGGTAGATTCTGAGCTCGACGGACTCTCGTCCCCGCCGTAGGATCTCACCTCCATTATCTGGGAATCTTCCGACTCCGACCTCCCCATCCTGTCTACAAATTGAAAATATATGTACAGGAATAACTAAAGGGAGTCAGGATGTACCTACAGTTCTAGCTGTGGAAGGTGACCCGACCTAAATTGGCTCTGAGCTAATCGATCCCTAGCTGAATACCCCGAGAAGCTTTTTGCCGAGTTGAAAGTGTCTGACCACTCTTGTATCCAACCTAAAAGCTCTGAAGTTCGTAAGCGAAAATGTAAAATGAACCTCAGATAACAAGGCCCTATTTATAGGCAACTCCTGTAACCACCTCGGGAATCCCAAATGTCGCATCTTGTCATAACCGTCAGGTGACGTGTCAGCCATCTGAAGGGTATGCGTCGCTGACGTGGCCATCCTCACTCCGCCGGGGTCGGGCATCTCCAGCTCGGGAACAACTCCCAAATCCAGATCTCACCCTCTCGATCTCGACTTGGGAAGGGGGGATTCACGAGGGGGATCCTGAGCTAAGGTAAAATGTCCACGCCGAGCTGAGTCGGGCTAATCCGAGCCAAGCCGAGCATATTCAGCTATTGCCCAACCTGGATGCTGATCCAACCTCACCCCGACCCCGGAAAACCCCGACCTCGGTACCAGCTACTCTGATGGGACATAAAGCCTTGATGGGACATAAAACTGCACCGCATTAAATGCTGTCGGCTCATAATTTAGTATAAATAGGGCTCCACCCCTTCATTTCGAGGGTAACTGATCATTCATGCTTTCAGCTACTTTGTCAGCTCGGACATACTAATCATTCGCACGCCCGAGGGAAAAATTCGGGTCATCACCCCGCATTTTCCTTCCCTTTCCTTGTGCAGGTTCAGTGGTCGACCTGAAAATTCAACTCAGAGGCCAACCTGAAAGTTCAACTCGGAGGCCAACCTGAAAGTTCAGCTTGGCAAAGCGTAGCCGTACAACCTCAGCTGCGAGGATTTCCGACCTCGACAATGTGACTATTTAATTAGTTAAATCGTGATAATTGTGGACCTATTTTAAAAAGTCCCATTGAAACTTAAAAAAAAAAATTGGATTAAAGAAATTGTAGCCTGTAGAGTTTTAATTTGTGAATTAAGATAAGTGGATCACTTCCCTCATATTCTTTTCTTAAAATACGAGACTTGTTTAGTTGTGAATTACGAAATACTATTATATACCTCTTTGTTGAGGTAAAATCACCGCTTTTCTTCATATGTCCCTTTTCCTTGTAAAATACCAAGTAAAAATCATTCTCTTGTCGTCAGATTTTCCTCTTGCTAGTAATGTACTTTGTTATTGTTATTGTCATATTTTGATTCTAAACAATATATATATTTATATTGACACTCAATATTATTTTTCTATTGAACCTATTTGTCTAAACTTCTCATTTAATGATTTATAATCATATTTAATCACCATGCAAAGGTGTTAAAATTTAATCACTTTATGGGCCACCGTCATTTTATATTTTGCATCATCATCAATGACATTGAGTTGCTGAACAATTCCACGATAAAACTTGAGTTGTTAATTATATTACATTATTCCTTGGCATACTATACATGACAATATTCAATATTTAATCGTCAGACATTGTCTTCTTGCCCCTTCGTCTATTCCTTTGACGTTGCATATATAACCTTATCCTAGATCATTTTCGTTCTTTAAGTCTCCTTGCACGGAGCTACATTGAATTCACTTTAAAATTATAAATTTCATGTTATAGTGAGACAAGCCAACACATGCTCTAAATATGCTAGAATCTGATAGTAATTCGTGATGAGAATACACATATTTGAATTTGAAACTTTATATCACAAGAAATCGTTACCCAACCACTAAGTCTTGTTCGTGTTGGGTTGACCCAACAAAAATTGAATGCGAAATTAGAAGAACTTCTTCAAGATTTGTATCCTCTCGTGAAATGGTATGAAGCTTTGCACCTCTTCATGAATGGGTATGAAACTTTGCACCCCTTCATGAAATGGTATGAAGTCTTGCACCCCTTCATGAAATGGTACAAAGTTGCCTATAAATAGTAGGCATTCTGAACCTTGTTTGACATTGATTTTTCTAGATAAACATTGCATTAAACTATTTTATTACAAATCATAACATTGTGTGATAAAGATTCAAAACCTTTGAGGTTGGCCAAGTTTCTTCAATTTGGAGTGCTTCTATTGAAGATATCACATTGTTGAATCCTGGGAGACGATCACCAAGAGTCCGTAAGCACCGTAGCAGGGCGATATCATCTTAAGCAAACTAAGATCTTCAATCCTCGATGAAATTCTTTGAAGTTTTTGCATTTATCTGAAATTTTTTATTATTTTATAATTTCAACTCTCAGTTTCCTTCTTCTTTTTTGATTTCTTTCTGTCTTTTTATTTTCCTTTCTTTTTAATAAACGCCTACTCGACTTCATGTGTAATTACATAGTCGAGACTGCGTATTGTTTTTATTCTTCTTAATTGCTTACTCGATTTCATGTATAAATACATGATTGAGATTGCGACTTTTACTTAACCCTTTCATCTTGCATTTTTTCTTTCTATCTAGTTTTACCTTTCACATTTACTTTGAGTTGTGATTTATTTGTATATCATCAATTTTTGCGCATAATTCTCCCATAATCTTAAGACGATATCCAGTTTTTGGACTTAATAAATTGCAATTAATTCAAGTGAAAGAAATTTAAAAACTAAAATTTGAAAGATTAGTTTTTGTTTATCTTTTAGGTTTTAGAATAAAGAAATTTCTAAAGATTAGGTATAACTTAACTTAGATAATTTCTAGTCTAAATCAAATTGTTTGAATGTTTCTAAAGTTTAGGTTTAGTCTAACTTAGTTAATTTCAAACTCGAAACGTGGTTTTAAAATTTCTAACGATCAGATTTAGTTTGACATAGTTAATTCATCCACTTTTTTACTTTGTTCTTGATTGTTTGTATTTTTGAGTTGTATTTCAAAGTTGTAATTTTAACTGTGAAAATTTTCCACGGCGTTGTAATAATTGTAGAGTAAATCCACTGTTGTACTTTTTATTTTTGTAATAATTTGGTGTATTGTTAAATTTTGTAGAAATATGTCTACTCCTAATACTCTTGTGAATGAAACCAGACAAAACTTCGAAACTGAGAAAGTGGCACCTCCCACTAGGCCAATTTTGGCAACTACTTTTATGGGACATGCTCCAGGACATGTTGGACCCGGTGAGAGGCCAGAGAAGTTCAATGGATATTAGTTCAAAAGGTGGCAACAGAAGATGCTGTTTTATTTGACCACCTTAAGCCTAGCAAGGTTTTTGCAAGAAGAGGCACCAGAGTTGGGTGAGAATCCAAACAGAGAGGCCTTTGCTGCAGTCAATGCCTGGAGGCACACTGATTTCTTGTGCAAGAACTACATTCTCAACGGGTTAGACTGTCACGCCCCAACACGACCCCTCCTATGATCAGTCAGGACGCAACGGAATTTCGGCAGTATAACGACAGTAAATAGGACACCGAGGTTCCAAACCAACCTCATTAAACATCATACATCCAGCAACTCCTTAATTCAAACAACAACATACAACACAATCATAATATACAATAAACCATCCTCGTTATACGCCTCCGTTCCAACATAACATACAATACCTCAACCTTATCATACATTTCAAAAATAAGTTGAGACATATTTACAACTTAACCATAGACAAAAGAAAGCCACTAAGTTAACACCATTTGGATCATCATCTTCCAACATCTATTACAATAAGAACCACAAAGCATATAAAAGTCTATTAAGCTAATATACATGACATTAAACAACATATAATCATGGATAAGACTCGGGAACATATGACTCGTCCACGTAAAGCACATTTTCCACATTCTCCTCTTCAGGAGGCACATACCCGTAATCCGGCTCTGCAACACCTGTAAGCATGCATTAATAGAGAGTGAGCTTATATAAATAAGCCCAGTGAGGATCCGATAGATCTCGACAGTATTCACTACGCTCCTTGGATTTAGTCCTTTGAGCAAGTAAACACACAACAACAATAATAATGCTATCATCACATAACAACATAAATAATGCTATCATCTCATAACAACATAAATAATGCTATCATCACATAACTATATGACCATTCAATTAAGGATACTCTATTTGGTGTAGCTCCAAACGCCATCACGATCTCAACCGTTCTTCTTATAACTCCCCATTACTCACGCACCCGAGGTACCTCACTATCCCCTTCCCTCCATGACATCTCCGTCATGCGAGCTGGGGGTAGCCTATGGCAGTCATGCCGGTTTCAACCCGACAGCCCGACGCTGCCCGAGAGGTGGCACACACATACCAAGGCTCCATATTCATCAATCATCATGCAAGCATAAATCGATCAATCAATTGGGAGATCAGCAACAAGAGTGCCCGATTCCCGCATTCAATAATCAATCAATATCATTTTATCATCATCAATAATCATATCATCATCATCAATAACATCAATAATCAATTAAACAACAAATAACTAAGTTAGATGACAAAGTAGGCCATCTAACCGAACATGCATAATATACATAATTAAACTCTAAATTACTCAACAACAACTCACCATTCATCACTCGAACACTACCCAACCATCTAAGGCATCGTTCAAGAAATTAAAGAATGACAACCTAAACTTCTAAAATTCATAACTTACAATCTACTAATCCAAACATTGCCAAATCAGTTCCTATCACTCACCCATTCAACCTACTACATTAGCCCTCTCGGAAATCCACCATAACACCTCCAAATCATGCCCGATAACCCTAAAACCCTAAGATGTCATGGCTGGATTTTCCGGATTTTCACACAAACAATGTAATCGAAAATTCGGCATTACAACAGCGCTAACACGTAATTATCAAGTATTTAGAAATCGACGGCAATCGATTTCGAGCAACGCAACTCAATTAAATCAACTTTGAACATTTTAATCAAAATTAAATACCCGGAAAATAAAAATTATGCTATACCCGACAGAAACTCGTAGTATTAGTATATAATGATCCCTAGCATGCAAGGAGCAATAATCTAACATCAGATTACAATTCTAATGGTTCAATCTTCATTTATACGCAAAAACACAAAAATGACATTTTGAGATCTAGAATTTTTCTCTCACCTTTGATGTGTTTTGATGCAAGAAATGTGTAGAATGGATGCCAAACAATCAATTTCAAGCTTTGAATCACTCAATTCGGCTTTGAAACGCAAAATCTGTGAGAAAAATGCTTTGAAAATGCCTTTATCTTTCTCCTCCAAGGAGCCACGGTTTTGTGTGTGTTTTTTGGAGTGTGTTTTGTGTTGTGTGAGTGTGTGTTGATGACATTATATAATAAAAAGCTTGGTCAATTAAAAAAATGCAAAGTCAAAGTTAGTTTTAATAGGTATTTTTGTATTTTTAATGACTTTAATTGCATTTTAGTGTTCACCAAGTTAAAAATAATTATGCCACCCCCAAGATATCTCAAGTGGATTATTTTTAGGTGACAAGAAGTTTTACATTCAAAGAATTCTACCCGAGTCGGCTTAAAACTCGATTTTCGCAAAAGTCGGTGTAAAAACCCTAATAAATTCTTAAGCCGATTTTAAAACCGTTTTCATCAAACACAGATCTATTAAAGTCCGTGGTCTAGGTCTAGAAGGGTTAAAAAGACCATTTTCAAAATTATAGCGGACGTGTTTTGAAAACACTATTCACTAAAAATCGACGATAAAATTTCTGACTCCGTTTTTGATGAAAATTTCATGAATGCACATTTAGCACGTATTAGAAGTATTGACATCAAAATTATAACTTTCTAGGTCCTATAGCACATAAACATATCATATACACGCAAAACGAGGTATAGCACGTAAAACGAGATAAGCAAGAAAGTGGGGTTTCACATTCTCCCCTCCTTAAAACAATTGCGTCCGCGCAATTCTCGAATTGATAGACAACTAAATCCTCAATCGTTACACTTAATAATACTTCTCTTAGTTCTCATTTATCTCTTAGGATGACACTTAACCAAAGACCTCAAAAGAACCAACTCTGTTGACTGCAAGTTGATGATCATAGTTCCAAGACAATCTCCAATTCATAATTCTCTCCTACCTAATATCTTATTGCATATGAAAGAAATCACAACTCCAAAGTCCTAGCATGACACCACTACTTATCAATCATCTCCTACTACACAAAAGAGTTCTATGAACACCCCGAGGGTTTAAAAACTCAATCACGATAACATGAATGATTACTGATCAAGGAAATATCTCAAAAATGACATTTGTCAGAATATGGCTCTTATGAAATTTACAAGGAAATACGAATATGAAAAATCATATTCGAGCCAACAATCAAGTGAACAGGAGGTCAAACGGGTTAGAGAATCAAGAGGTTAATAGTTTAATAAGGAAGCATGATAACTAAGATAAGAAATGTCTCAGCACCTTTTAGTTAAATAAGTACGAACAAAGGATAATGGCGAGTCAAAACAGTGCTGAGTATGTTGAACAAAAATTCCTGAACAAGTAGATATTTCAATTCTCGATGATTGTTCAAAGAACCAACAAGTAAGTTGTACTTGAGGTGAAATAAAATTAAGAGATAAGAGATGATTAATTCAATAGAAAACATGAGTGTCAAGATAATGAGTATCTCAGCACGCAATAACTAAAGAAGTATAAATAAGAAAGGACAATGCTGAGTATATTAAATGAGCAATTACAAGCAAAGTAATGGCTCATGATTTAATAATGAAACAATAGGATTAACAAGGATCAACAAGAATGACAATGATGTACTTAGGTAGGGAGTACATCAAGCAAGTGGAATTCGAACAAGTAAAATGGTATACCAACGGAAAAATTACTTTCAAATGAATAGTAATAGGATGAAATGAAATATTGAAATCAATGGCTGGAGATATAGAATGAAATATAGAAGTCTCAAACCTTAACTCCAATAAGCGACATTGCTATAAGAAACAAATATGAATGTTAAGAATAGAAACAATGTCAAATGAGTATAGGATCCATTAATCCAATAAGCAAACTTTCAAGAGACAATTGATAGGCTAGAAAAGTGTAACCCTCTCTCAAATAAGTGAGAATAGAGTAGAAAAGAATAATAAGACCGATAGAATTATGGAGTACAAGAAGGGTGTCCCACCTACACACTTAAACACCAACAAGTCAAATCCTACAATCTATCTTCCTCCAAAACAAGACACTAAGGAGATCTAAAGAACCTAAGGAGTCATAACAATCATCAAACAAGATAAATCACTCGAAAATTTTACATTCCGTACCTGACCAATCACTAAACAAGATAAATCACCGATTACCCAACAAGATTAACTAATAAGGACTCCAAAATCTGATAACACAATACAGATTCATGCTAACCCATTATAACACAAAAGAATCCTCAATCAACAATTTAGAAAGTCATACCACCTAGAACTCAAAAGCTTGATGTAGGCAAGTAAATGTTCAGTCACCAAAATGCATTCTTATTTCCTCAAATAATTCTATCTCCCCACAATTACATCTTCGAATAAAGTAACTTTAGTCAGGAATCACTCCAATTATCTCCAAGGTTTAAAGATCAAAACTCCAAAATACCCATTAATAATATAGCAATCCCAAATAGTAGACATATTCACATGTTATACCACAGTTCATTCCATTCACAATATACATCACTAATTCCTCAAATAAATTCATTCTAAAACAACCTCAAGAAAGTATAATCTGAGTTGAGACTCCAAAAGTGTCTAATCACAACCTCACAAAAACCTCAACTTATGATTCATCTCCAAGTAATAACAAGTTAAACATGGCAACAAAAGTAATTATTTTCATCAAGGTCGATTGCTATTTTGCTCGTGCATCTTCATTCTCGCTAAAGGAACGTCAAGATCAATCCACTAATCCGAAACTAACATCCATAAACATAACAATTAGAATCTAACTGATAAACTTCTAGAATAATAATAATTCAAAATCATGGCCTACCACTATTTCCGAAAACTCTTGCAGTCACCCTAGACATTAAAAGGTCACTCACGAGTTAAAACATGTATGCAACTATATCATATGAAAGACAAATACAACGTAAGACACAATTATCATATAATGCAACATTATCACATAACACGCAATGCAGCATATAAGAAGTCAACATCACATAAACAAATTCTATCACAGAAATAAGTTATAAACAATTAAAGTCACATAAGCAACAAACTTCACATAAGACAAGTTCATCACGTAACTCACATTGGTCACTTAAAGTACATTGAGCACCTAAAGCACGTTGTTTCACATAAGCTAGTTATAAACAATTAAAACCACATAAACAACTAACTTCACACAAGGCACTTTGATCACATAAAACACAATTGTCACATAATACACATTAATCACATAATGCACATTAATCACAACACATTGAGTATGTATAGCACGTTATCACATAAAACATATTGACCACATTAGTTCACTTAACACACAAGGCATACTGGTCACATAGAAAGTTAGACACATAAGTAAATTAATCACATAAACATATTAACATATGTTTCACTTTTCTTTCACTTAATACATACTTGCATGCTTAGACCACTACCCACATTCCGAGGATACCCTGGCTGACAGCTAACATGCGCTCTGATACCACTTAAACTGTCACGCCCCAACACGACCCCTCCTATGATCAGTCAGGACGCAACGGAATTTCGGCAGTATAACGACAGTAAATAGGACACCGAGGTTCCAAACCAACCTCATTAAACATCATACATCCAGCAACTCCTTAATTCAAACAACAACATACAACACAATCATAATATACAATAAACCATCCTCGTTATACGCCTCCGTTCCAACATAACATACAATACCTCAACCTTATCATACATTTCAAAAATAAGTTGAGACATATTTACAACTTAACCATAGACAAAAGAAAGCCACTAAGTTAACACCATTTGGATCATCATCTTCCAACATCTATTACAATAAGAACCACAAAGCATATAAAAGTCTATTAAGCTAATATACATGACATTAAACAACATATAATCATGGATAAGACTCGGGAACATATGACTCGTCCACGTAAAGCACATTTTCCACATTCTCCTCTTCAGGAGGCACATACCCGTAATCCGGCTCTGCAACACCTGTAAGCATGCATTAATAGAGAGTGAGCTTATATAAATAAGCCCAGTGAGGATCCGATAGATCTCGACAGTATTCACTACGCTCCTTGGATTTAGTCCTTTGAGCAAGTAAACACACAACAACAATAATAATGCTATCATCACATAACAACATAAATAATGCTATCATCTCATAACAACATAAATAATGCTATCATCACATAACTATATGACCATTCAATTAAGGATACTCTATTTGGTGTAGCTCCAAACGCCATCACGATCTCAACCGTTCTTCTTATAACTCCCCATTACTCACGCACCCGAGGTACCTCACTATCCCCTTCCCTCCATGACATCTTCGTAATGCGAGCTGGGGGTAGCCTATGGCAGTCATGCCGGTTTCAACCCGACAGCCCGACGCTGCCCGAGAGGTGGCACACACATACCAAGGCTCCATATTCATCAATCATCATGCAAGCATAAATCAATCAATCAATTGGGAGATCAGCAACAAGAGTGCCCGATTCCCGCATTCAATAATCAATCAATATCATTTTATCATCATCAATAATCATATCATCATCATCAATAACATCAATAATCAATTAAACAACAAATAACTAAGTTAGATGACAAAGTAGGCCATCTAACCGAACATGCATAATATACATAATTAAACTCTAAATTACTCAACAACAACTCACCATTCATCACTCGAACACTACCCAACCATCTAAGGCATCGTTCAAGAAATTAAAGAATGACAACCTAAACTTCTAAAATTCATAACTTACAATCTACTAATCCAAACATTGCCAAATCAGTTCCTATCACTCACCCATTCAACCTACTACATTAGCCCTCTCGGAAATCCACCATAACACCTCCAAATCATGCCCGATAACCCTAAAACCCTAAGATGTCATGGCTGGATTTTCCGGATTTTCACACAAACAATGTAATCGAAAATTCGGCATTACAACAGCGCTAACACGTAATTATCAAGTATTTAGAAATCGACGGCAATCGATTTCGAGCAACGCAACTCAATTAAATCAACTTTGAACATTTTAATCAAAATTAAATACCCGGAAAATAAAAATTATGCTATACCCGACAGAAACTCGTAGTATTAGTATATAATGATCCCTAGCATGTAAGGAGCAATAATCTAACATCATATTACAATTCTAATGGTTCAATCTTCATTTATACGCAAAAACACAAAAATGACATTTTGAGATCTAGAATTTTTCTCTCACCTTTGATGTGTTTTGATGCAAGAAATGTGTAGAATGGATGCCAAACAATCAATTTCAAGCTTTGAATCACTCAATTCGGCTTTGAAACGCAAAATCTGTGAGAAAAATGCTTTGAAAATGCCTTTATCTTTCTCCTCCAAGGAGCCACGGTTTTGTGTGTGTTTTTGGAGTGTGTTTTGTGTTGTGTGAGTGTGTGTTGATGACATTATATAATAAAAAGCTTGGTCAATTAAAAAAATGCAAAGTCAAAGTTAGTTTTAATAGGTATTTTTGTGTTTTTAATGACTTTAATTGCATTTTAGTGTTCACCAAGTTAAAAATAATTATGCCACCCCCAAGATATCTCAAGTGGATTATTTTTAGGTGACAAGAAGTTTTACATTCAAAGAATTCTACCCGAGTCGGCTTAAAACTCGATTTTCGCAAAAGTCGGTGTAAAAACCCTTATAAATTCTTAAGCCGATTTTAAAACCGTTTTCATCAAACACAGGTCTATTAAAGTCCGTGGACTAGGTCTAGAAGGGTTAAAAAGACCAGTTTCAAAATTATAGCGGACGTGTTTCGAAAACACTATTCACTGAAAATCGACGATAAAATTTCTGACTCCGTTTTTGATGAAAATTTCATGAATGCACATTTAGCACGTATTAGAAGTATTGACATCAAAATTATAACTTTCTAGGTCCTATAGCACATAAACAGATCATATGCACGCAAAACGAGGTATAGCACGTAAAACGAGATAAGCAAGAAAGTGGGGTTTCACATAGACAACACATTGTACAACGTGTATAGTCCAATGAAGGCTGCTAAAAAACTGTAGGAAGCATTAGAGAAGAAGTACAAAGCTGAGGATGTTGGTACAAAGAAATTTGTCATCGGTAAGTTTTTGGATTTCAAAATGACATATTCTAAAGCAGTCATGAGCCAAGTGAAAAAGTTTCAACTCATTTTGCATGAACTTGACGCCAAGGGTATAAAACTACCTGAGTTATTTCGTGTGGGTGCAATGGTTGAAAAACTACCTCCTGCATGGAAAGAATTCAAGAACTATCTCAAGCACAAACGCAAGGATATAAGCATTGAAGACTTGGTGGTTAGGTTGAGAATTGAAGAGGATAACCGGGTATCTGAGAGGAACACTGATAATCGCTATCAGGCTAAGGCAAATATTGTGGAGCAAAGCAGGTCTAACAACAACAAGAAGCGCAAGCACCAAGGTCAAAATAATGGCGATAACAAGAAGGGCAAGTTCTCAGGGAACTGCTATGTTTGTGGCAAGGCTGGACATCGAGCCAAAGATTGCTGAAATCTCAAAGCTCAAGGCAATACTCAGAAAAGGAAGCAAGGCCAAGCTCATATTACTGAAGTGGACTATCTGACTAAGAATGTGGAAGACATTGACCTGGCAGCAGTTATGTCGGAGGTTAATCTGGTAGGTAATCCCAAACAATTGTGGGTGGACACTGGGCTACTCGTCATGTGTGTTTTGAGATAAGGATGTTCAGTACCTACAAGGCAGCAACTCCTGAAGAAACACTATTTATAGGAAACTCCTCTACATCAAAGGTGCTGGGAGTGGGAAAGTTGTCCCCAAGATGACTTCAAGAAAAGAACTGAGTCTTAACAACGTGCTCCATGTGCCAGATATTAGAAAGAATCTTGTCTCTGGGTCGTTGTTGAGTAAGAATAGCTTTAGGCTTATTTTTTAGTCTGATAAATTTGTACTCACTAAGAATGGGGTGTTTGTTGGGAAAGGGTACCTCTGTGATGGTCAATTTAAACTAAATGTAATGACCGTAGTACCCAAGTCTGTTGTAACCTCTGAAATTGCTAATAATAATGCTTTCACTTCTGCTTATATGATTGAATCCCATATTCTTTGGCATAATAGGTTAGGTCATGTTAATTACAAATCTCTAAATAAACTTGAAAATTTAGGATTATTGCCTAAGTTAGTTTATAACAAGAATAAGAAGTGTGAAATTTGTGTGGAAGCCAAGATGGTTTCAAATCCTTTCAAGTCAATTGAAAGATGTTCAGAACCATTGGACTTAGTTCACAGTAATATCTGTGATCTGGAGTTTGTGCAAACAAGAGGCTTTAAAAAGTATTTTATTACTTTTATTGATGATTGCACAAGGTATTGCTATGTGTATTTACTCCGAAGTAGATATGAGGCTTTGGATGTATTTAAGCAATATAAGGCTGAGGTTGAAAATCAACTTAGTAAGAAGATCAAAGTACTAAGGAGTGATAGAGGATCATAATATGTATTTCCTTTCGAAAAATACTGTGATGAATAGGGTATTGTTCATCAAACCACTGCTCCATATTCTCCTCAACAAAATGGTATTGCAAAGTGCAAGAACCGTACTCTAAAGGAAATTATGAATACTATGTTGATAAACTCAGGATTACCACAAAACTTATGGGAGGGAGGCTATCTTGACTGCGAATTATATTCTCAATAAGTTAACTCACAAGAAACTAGACAAAACACTTTATGAGTTATGGAAAGATCGACTGCCTTCCTTTCAATACTTAAAGGTGTGGGGGTGTCTAGCAAAGGTGGTTGTACCACCACCTAAAATGGTCAAGATTGGACCAAAGACTGTGGATGGTATCTTCATAGGATATGCAAACAATAGTTCTGCATATTGATTCCTTATGTATAGATCTGAGATTGATAACATTCATGTCAATACAATTTTAGAATCAAGGAATGTGTTCTTCTTTGAAGAGATATTTCCTTGTAAAAGTGGACAAGGAGAAATCTCTTTGAAAAGAAATCATGATGATTCTATCAGTCATGATTATGAGAAAGACCAAGTCTATAAATGGAGACGAACCAAGACGTAGCAAGAAAGCTAGAACGTCAAAATCTTTCGGTCCAAATTTTTTAACTTATATGTTAGAAGACGAACCTCGTACCTTCAAGGAGGCTGTGTCAACTCCTGAAGCTTCTTACTGGAAAAAGGTTGTGTATAGTAAGATAGAATCCATCTTGCAAAATCATACTTGGGAACTGGTGGATCTTCCTCTTGGAAATAAACCTTTGGGGTATAAATGAATTTTCAAAAGGAAGATGAAAGCAAATGGATCAATAGATAAGTACAAGGCGAGACTTGTAGTCAAGGGCTACAGGCAAAAAGAAGGTCTTGACTATTTTGGCACTTATTCACTAGTAACAAGGATAACATTTATACGGATGTTGATAGCAATTGCTGCTATGAATAACCTTGAAATACATCATATGGATGTGAAAACAGTCTTCTTGAATGGAGATTTAGATGAAGAAATCTACATGGAACAACCCGAGGGGTTTGTGGTTCTCGAAAAAGAGAAGAAGATCTGTAAACTTGTTAAGTCACTGTATGGACTTAAACAAGCACCGAAACAATGGCATGTAAAATTTGATAAAGCTATGATTGCAGGTGGCTTTAGAATTAATGAATGTGATAAGTGCGTATATGTGAAAGGCATTGAAATCGAGTATGTCATTGTTTGTCTTTATGTGGATGACATGTTGATTATTGGGAACAATAATGATGTCCTTAAATCCACTAAGAGAATGTTGACCAGTAAGTTTGACATGAAGGATTTAGGAGTTGCAGATGTAATTTTAGGAATTAAAATTACCAGAACATCTGGAGGACTTGTACAGTCGCAGTCTCACTATATTAAGAAAATACTTGACCGATTCCTTAAAGATGATAAGGAACAAGCGAAAACACCCATGGACATCAGTCTACCTTTAGTCAAAAATACTGGTGAAGGAATATCTCAACTAGAATATTCCCGAATTATTAGTAGTCTTATGTACATCATGAATTGTACATGACCTGATATAGTATACGCGGTAAGTAAACTTAGTAGGTATACTAGCAATCCAGGACATAGTCATTGGAAAGCTGTTGTAGGAGTTCTTAGGTATTTGAGATATACCTTGAGTTATGGGCTGCAGTACTAAGGATATCCTGCTATATTAGAAGGAAACAGCGATGCCAATTGGATATCTTATACTAAAGACACAAAATCCACGAGTGGATATGTCTTTACTTTAGGAGGTACAGCTATTTCATGGAAATCCTCAAAACAAACTTGCATCACAAGGTCCACTATGGAGTCAGAGTTCATAGCATTGGATAAAGCAGGAGAAGAGGCGGAATGGCTCTGTCACTTCTTAGAGGATATTCTGAGTTGGTCAAAGCTTATGCCACCTATCTGCATTCATTGCGATAGTCAATTTGCAATTGGAAGGGCATAAAGTAGTATGTATAACGGTAAGTCTAAACATATACGTCGTAGACATAATATCATGAGACAATTACTCTTCAATGAGGTTAATTCAATCGACTATGTGAAGTCGCAAGATAACATCACAGATCCGCTAACAAAAGGTTTAACAGGAGATAAAGTTGTAATTTCGTCGATGGGAATGGGTCTTAAAGTCAATAAAAATTGAAAGTCGCCATAATGGGAAACCTACCTATATGACTGGAGATCCCAAGAACTAGGTTCAAAGGGAAAACCGAATTATGTAAATATGACTAATCTAGAGCATTGTGGGGGTTATAACCTTCTACTCATTCCTATGACGAGCAGACATTGTTGCCTAAAAATGTAGAGGTTAAGTTTTGCTTTTAATGGTTCTTATATCTTAAAAATCTAAGTAGGGTGTTACAGGATACTCTTTATAAGAAACCACTTATATGAGTAAGGAGTGGGCCGCTCCTATAAGAATTCGGAAGGCGGAATTCTTAGAGAGTACTCATAAAACTAGGAATAGTTCAGGGTCGAAATTAACAAAGCAGAGAACCAAAAAATGTCCGGAGAGGTATTGTGTGAGCTCTATTGTCTTGGTATACACGAAAAGCCGAACAATTCAAAACATCGCGTTCACTGGTTGGCAAGTATATCCGATAGTTCTCACTACGGAAGATTCAAAGCCTAGCAAGCTATCTATCTCGATGTAATATTTTTCCATTTGATCTCTCTCTATTTCAAGTCAGCATGACATGTGCATTAGATTAGCCAATTTCTATTCATGTGGGGGATTGTTGGTGTTAGGTTCACCCAACAAAAAATGAATGCGAAATTGGAAGAACTTCTTCAAGATTTGTACCCCTTCATGAAATAGTATGAAGCTTTGCACCCCTTCATGAATTGGTATGAAACTTTGCACCCCTTCATGAAATGGTATGAAGTCTTACACCCCTTCATGAAATGGTACGAAGTTGCCTATAAATAATAGGCATTCTGAACCTTTTTTGACATTGATTTTTCTAGAGAAACATTGCATTTAACTATTTTATTGCAAATCATAACATTGTGTGAGAGAGATTCAAAACCTTTGAGGTTCGCCAAGTTTCTTCAATTTTGAGTGCTTCTATTGAAGATATCACACTGTTGAATCCTAGAAGACAATTGCCAAGAGTCCTTAAGCACCGTAGCGAGACGATATCGTCTTAAGGAAACTGAGATCTTCAGGTCTCGGTGAAATTCTTTGAAGTGTTTGCATTTATCTAAAATTTTTGGTTTACTTTCAAGTAAGTTCATTTATTATTTTGTAATTTCAATTCTCAATTTCCTTCTTCTTTTTTTGATTTCTTTTTGTCTTTTTATTTTCCTTTCTTTTTAATAAACGCCTACTCGACTTCATGTGTAATTACATGGTCAAGACTGCGTATTGTTTTTATTCTTCTTAATCGCCTACTCGATTCTATGTGTAAATACATGATCGAGATTACGACTTTTACTTAAGCCTTTGATCTTGCATTTTTTCTTTCTATCTAGTTTTATCTTTCACATTTACTATGAATTGTGATTTATTTATATATCATCAATTTTCTCACATAATTTTCCCATAAGTCTAACCTTTGAAGGCTAATATGCTGATCTTTTTATTTCAATAAATTGAAACTTTCTTTAATTTACAATATGCATGACACATCTTTGACAATTGTCATATTTCTTCTCGATCGTATATCGTTTTTCGGGCATATTGTTCTCTGACATTGCTGAACTTCTATTTTCACAAAATATATTCTTCACTAGTCTACCATGCAAAAACTTATCATTTTAGCACTTCTTTGCCCTCTTATGCAATATTTGTTATTTTAGCCTTTGCAGCCTTCTTCGTTTATATTGTTCCATTCATCGTTTTCTTAATTTTCATGATGCCCTTCAACGACGGAGCTAAAGGGGGGCAGGTAGGGCCCCCCCCATTTAAAAAAAAAAAAAAAAACCATGTAGAATTTTTTTTTTAAAGAACTTCTGGCCCCATTTGAAAAAAAAATATATATATATATGTACAAAAGCAAGAACATCAGTCGCCCCCAATTTTTCTTTGTCTACCACTTTATTAACTTTAACAAAAAAAATTAATTAAAATAATATTATAATTATAACTTTAATTATTAAATTCTTTAAAAAAAATCTTCTCTCCTTCAACTAAATTTATTCTTCTTCCTACTTCGTTTCTTATTTTCCTTTTCTTCTTACTTTCTTCATCTTTCTCCACACTCCAGCAGCTGCAGTTCAACGAGCATCTCCTAAGGTAAGGTTGAACATAATGTAAATTTTATTAAATTTATGTTTATTTAATAAATTTTTTTTGTTAGATAATTTTATTTATAATTTATTTTGTTAATATTTTTTTCAGTGAGTAAATATCTTGATTCAAGAGGAAAAAACTAATTAAGGTAATCAATTTAACTACAACACTTTTCTTTATATTTTTTAGTGCATATTCTTTGTCAATTATGTTTTAATGTCAATTTTAATCTTTTATGTGAAATAGATAATTTTAGTTTTTAAATTTTAGAGAGGCATAATGTGTATAAGTAAGATTAATGTGTAGATTTTAGTATGATAAATTATCATTTTTCTTGTCAAATATAGATTTTTTTAATACAAAAAATTAAGAGAATTTCTTCATAAATCATATTGATTAGAATAATTAAATATATAAATAACCAGTCTTCTCATATTGAAAAGGTGATACAAAGGCAAAGTTCTTCACAAGTTTTAAATAATCGTTTGCGGCTTAAAGCTTCTATTGATGTTGTTAGCTGGTTAATATTTCAAGCATGTGCTTTTAGAGGAAACGATGAAAGTACAGATTCCATAAATCAAGGTAATTTTCTTGAAATGATAAAGTTGTTAGAATCTTACAATGAACAAGTTCATGAAGTTGTTTTGGATAATGTCCCACAAAATGCTAAATACACATCTCCTACTATTCAAAAAGACATTTTATCTATTTTGGCTAGAAATGTGCAAAATAATATTTGTAAAGAGATTGGTGAAGTAATGTTTTACTTAATTGTTGATGAAGCTCGGGATGAATCTAAGAGAGAACAAATGGATCTTGTTATAAGATTTGTCGATAAGGAAGGAATTATTAGAGAGAGATTTCTGGACTTGATTCATGTTAAAGACACAATAGCATTAACTCTTAAGGAAGAGATTTCTTATGCATTATCTCATCATAACCTCAATGTTCTTAACATTCGTGGTCAAGGGTATGATGGAGCTAGTAATATGCGTGGTGAATGGAATGGGTTACAAGCATTGATCCTTAAAGTTTGTCCTTATGCTTATTATGTGCATTGTTGCTTATTATGTGCATTGTTTCGCTCATCAGTTACAACTAGCTCTTGTTGCTTCATCTAGAGAAGTTCCCGATATACATTCTTTTTTCCATAACTTGAGTTTCATTGTTAACATCGTGGGGTCTTCTTCCAAATGAAATGATGAATTACAACCTGCCCAAGTAGCTGAAAATGCACGTTTAATTGAATGTGGTGAGATTGATACTGGTAAAGGATCCAATCAAATGAAAACTTTGCAACGCCCTGGAGATACAAGATGGAGTTCTCATTTTAATTCGATTTGTAGTTTGATAACAATGTTTGCTGCGACTTGTGTTGTTCTTCAGAATATAGCTATTGATGGATCTACATTCTCTCAACGTGGAGATGTTACATTTGCTGTTAAAGTATTGATGTCATTTGATTTTGCTTTTATCTTGCATGTGATGAAAGAAATTATGGGGATTACCAACGTGCTTTGCCAAGTTTTGCAACAAAAATCTCAAGACATTTTAAATGCTATGCATATGGTTTCTAGTACAAAATCATTATTGCAAAAGCTCAGAGATGTTGGTTGGGAAACACTCATAGAAAATGTGACATCTTTTTGCTCTCGCCAGAATATACAAGTTCCGGATATGAATGTTTCTTACTCTGATATACTCCGATCTCGTCGTCAAAAGGATATTATAACAGTGGAACATCATTACCGAGTAGACATATTTTACGCTGCTATAGATCAACAATTGCAAGAGCTAAACAACAGATTTAGTGAGCAAGCAACTGAGCTACTTACTCTTAGCACAGCTTTGAATCCTAGAGATGGTTACAAGTCATTTGCAAATAATTGTATTTGCAAACTTGCTAAAAAGTTTTATCCTTCTGACTTCTCTCAACAGGAGATGATTCATCTAAATTATCAATTGCAGCATTATGAGCTTGATGTGCCTAATCATCCTGAGTTGAAAGATTTGACCAGCTTATCAGATCTGTGTAGAGGATTGGTAAAAACTGAAAAATCTGAAGTTTATCCTTTGGTTGATAGGTTGATACGATTGATTTTGACTCTTCCAGTTTCAACAGCAACAACAAAACGAGTTTTTTATGCTATGAAAGTTATCAAAACAAGGCTTCTTAATCGGATGGAGGATGACTTTCTCAAAGATAGTATGATTGTTTATATCGAAAAGGAAATTGCTAAAGATGTTGTCGTTGATACAATAATTGATTAATTCTATTCCATGAAGGAGAGACGAGCCCAACTTCGTTGATTGAACTGGTAAATACTACTTTATATACTTTTATGTTATTTTTTTGCATAACAGTATTTTGTTAAAGATGTTGTCGTTGATACAAAAATACTGTACAAAAAGTATTGTATAGAAAAAAAAATTTCGCTCCCCCCCCCCCCCCTAATACTAAATTCCTGGCTCCGTCCCTGATGCCCTTGCCCTTTTGTTTGTCCATTGTACTTATATTTTACGTGTCTTACACCTTTCATGGGAGATCCTTGCTATAATTCGTTATAAATGTTCATTTGTGTTGCTCCTAGGGCATGGTGTAGTGATAGTAGAGGTACAATCAGTTTTACAAAGTTATGAATTCGACACTCCTCATTAATTCTGGAGTTTTGCACTTGACTGACTTGATACATGTGTAGAGGCGTATCATTACATCTAAGAATTTACCAATTAATAATCAAACTTTACTTAATAATCCACTTATCGGTCTCCGCCACCTAGGTAACCTATGTTGCTAAGGTTAAATGCAACTACAACTTTCTGTTTTTTTGCAATTTCTTGTGATATCACCATCGATATTGTGCATTTCATTTTCATATGTGGCTTTTGGTTATCCATATCACACGATAACATCGTGTTTCTTCCATTGATTGTCGGGTTGTCATCTTTATTGCGCATTATATAAGTTTATGATCTTTGATAGCTTTTTCTTCTACTTATGCACTTTATTTTTCTGCTGCAGGTTAAATTTTCTTACTGAGTTTTTGTTGAATCGTAATTTGTATTTACACCCACTTTCTTTGTAGATGAAACATAAGTAATTAAGCACTTTAGTTTCGGACAGGGTAGTCACAGCCTAGACATAACGATTTGGATAAAAAAGACCTATTCTTTTTAATTTGCAATAGCAATGGATTTTATGATAACTTAAAGGTATATGGATTTGAATTTAATAAATTAAGGAATTTATCCTTTAGAAATTATTCCTTAATTGCCTATTTATGTTCGTTTGGAGACCCATACAATTTTCATTTTAGTGGCTTTATTTTTATTATTTTGTAATTTTGCACCTAGCAGTCTTTAGGGATTGTACTATTAATCACACACGCAACATGTCATGTGCCGAGACTCGCCTTGTCAGCGAGACTTGGGACGTGACATAACGTTGAAAGAAAACATCGTGATTGGTACTCAATTATTTAACTATTCATTATCTCCAAATAAACGTGTTTACAAGTTCTAATGGTTGCTAAATAACCTTTTTCTTTGCTAGCCCTAAATAACCTTGTGCTCTAAAAAGGCTCCATTTTTACCATCTGTCGAGGCCTGTATACCATGTTTGTCAAACGTGCAAAGTGATTTTGGTTACTCAATGTCTCAAAATTGATATTGGAATAATCTTTAAATCAAATAAAAAATAAATGATTTCAACACACAAACCGAGTTTGGAAACTCTTATGATAAAATAATTAAGTATTTAATATAACATTCGATTTTTTTTATTTTTTTATTTAAGAAAGGCCTATAGACCGTACATTAACACATATATATAATCAATAAAAATTAAACTTGTAATCTCTCGCGTTCGGAGTGAGCAACTTACCACGGGAGGTAAAGCCCTCGTGACATTTGAATTTTACTTTCAATATATTTAAAAATACATAACAGAACTGTTTAGGGAATAACACATGTATTAGAAGAGTGAACTTAGATGTGTTCAAAAGCTACTCTCTTTTCTCTCACTTTTCTATTTCTTTTTCCTTTTTTTTTCCTTATTGGAAATTTCCTTATTGAAACGGCCATTGGAGTACTCCAAATACTATAATAATTTAGGTAGCTATGTGATTTTGGGTGCTCCAAGTAGTTTGGTAGAAAGTACTTCATAATTAAGGGTTCTTAAGGCATTTTGGCACAATAAGTAAAAACGTGTTTCACAATTATAATAGAACCTCTTTAAATTAATACTTAATAAATTAATAATATTTTTTAATTAATAAAAATGTTCGGTTCCGACTTGGGACTAGTGTAAAATGTTGATAAATTCAATAAAATTATAAGATAATACATTTAAAAAAAATTTCTTTGTATTTTATTGACCCAAATATTTCATAAATTAATAATAAACTAAAAAGTATATAATAAATTGACTATGAGATTTTCTTAAAATATGAATCAAGAGTAGTTTATCTTTTGTTGAATTTCAAATCTAATTGAATATCATATTTAATTATTTAAAAAGAAAAAATTGAGATAATCCTACAAGAATTAGGATACAAGATTAGAGAAATTAGTTCTCATCCTAATCCTTCAAGGACTTGGATACCAGATTAAAAAAACTTTGTTCTAATCCTACTAAATTAAATTATATCTTCTATTCTTATTATTTATCTTTTCAAATTGAATCGAAAAAATATAAGTCACTTTTTAAAAAAAGATATCATAATCATAACATGTTTATTATAAAGCTAAAAAAAATTTAAAAATATCTCTATTAATTAATAGTTATTAATTTATTGATAAATTAATATCTCGCTAAATTATTAAAATTGTTAGTCCTAATACTATTAATTTAAAAAGGTTATACTGTATTCAACTTGTTCGATTGCTCTTCTTGTGTAGTGAGCTCTTTCTCATCTCTCATTGTCGTAATATGAAGTGACATCATGTTTATTTTTCCACTTTAGTCCCTAAACTTTGCTTTCCTAGTTTTTCACCTAGAATTTATGCTTTCTGCACTTATATAACTTAGAAACTAAAAGCTAAAAACTATTATAATATACACTTGTCTCATATTAAAAAAAATAAAAATTAATTTTAAGATCACTTTATAAGATCATGAGTTACTCCACCTGACAACAATTGATTTTAGGATAAAAACTCCGTTATTTTGACCTAGTATCAGAACTGAACCCTTAGTCCAATCTTATTCATCTTCCGTGTGTGTCCCTTGTCGTGTTCAATCTTTTACTTGTGACTCATTTTACGTGTGTTCATCCACGTGTGACTCATCTCAAATCGGGTTCATGTGTATTCAATATTTTGCGTGTGTTATGTTTTACGCATTATCGTTATCAATCATCCACATGTATTAATTCACCATATGTATTTAACTTTTCATGTGTGATCCCATCTCAAAATAAGTCAACGTATATTTAATATTTTACGTGTGATCCATCTTAAATCAATTCACACGTAGACCACCTTATCAAACATCTTTTATAGTGGTTGTCCTTCTAACACATTATAATTCAATGAGGGCCTTCCACAATCTTTTCCATGGCCCCCCTTAATCTTAATTCCTAATTTAATCTTAATTCCGCCTAACTTGGCCCCTTAACACATCATTAACGTATAGATGCTTAAAGAAAATGAATGCAACTTGAAATGTCTTCTTCATTTCTTGCACGCTTAAATATAACAATTCCAAGCAAATTAAAGTAAAATATTACACTTTTTAAACTGATTAGTTCGATAGTTTCATCTTCTGGAGATAAAACAACACTAGATATTTTATCTTTTGTCTGACTTTTTGTCTACACGCTTTATTGTTTATCTTCTATAATAATGGAGGTTTTTGGAAGATAGTAATTACATGCATGGCCTACCCTAAGTCCTAACCACTATGATATTTCTCATTATTTGTCTAATAAAACAATTGACAGCTTTCAAACTTTTTCATATTTTATTGACTAATTACTTCATCTTAGATTAAGTATTAAAATGTATTAATCCGCAAGGAATCAAAGTTCCATCCGTGACACACCAAACTTGTTGACTTGTATGTTTCTCAAAATATATGGTTGGTTATACGTACCCAATTACGCTCTTCTACTGCGTGGCATATTAATAAATATAACCGTAAGTCTCTTAAACACTCTTCTTCTTAATAATGTATGGATATCTCACGAAGATGTGAATTCGCATAACATACACGTCACAATCAGACGTTCAAAACGTTCTGACTTTTAAAGAATTTTCTTAAACTAGTACAAAATGATTAAATTAATCATCTCAACGAAAGTAAATAGTCAAAGCAAATCTTTTATAAGACAACTTTTCTCGTGTGAATCTCATATACTTTTTTATTTTATAGCCTGACACAAAATTACCTCATTGAAAAAATTTACTTCAATCAATTATCAACAATGCACACATTAAATTATCACTCTTTTTCAACATATTCTGAAACTAATATAATATATATATAGTGACAGTGACATCTTGGCACGCCATTATAATGAGGGTGCTCATTGGAGATATATATTGACATCTTCGGTCAGTAACACTCACTCAAGTCTCAACTCCATTCAAAGGAGTTCTCTAGTGGCACCATGCATGGTTCAGTGCCCTCTGAGAATGGAGAAGCACCACAGGCTGCTTCTGATCGAAAGCATGGCGGTTGGATCACCTTTCCTTTTATCATGGGTATCTCTCTCTCTCTCTCTCTCTCTTAAACAAAGATATAGCTCAAATACGTTTGCTACATCCAGGATTTCGCTAAACTTTCATTACGTTGTTGTTCGACTAAATTCGTTGACTCCGCTATAAAAAGTTTCTTGAGTTTGTGTTAAAGTAAAAAGTTTTATAGCCAAGATATGCATATGATGCCCTGACTAACGAAGCTCCTGTTTGCAATGTCGGTGGTGCAGCGCTTAGTAAAGAGTAAACCCCACTGTCCGATGGAAGATCGTCCCTAATACTTGAACACAATAACCAAGTGCCTTAGAAAAAGAAAAAACCAATAGTAAAAGAACGGAAGGAAAAGTGTTATATAGTAAAAGAAATCCGTATTGGAGACACAAGTCTCGTCATTATTCCGTTAGTTACATGATAACTCAAAAATCTCGCACGCACCATATATGTTTCATTATCTTGTTACGAGCTTCCATTAAAGTAATACTTTGTTTCTTGTTTTTTGAAAATCGAACCAGCAACTATGGCTGGCTTGTCACTAGCTGCTGGAGGATGGGTGTCCAACCTGATTGTATATCTGATAGAAGAATTCCACATAAAGAGCATCAGTGCAGCTAAGATATACAACTTTGTTAATGGCTGCATAACACTTTTTCCCATTGTTGGAGCAATTATTGCAGACTCTTTCCTTGGCTGCTTCTCTGTCATCTGGATTTCTTCTCTTATCTCCCTGCTGGTATTGCCTGGCTCATATTCATTGTCCTTTTGTCTTTGTTTATTATTTCTTTTGTTGGTTTTCTTTTTTTTTATTATTTTTTTTATTCCATCCCCACCTGACCCCATCTCAAATGAGATTCGAGTCCTGGTCTCTAACTCCCAGAAAGAGAAATCTACCATTTGGTTATTCTTGAATCTCTATTTCTTTTGTTGGTTACATATTCGATGTCTTCACCTGAAGATTTTTCTTCCAAGCATAATTTTACGAGTTTTCACTTGAAGTATGTCCATGCTAGACCTAAAAGTACTTTCATATAAAAGGGCGGGTTCAGAATTTTCTTTATGAGATTCGAGTCATGGTCTCTAACTCCCAGAAAGAAAAATCTATCATTAGGTTACTCTTGAATCTCTATTTCTTTTGTCGGTTACATATTTGATGTCTTCACCTGAAGATTTTTCTTCCAAGCATAATTTTACGAGTTTTCACTTGAAGTCTGTCCATGCTAGACCTAAAAGTACTTTCATATAAAAGGGAGGGTTCATAATTTTCCTAATGAGATTCGAGTCCTGGTCTCTAACTCCCAGAAATAGAAATCTACCATTAGGTTATTCTTAAATTTCTATTTATTTTGTCGGTTACATATTTGATGTCTTCACCTAAAGATTTTTCTTCCAAGCATAATTTTACGAATTTTCACTTGAAGTCTGTCTATGCTAGACTTAAAAGTACTTTCTTATTAAAGGGCAGGTTCAGAATTTTTTTTGAAGAGCTGAAAATATACAATTTAATACTTATATAAAAAAAAAATTCAGTTGAGACTAATTAATACCTTAAAATTCACATACTTTTAATAAAAATGAGTAGTCTCCAACTCCCACTACTAAAACATGGCCCTGCCAATGTTCACACCTCTAGATTTTGCAGCGAGAAGTGATATGGGCATACTTAAAGGGTAAAGGCAGGTAAAAAATTTCTTTATATTTTATTGAAGTTGTACGTTAAAAATATAGTATTATAATAATCTACTGTAATTTATAAAGTATAGGAAAAAGTCTCTCAACGTACCAGATATAGAGGGCAGTGAGCCACATAATTATAACTATAAAGAGCTATTAAACTGCACCATATACAATTTCCACGTCGCTGGAGATTGTTAAGCTTTATCCCCACCAAGTCATTTCCCTTTTCTCCAACTTGGTCAGTGTGGATGGTTATGGGTAAGAAATATGAGTAAGGCTTCTCTAATACAAAAGTGGGCCCTATACACATGGAGTCTACTTTTTATTTTATATCCACACACCAAATTTCAAAGAAATATACCATCTGTTTTTGGCCCAACTGGTCAACCTAATCCGTGAATAATATATCAATATTCCAATACTCCAAGTTCATTTCTGATGAGCTACTTCAAGTAGCTTTTGACATGAACTAACCAAAAGTCAAGTAGCTTTCTCAATATAGACATATAATAACCATCTAAAAGTGCTTCCAAAATGTATCTTCCACAAACACGAGCACATTATAGAAGCTCATGCCTACAGAGCAAGGGTGGATGAAGTTTTGGGGGAGTAAGGGCTACTGACCCCAAATTATTACAAAAATTACGTATTTTTTGGATATCTTAAGGCTCCGTTTGTTTGCCGTAAAATAACTTACTTGTGGAAAATGTTTTCAGTGGAAAATGTTTTCTTGGAAAATAAAATATTTTTCTCCGTTTGTTTACCGTAAAATAACTTGTTTGTGGAAAATGTTTTCAGTGGAAAATGTTTTCTTGGAAAATGTTTTCAGTGAAAAATGTTTTCCGAGCTCCGTTTGTTTGCCGTAAAATAACTTGTTAAAGGAAAATATTTTCCTGGAAAATAGAATACTGGAAAATATTTTTCGGTGTTTGGATGTACAATAAAAAATATTTTTCGACATGAGATTTATATAAAAAAAAAATATACACATAAAATAGGAGTGGTTAAGTTCCGGAAAATGTTTTCATCTCCCAAAGAAATGAAAACATTTTCCCAAATTTTGAACTAGCAGTCATTTTTGACCAGAAAACATTTTCCAGTTGACCAATTTTCCGGTGTTACCAAACAGTGGAAAATCTCCAAAAAGTAGCCTACCATTTTTGACCAGAAAATGTTTTTCGGTTGACCAATTTTCCAGTGTTACCAAACACCGAAAAATCTCTAAAAAGTAGCCTACAATTTTTGACTGGAAAATATTTTCCGGTTGACCAATTTTCCGGTGTTACCAAACACCGTAAAAGTAGGAAAATGTTTTCCGGAAGAATATTTTACGGCAAACAAACGGAGCCTAAGTCTAAAAAATCAATCAGTCTTACTGAAAAAATTAATGTATAATATATATATATATATATATATATATATATATATATATATATTAAATTTGAATTTAGTATAATCTTGATCCGCCATATTTTTTTTGACTGATCTCTTTAGTGAGCAGTCACATAGTCTGAAAGTGAGTGCTTGGTCACCGATAAGAAACTCCAAGTTAGAGCTTGCTGGCCGGGACCAAAAAATCACCAGTTTCGCTTGGTGGGCGGGGAATGAATATTTAGTAACTACGCCGACAAATAATAGAATGACACAGACTTCGAACCAATCTATATTGATTGGTTACTTCCATTATGTTGTTGCTAGCATACACCACTATTTTTGGTTTTGAATCTTCCTATGGGACAATTACTTAAAAGTACATTTTGTGCTACAATCTTTCCTATATGATAGAAAAGGATCTCATGGTATCGCTGCTGTTTTTTTTTTGCAGCTTTTGTTAGGTCAATTGACCAACAAAATTCCTCGTTAATGAAATGCACATAAAAATCTTTATAACCCTCATTAAAACAAAATCATAGATCCGACCCTGACTACCGAGTCCATTATGATAAGTTCTTCAAGAAAACGGAGGTCTCATGTAAGTTTCCTTTTGCATCTACAGGGTATAGTACTTCTAGTCTTAACAGCAGCAATCAATGCATTGAGACCCCCAGAATGTGAAAATGGATCAAGCTTATGCAAACATCCATCAACACCCCAACTTGCAGTCTTATATGCTGGTTTAGCTCTAGCATCAATAGGCATTGGAGGCACACGTTTCACTATAGGGCCAATGGGAGCAAACCAACTTGATAAGCCAAAACATCAAGCAATATTCTTCAACTGGTACATTTTCACACTCTATGTGTCCACACTTGTAGGTTCAACAGCCATTGTGTATGTTGAAGACAATGTGAGTTGGGCATTGGGGTTTGGGGTTTGTGCTATGGTTAACATACTTGGCCTAGCCATTTTCGTGGTTGGTAGTTGTTTCTATCGTCGTCTAAACCCAGAAGGGACACCATTTGTGGGTTTGGCTCGAGTGATTGTTGCAGCTATAAGGAAAAGGAAAATTATGAGCTCAATCAAAGATGAAGAATATTACCATGAGGAACAAGATGGAGCCAAAACACCTACACAATTCTTCAAGTAAGAAATGCTTATTGCTTATGATCGCTTGACAACTATTGAAAGACTTGTCTTCTACACTGATAAATCGTAAATTCTAAGACTGCTATAATTAGGTTTAGATGAAACTCTATATTTCTTAACATTAAAGCACAACTAGACTTGCGCAGTTATCTCTATGTTTTCAAAAAGCTAAAATCGTCCACATGCCACCAATTATCCATGATTTCAAAAAATTGCATTTTAAGATCCCGTAAAAAACTTGTCTCTTCAAACTCCATCCGTATCCTATCAAACTTTTTAAAAAATTGTCTCTTCAATCTTGGTTGGTTAAGAATTTTGAACTATTCTACTTAATACTATTTGATTTGAGTATAAAACCCTATTTTTTTTAACAACTAAAAAGTTGTCTCTCCATCCTGGTTAGACGTAAAGAATTTTAGGCCACTCCATTTAATAGCTATTGGTTTTAGGATAGAATATCATGTTTCTTAACAACTATCAACTTAACGATTGAATCTCTAATTAAAAGTTGTCCCTTCAACGATATAGGTTCTTGAACCGCGCAGCAGTGATCACTGAAGGAGACACTGAATCAGATGGCTCCATTGCCCAACCATGGAAGCTATGCACAGTGCAACAACTGGAAGATCTCAAAAGCCTCATTAAAATCTTCCCATTATGGACTAGTGGTTTATTTCTTGCCATACCACTCGTTATTCAAGCAAGCATGGCAGTCATCCAAGCTTTAGCAATGGATCGTCACCTTGGATCTCATTTCCAGATTCCAGCTGGTTCCGTAACGATCTTCATACTGGTGGCCACCTGTATCACTATTCCGCTAACAGACCGATTACTATACCCGATGGTAGAGAAGTTGGCGCGCATATCTCTAACACCTCTCCAACGGATAGGCATCGGTCATGTGCTAACAGTAATTAGCATGGCTGTTTCCGCCCTGGTAGAGATGAAGCGGCTAAAAGTAGCAAGATCCCACCACCTGCAAAACCAGATCAATGGCGTTGCGCCCATGTCAGTCTTATGGCTGTTGCCACAGCTAGCTATTGCAGGGATCGGGGAAGCGTTGCATTTTCCTGGACATATTGCATTTTACTACCAAGAGTTTCCTGCCTCACTGAAGAGCACGTCAACTGCAGTTTATGCAATGTTTATTGGCATTAGTTATTATTTAAGCAACCCTGTGATCGATCTAGTTCATAAGGTAACAGGATGGTTGCCAGACAACATCAACAACGGGCGATTAGATAACGTGTTCTGGTTCTGTTGTGTCGCCGGAGCATTAAACTTTGGCTATTATCTTGTATGTGCTAGGCAATACAAGTACAGAGATGTAGCAACTGATGAAGATGAATTAGCTAAAATTACCAAGTGAATAAGAGAAGAAAGAGTCATGAAGCATTTTCATTAGTAATCCTACACTATTGTTTGATAAAGTCCTCAGTAAAGGTGTAATGCCATCCAGAATTCCTAAACGGAGATTGCATGACCTCTCTCGACACCACCTCAAAATTTTGTTGATCCTCTTAATAGGATAAGGCTTGATTTGATTTGGGTGGTAATCACGAAAATATTGCCCTATACGACACAAGCAATACGAAGGTACACTAATTAAGTTAGGTGGTGTAACATCAAAGATAAAAAAATACCAATCTTTGGAAATTTGGTGGTGTAAGATCAACCATAAAAAAACACTAATTAAGTTTCGTGTCGTAACATCAACCATAAGACACAAGCATCAACATAATTAAATTTGGTGGTGTAACATCAAAGATAAAAAATACCAATCTTTGGAAAGCAGCAAGCAAGATCACAAGCATCAACATATAATTACACTCGTCAAAATAAGTGGTGTGAAACTCTGCAGTAACCAATATTTGTTGAAGCTACTAGTAATCTTTTATAAGCAAAGAAAACAAAGTGTTCATGTTTGAAAGTTCTAACAGTGATGACTACTGATCAATACGTGTGATTCTAGATTAGAAATAGTTGTACAACAAAAGAATTTTGATTAGACCTGGTTGTTTATTGTGAATCAGAGGGCGCAGTATTCGTGAATTTTGTACAGTCATATGGTCCGATCTGGTTGTTTCTCCGTCTCACCTGAAAGGCATAAAACAGTGTGCATGTTAGAATATAGTAGACAGCATATTGGTAATGCGAAAATGACCAGGTATCCAGTAGAATGTTTTTCTTCTGATGCCTCTTACCTTTTCTCATTTCTAAAATGAGGTGCATTATTAGATTTAATCTTTTTAAATCACAAAATTCACTCTAAACACTTTTTTCAAAATTTCTTAGTTTATTAATCTAGACATGATGTACGAGATTAAAAAGGATAAAATCTCATTTCGGAAATGAGAGAAGTAAGAAAGGAGAGGATCCTTAAACAGTTATATGCATCTCAGCTTTTAATGATTAATGGTAGAAATATCCAGAAAGAGGCTGTAGCTCAAGCCTTTCCTGTTGATAAAAATGATCAATCATTATATTCTAATTAAAAAAATGGAAGCTTGCAATAAGTTGGACACCAAATTCATCAAGAAACATCATCATAAAATGTAAAACTTGACTAAAAGACATATTCTTGGAAAGTCAAACACGACACCTGAGAATATCATAATAAACGCAGGAAAATAGAAATACCACAAAGGTAGTGCTTCCGTAAATAACATTCGTATAAGTTCCTTTACTGTAGAGAATAAGAAAACTGCAATCACCTCCACAACTATTGTCAAAATCGGATATTTTGATGGTACACCATGTTATAGAATTGAAGGATCAAGGATGCATTTGAAACAATCAAAAGAACAAGAGGTGTGGAATGCACGACAATCAGACACAATTTGCTGGTCATGCCAGCAGTGATTTCGAATCTGCTAAAACTCCAAATTACTCTGTGAAGAATATTAAGAGGTCTAATAGTACGATATAATGGAAATATTAAAGAGCTTGTTAACCGGAAAATATATATATATATATATTAAAGAGCTCCAATAGTACCATATAATGGTCCCAGGCTACTCCCGTCTAACAAAAATTGGTTTAGGATGGAAAGCCGTGTTACTTATAAGAAAGCATATTGTTTTTGTGGTTTTATGGTGACTCTTGAATCGGTGACACCGCAAAGATACAAGAATAAAGTAGCCAGCAAACAGAACTAGAAACTTTGCAAAAATAAAAAATATCCATTTACTATTTCACAAAAGATAATGCATAAGTTGATAGATTATTAGTTATTTTCATAGCATGCATAGGTCAACTCAAAAAGTTAAAACAGAGAATCTAAAATCATGGCATACCGGAGACCAAGGACTTGGCTCGGGAAGAGATTTATCCGGTGGTGAATTTTGGACAGCACCAGTTTTCAGAGTTAGTATATCCTGTTAAAAGATATACATACGTGTCTTAGAACAACCAATAGTTTAAAGAGTTATATTTCAAATCAAGACTTTCCAAAAAAAATTATGTACAAATATTGGTTACAGGACCAGCTAACCATCTGGAACTGGGAGGCCGATATTGAGGCTAAAAATTATAAGGGGAAAGGATGCAGAATCAAGAAGATAATATTTCTAACACAATTGACCAGAAATGACAAATCCATCAAGGGTTCATCGGCATTGAATATAATGATAAATGTTCAGAACGTGAAAATAGAGTCAATGATTCTGTAGTTCAGAGTACAAAATTAAAAAGAAGCAGAGATGCAGTGCAGCCACAATAAAGATTATGAGTAAACATGGGACAGAACTTTCTTAATTGATGCTTGAAAGGTGCTAAAAACGAAAAATGGCATATTGCAGACACTCACTGCCTTGTGGATATTAATGTCAATTAGAGACAGATATGAATTACCTCTCCAGCTGCTTCAATAGCGGCCAACCATTCCTCAGAGAATGGAACCACACCTCGAGGAAGAGTTATCCGTATATTACTTTTCTTCAGATCCTTCTCAGAATTCTTGCTGCCATCAGAGAGATATCGTTAATACTTCCACAATTTAAAATGCATAACTCCACTATAGCACGTGGATTAACTAGTTAAATTTTTTTTTTTTCAAAAAAAAGGACTAAGCTAATTACAAAGTTCTAAAATACGAAAAGATTTCAAAGGAATAGAAATAAAGTAACTGAAAAACAAATAAACAAATTAATTAGTATAACTTACCTCGGCCCAATAGTATTATTGTCTGCTGTGGAACATGGGGCATTACTCAACTCATGGTGAAGTTCACCGGCTGAAGTATCAGTTTCATGAAGACTTTTATTCTCATCTTCATATGCCAAGGTATTCTTTTTCAACCCATCAAAGTCTTCTTGACTTCTTGACAAGTTCTCTCCAGTCGACATACCAATGTCACCAACCAGTGAACAATGTTCAGCACAAGAATGATCCACACGTATTTCATTATCTTCAGTTGGCCTTGAATCTGAATTAAACTCCGAGGATTTAGCTTCTTTTCCAAGTTGCATATCATGCTTGATCTGTGTCTCGGTCAAAAGCCCAAAAGCTTCAGGTAAAGGTGCAGCAATTACAGGGTCTGATTGAGCATCCTCAACACATACAAAATCTGATTGCCTATCCTTAGCACAAGAAGTATTCACACATATTTCATTATCTTCACCTATCCTTAGATCTGAACTAAACTCCGAGGATTTAGCTCCTTTCCTAAGTTCCATATCACACTTGATCCGTGTCTCAGTTAAAAGCCCACAAGCTTCAGGCAAAGGTGCAATACTTACAGATTCTGATTGTGCATCCTCAAGACATACAAAATCTGATCGCCTATTCTCAACAAATGAATCAGTGTGAAATTTATTTGAATCATTGCAAGTCTCTTCAAATGAACACAACACCTGTGTAACGTCACTCGAGCTTCCTGATTGACATTTATAAACATCAGCCTTTTGGGGAAGTGTGCCTCCAAAAATTGACCTTTTTAATTCACCTTCTGAATGATCTTGTACTATCGAGCTGGCATTTGGAAGATCAAAATCCTGGGATTCATCAGGCATCCTCTTTCTTGAGAAACAACTGCCATCATCCATTTCCATGTTCTGACTTTCCTTGTGGAGGCTATCTGACAAATTTTGAAATCTGAGTTCCTCTACCACCAAATTTTGTTCAACTGCTAGGCACATGCTTTCAGCCTCCAAATGCCTTTCAGATTGTTCACTTAAATCACCAGCCTCTGCTTGTGAATGAAGATAATTCTTGCAACATTCGTCAGATAGCATCCCAGTTGAGGCATGGGATTGTCGCTCTTTCACATGAGTGCTTTTAGTCATCTCATCTCTGGTAACAGCTTCAGTCGAGGAATCTGTAAATTTTTCCTGAGACAAACAATGTGAATTTTCCAGCTCACTATCACAAGATTCAGAAGCTTTGGCTTCCATATATCCAGTAATCATACTTCCATAAAACTGCACTTCTTCAGTAAGTTTGCCCGTGTTCTTGTGATTTGTCTTTAGAAGGGGCTTATCTCCGTCAGGTACAGAATGACCCTCACAAGTGGAAAATTTTCCTCCATCAGTTTGGTCACTTGATGATTGATAAAAACTCCGCTCAGAGAGTTCTTTATGACTCTGCGTTGACACAGAATTCTGCTTTCTACCTCTATCTTCCACCCCTGATTGTAATACATCAGAATTTGATACTGCAGAGTTGCACAAAATTTCTCCTCCAAGTAGATCCTCAACTGCAAACATTTTCTGGGATATTAACGGAGAATCTGCCAAAACTCTGTTATTAGAGTCATTACTTCCTCGAAAACCATGGATGTCATTCTTGATATCATCAGATTCCATCAAATGTTCACATACTTCAGTTTGTTGGAGCAATCTAGTAACATTTGTTTGATGATGACTACCCTTCTTGAGAAAAATCCTTCCATGTCTGTCACGCTTGACATGATCCTCAGATTTTTTATTTACTTCATGAAATTCATGCGCTACAATCTCATCACTTATAATTCCAGCATGCTCAGAATCATTGGGAAACTTTATCGCCGACTTCTTTGTATTCTCCTCTAAAGCTGGTTTCGATATTTTATGTGAAACAGCATTAAAATCAGAAGTTGCTGAGCATCCTGTTCTCGAGCTCAAGAGCCTAGAATTTAAACTCGCCATGATATCATGCAACGTTTTGGGCTTTTCACCAGGTGTTTGTGATGGTCTTGGATCACGAAATAACCCAGGAGTAATAAATCTGGAACTTGTCGGTGCTAAATTATTAGAGACTGATGGCTTTGGCTGCATCCAACATTTAGAAAGTGACAAATTTGTTACCTTGATGAATAAGATACATAATGTAACCGGAAAATATAAAGAGAAGAAAACTGAATATTATGCTTATACATATTCATAATACCTGACCAAAAAATCCTAATGATGGTGAAGGCATTCTCAGACCTGATGGTTTCCTAGCTTGAATTTGTTCATGATGCACACTACTGCTGGCAGTAGAAGTATTCTGACGAGCAGAAGCAATGACTAGAGTGGGTCCATCTTCCTTGGAACGTGATGTGCCCAATGGAACCACAACCTTTTGAATCTCCTTCAAGCAAGTTTTATCTGCTTTGCTGACTAGTGAACATATATTAGTTGACAAGGGATTTTTCACTGGTGAGGTAGCCTGCAAATATAAGAGGGGAAGAGCATGTAGAAGCTCCACTGTTAGTTATGAAAACACAACAGAATCTAAGACAGGCTAAAAGTAACACTACTCTAAAGTTTGAGGTGTAATTTTGAAGTTCTCAACAAATTCATCCCTCATAAGACTTTTCTAGAATATAAGCAGATGGCTGAAAATCCAAGGAGCTTAGCGAACATACTTTTGAGAGTTTCGTTGAAGATTTAACCAGCATGGATGGCATCCCAGCTTTCACTTTAGACATGTGCTTGACATTTGTAGGGATCTTTGATTCAGCACTCTTCTGGATTTTAACAACTGCATCCACAGTTGAAATACAAATATGTAAAGCTGAAAATTTGTAGTGAATAAATAAAAGCTTCCTCAAAATTGAAAAGAATAAATATATAACCAGGTTGAGCTATTGACTTTACTTGAAACACATCTGTTCATCTGATGTAGATGAAGAGAAGATGATTCACAATAAGTATGATACATTAGCTTATAAGTACATAGGGATTACCTGATTGAACAATCTGATTACGCTTCGAGCTACCTCCACAAGGCATAGTACCCTTAGCAATTACAGGAACTGAGCAAGGACCTGGCTTTGGGATAGCAGTTTTTGGAAACTTGAATTCATTGGTAACAGATCTACCAGCATTTAGAGTTGCAGGCCTCTTTAAAGTAGACGAGAGTTAAGGCATTTACACATACAAGTTTCAGGAGTTTATTAATTCAAATCAAATATGCTTGTGGATTAATAGTTCTCATAGTGCATTAAAAGTCTAAAAGAGGATATGACGATGAAGGCAAAGGTCGAGGACAACCACCACCCTTGAGCCCGGTCCCACCATGACTTGTCAACACCTTATGTGAGGCCTGGAATGCATATTAGAGAAATAAAGAAGGTTCACTAATTGTCTTCCAGAGAAGCTCAAAAGTCATGGTGGAATTCAAAACCAGTTTAGCAAAACTAGATGAGTATTTTTTAGCAGTAAATACCTTTTGCCTTTGATGTGATTGCAAGTTAGGAGAATTATTTGTTGATTGGCAATTACCGGAGATCAAGCCGATTCCTTCTTCACTAATGACAGATAACTCCTCTCCACCAAAATTAGCATACGTCCCAGTGAGCATAGATAATTCAACGGGATCTAGAACACCTAAGGAAAAAACAAATACAGCATTTTTCTCTAACAGACCTTCCAAATATATATTACTATCTTATACAGCGTCAATCATAGTCATGCCATCGGTTAAATACCTTCTTCAGTGAAAAAGGCTCTATCCCATGCTAAGCTTGTCCGCAAGTTGTAGCCTCCACCCTTTTTCTTCCGTTTCATTTGCAAAGGCTCCACGCTTAGTTTCGGTGCTTCTGATTTATTCAAATTAATGTTCTCTTTGTTACTGCTATTTTTTGGAGATGAGCAACTCGGTTTTGCTCGATGCACACTATCCCCTGCAATACAACAGATTATTTCTCACTTTCATCAATTTTTCACTTTCTTTCTCTCTTTTCCTATATTAGGTTGGCTGAAGTACAAGAAAACCCTGTGTTTTGCTAAAGTTGCACCTTAAAACCTATGGCACCATAATAATCTAATAATCCCTATAATTTATTTGAATGTGATTCACTGCCTCAAGTGTCTAAGTGTTGACACAAGGTTTTTTACCACATTCTTATAAATCATAGAAGATTATTAGATTATTACATTACCACATGATCTAACATGCAGTCTCGCAAAACATAGGAGGGTTTTTGCCCTATATCCTATTCAGTTTCTCGAGCTACATAAGCCGGAAAATTTATTTCTAAATGAACAATCTTTGATTGCCAATTTTCATAGCCATCTTTATCGTTTCAATAAATATATATGACACGTCATAATATCATCAAATCTATAAGAAACCAAAACCTAGAATAATATAATATACAACACTCTCAAGAATTAATAAGGTCAAAACAAAAATGATTAAATAAGTAAACAGGACATACTCAAGGCTAAAAATGCACAAGTAATCATTTAGAAAAGGGTAAGTGCAAAAACCTCCTTATATTTTGTTGAAATTGCATGGAAGATCCTATGTTACCGTCACAATCTAATTACTATTGCTCACTCCTTGTGTGCCGCAACGGCACAAGATTTCCATTCACATTCTTACAGACCGTGACGTTACGAAATTATAACAGTACCACATGATCAGCCACTTCGGCAAAATACAATTTTTTTTTTTTTGTTTTATTTTCAGTTTACCCTTTAGAAACTTTATCAAATTGTTCAAGCAAACAAATTTCTCGAATTCTCCACTGATGAAAGACCAAATCTTTTCATAAATAAAAACATTAACCTTAAAAACGAAAAATAAAACCCTAGAAATAGAATAAATGATGACATTATGCATGCAGAAAACAAATCAGGCAAAATTGGCTACAAATCAAAGGAAAAAAAAAAAACCTAAAAATGCTGAAATCTATTCAAAGTTAAGAAATTGATTGTAGTATAAATAATCACCGAGCTTCGAAACCTCGTGCAGCAGCCCTTCGTCTTCCTCTAGAAGAGAAGGAATCGATTCCACCTCTCTCAATAAGTGTGTGTGTGCGTGTGTGTGACTGAGTGAGAGTGCGTGTGTGTGTCAGAGAGACTGAGTGTGTGTGTGTGTGTGTGTGTCAGAGAGAGAGAGAGAGAGTGTGAGTGTGTGTGTGTGTGTGTGTGTGTGTAAGGGAGTGTGTGTGTGTGTGTGTGTGTGTGTGTGTGTTTTCTTACAGATAGATCGTATGTTTTTCAAAAGTGTAGCAAAGCGGCATGGAAGAGACAAAGAGAGGCACGTGATGTTCTGAAAATTTGAAATGCGCATCTATATTTTCTCATTTATTTTATCTTTAGCTTTGACATTTTATGGAAATTGCGGATTGGTCCCAATGAAATTATATTGAATTGCCAGCTAGCCTCATGAGGTTTTGAGAACTAGACTTGGACCGCATTTTGGGGGTTCTTATATAATTGAACCTTTTCAATCAGGGGGAAATATGAGAAAGTAAGTAATAAATTTGCATTTTGTCTTAGGAAAAAAGGTCATTTTATGGCTTGAATTTGGACTAGTTAGTCCAATGGACTTTGACCAAGGCAAAAAGAATTCAATTTTTTTATCAATTAATGTTGCAATGGAGGATGCATATTTTTTTTTTTTTTATGGGGCTGGATTTTCCAATATGAATACTTGTTAAAGAAAGTGATAATTGAGTCGAAAAATAAAAAAAAAACAACCTGATGAGTTTTAAGAACTTATTAACATGTTGACATATTATATTATATATAATATATCTTAGTGTATTCTACATCATGAGTTTTGTCACAGTGGAGTATATGTAGTCCTAAGTCATAGATATTGCATAAATAGTTTTACAATTTAAACTTTATAATTGTCATAAACCTTCAATTAGAGTAAGGTTATAGGTCTTCCTATGTTAATTAAAGTTGCTTCATACTTATTTCGCGCCACTAAATGCCATGTCAAATAAACACTATTAGTTTTTATTAGTTTACGCCGTGTAAAATAACTAAGAAATGAATTTTGATGGATAAAATGAAATATTCAAAACTTTTTGTGGAGCAAAATCCAATTGCCCTATTGAATTTTAACTAACTTTTGATTATTGGGACTACCATTTGACCACTAGAAAATTATTTTCTTGAATTCGATCAATTTGCTTTATATAACATAAACTCAAATGAAACAACCCCATGAAACCATGGTCTAGTGGTGAAAAAGACCAAACTTGACACTAAGCACCCTGTTTTCTATCCCTCTCTTTCTTCTTCTACGAACATACAAAAATTACAACATAATACACTTCGTGGACATAGTTAATATGTTTTTAAGAAAAGAGTAATATTTCATCAACCTTCACGTTCATATATTGAACGCCAAATTTCTCAAATACGTGGTAAATATTCTATTATATAAAAAAGGTGAAATAATATATAACTATATTCTTAAGACAATTGAGTCACCCTCGAACCTGATATCTGAGAGAAGATGTCTTTGAGAGAAGTAAGCAAGATGAGGTCGCTCTGCTTCGTAGACAAAGCTTGTTCCATACTTTACCCAATTGAGCATGAAGTCAAAGGAGCAAGTTGGGGCTTTAAAGGTTATTTAGGGACTAATATATCATATATGTTGGAAGAGCCTTGTATAGCTCTGGCATGATTTTTAAGACTAGTAGTTGACAACAATGGAGAAGAAGTAAAATACAAAAAGCTTCTCTTACTAAAACAGAGATGAAAGCTAGCTAATGTTGCACTCTCTGGAATTTCCTGTACCACCACTCTCCTCAGGAGAAACATCACCACCATCTGCAAATCCCAGAACATAAGCCTCACCTCCATCTTCATCATCGCTCTCAATATCTTCTCTGCTGTATCTTCTCTCGATATAAGCCAATGCTTGCCTCCTGTGAAGGCGTAGAACGTGCATGATCACATCCGGGGTGAGTGTAACCCGCGAATGGTCCTCTCTGCCCCGTTTGTTTGCCTCCATGATCTAACCATAGATCAACAAATTACAGAAAACATGCAAATGTCAGAAGTTCAAGCACATGAAGATACATAGAGGTCAGAAGATATACAGTCGAAACACAAAATGCGAAGGTATTACCTCCTGAACATCATGAGGCAGAGGAGTAACATCATTTGATGTGGGAGCCCAGACCTTTATGCTCTTCTCTATTCCACAGGTAGCTATAACAGGGATTTGAGGATGAGGCTCCAGCTGATTTACAATTTGTCTATCACCCACCATTAGACGAACGAGTTCACCCTCCTTCTTCTTCCAGATAAATATATGGCCGCAATCAGAACCACTTAACACGTAATTGTCATTAGGACCAAAGAAGTTCACGCCTTTGACAGTTTGTGAATTCCTATGCCCTGAATAAACTTGAACCTCTTCTAATATCTGTAAAGCTTCATTTGGCACAGATGATGGAGAAGGACCCAACCCCAAGTTCTTTTGAAACAAATATATAAGCTCATCGTTATAAGAGACAAGTAGCTCGCTTGTATTTGAGTAAGCCAGTGCTGTGATGTGAACATCAGTTGACTCAATCAGATGACGAGGGCAAAATGTATCGATGGGATTATCCGTATTACTCGATGCATCCATCCGGTACATTCTAATGTCATACACTCGTGCATATACATCTGAACCTCCAACTGCAAAGTAGTTTGGGTTTCTTGGGTCAATAAAAATGGCATTCAGCCGTATGCTGCTCGAAGATTCCTGATTTTCCGTCAGTGGGGAGCAATAGAAAAGCTTTGTTGCAGAATTACTTCGAAGATCATACTGCAATTACAAGAAGAGTGAGATATCCTGATTTATACACAAGAAGAAGAGTAGAGACGCTTTCCCAAGTTGCAAGTTCCAAGATAACCTACATGCTGCACTAAACCATCCTCACCACAGCTATAAAGTATATAGGGACTTCCTGGTTCAACAGCAAGCTTGTGTACACGACCTTGGTGCTTACCTAACTTTTTTGTTTCTACCTGACCATTCTCCAACACCTCAGCAAGTCTAACCTGCACTCAGAAATTTGTTCATCACGTTAGAAGAGGACACGATAAGCTAATATAATTTAAACAGGCTATATCGAAAACCCAATTTTCAGCTTCTGATATTAAATGGAATAACGGTAATAGTCAAAAATAACTTAGAAGACTTTGACAAGTGCATCAAGGTGTGATATTGACAGAGTTCCTTTCTATAATCAAGTCTTGTTGGCTTGTCCAACCAGCTCAACCCAAGTCATTCTATTCCAGTTAAGGCCATTAGCTAGGTCGAAGTCTATGTTCTATCGAACTAAAAGATTAGACATGTCACAATTTTAAATTGCTGCACAAGCATCTTTCATTGTTTCTCTTTTTTCTTTTCCACTTTTTTCATGCTTCTCCCTCCTAGTGTCTATTATTGAATAACGAGAAACTAGAGAAATGTGATGCAAAGAAATTATGATAAAGCTTTGACTGAAACATGATCAAAGTGGACAAAGAGGTGGGGGAAACATGGAGGGAGAAGAAAAGGTGGCAACAATATGGATCAGCCGGGGCTTTATTTCATTAAGTTCATATTATTTATATCCGGATTACTAAGATAAGTGCCTTGAAAGAACAATGGCCATTAGAAAATGGAAAGCATTCCCATGCATCTGACACACAATTACGATAGTAGATGTGGTAGATGTTTACCTTGCCGTCGGCAGCAGAAGTCACTATTTTGCGATCATCAGTGAAGGGCATGATTTTGGCCTGAAATACATTGTCCAAATGGCCCGATGGATATGACAATTTCAATCTCTTTGTAGACCATTCCCATAACATAATTTCCCTGTCGTCTGAGCCTGAGACAAGCACATCACCAGTGGAATTAAACTCAACGGTGTTTACACATCCCTCATGACGAAGTAACTTTGCGTACAAATCAATCCTCTTCACCACAGCCTATAACAAAATACATAGAAACGTATGTATTAGCCTAAAGAAAGGTAAAAATACATAGAAACGTATGTATTAGCCTAAAGAAAGGTATCTCAGTTATTGATAGAAAAAAAAAAAAAAAAATTACTTAAACACTTGATTTCTAGACCTTATCCAGGCCCTTCGCAGATACAGAACCACAACAGGGATCCTTTATCCTACAACAGATGAGTATATGACAAAATTGAAATACACATATTTGCTCATTACAAAAAAATTAGCTACATCGCGATCTAGGAGTATGCCAACAGCTAATAGTATTAGTTATAAGCCAAAGTAGTCTAGAAACACAAAAACACAAATTCCCAAAAACATTATCAGAAAATCAGTATCCAATGAACATGCCACCACCCCCAAGAAATATCAACTCGCAGAGAAATATAAAAAAAAAAAAGGAAAAAAAAAATTTGATGCAGAAAATATTTCCATTAAAAACTAAGAAAATAGATTAGAGGACAAAACCATACCAAATCAGTACTCTGAGGCCAAAATGTGCAAATTTTCACAAGAAATTATGTTAAGGTATCTTTAGTCTATTACTTCAAATTTCCATTAGCAATATTTCTTGAAATTTCCATGATCACTCACTTACCAACGAAAAAACACTTGATGACCATAGAATCAAAGTACACTTTTTCACAATTTTCAATCATACACCACAAAATTAGTACATAAATACATAAACATGAATAATATATATCACCCGAATCTATATTACCCAAACCCTTAACTCTTGCAGGGCCCACGCGCACGTTAGAGCCAGACGGGTCATGCTGATCGTTCAGCAGCCTGACCGGGCAAGTGTGACATGCCGATAAGACTCACAAGTTTACTCTAATTCTCGGCTACTTAATGCTATCTTCCTTTACCAGCAATGCTAAGGTAAAACCCCTGACACAGGAATGAATAATGACACGTAAGCGGAAACACGTAGCAAGGCTCAATCACAGCAATCAGTCCACTAATTAAAACTAAAAACACCCCACAACAGAAACAAAAGAAGAAAAATTCTTGTCCACAATTCAACAAATCAATCAACAGAAAAATAAATAATAAATAAGTCCTTACTGTTATGCAACAACTGAACAACGTACGAAATACATACATATATACGTACCTCGTTAGCAGATATACAACGAGAAAAGCTTCTGGGATGATGATAAAAACCCAACTCTCTCTTGAAAAACTCCATAAACCCATCTTCAGAAACCTTGTATAATCTCTCCATAACAATTTTAACACTAAAAAATATAATATATATTTATTTATTTATTATCTATAATTAAAGATTCTTGTTATATGTATGTGTACAGAGTGTGTACAAGTGTTGACATAGAAGGGAAAGAGGTGTGATATGGAAAGTGGGGTGTGTGTGTGTGTGTGTGTGTGTGTTGGGGACGTGGCCTTTGGTGTAAGAAAGAGGGGAGATACTGTTTTCGATGATGAAGTGGAAAAAGCGGTTGTACTTGATTTGTTGGTCAGTGTGTGTGTGTGTTTTTTGGAGCCAACTGTTCGTGTTAGTTTAAAGTGTTAAAAAGTAAGGAAAATTTCACGATTAGATCCCATTATTTGTAGGAAGTGTTATTTTAGTTTTTATTATTTTAAAAGTAGTAATAACAGTTTTTAATATTTGAAAAAAATAATACGATAGATTTTTATTATTTTAAAAGTGATAATAATAGTTCTTAATATTTAAAAAAAGTGACGCGATGGATTTTTAATATTGATTTCGAGTATTAATTTAATCCCTATTATTTTAAAAGTGGCACAATTAGTTCCTAATATTTGTAAAAAGTGACACAACTAGTCCCCATCTATTTTTGACGGGAAGGACCATTTCTGTCACTTTTTTCAAACATTTGAGATTATTATTGTCACTTTTAAAATAATGAGGATTAAATTGACACTCTAAACCAATATTAGGGACCTACCACATCACTTTTTTCAAACACTGAGAACTATTGCTGCTACTTTTAAAATAATAGGAACCTACCGCGTCATTTTTTTTAAATATTAGAAACTATTGTTACCACTTTTGAAATAATGAGAACTAAAGTGACACTCATGCAAACAATGGAAACTAACAGTGAAAATTACCCTTAAAAGTATAGGAAAAAATTTGTAGGAAAAATGTTGCAAATGGTGGCTATTATTTCTCTAAAATATTAAATTTATCTTTATTATTTAAAATTAATCAATTTAATTTTTATTATTTTTTTAAAAAATTTAAATTTATCCCTATTATTAAAAATTAATTAATTTAATCCCTATTATTTTTAAAAAAAATTTAATTTAGTCCCTAAATAGAATCACGTACAAGGACTAAATTAAATTTTTTTAAGAAACAATAGGGGCTAAATTGATTTTTTCAAAAAATAATAAGACTAAATTGGCTAATTTTAAAGAATAAGGACTAAATTAATTTTTTTAGAAAATAATAAGGGCTAAATTGACTAATTTTGGACAATAGAGAAAAATTTTAAAAAAAATTTAAAAATAATATGGACTAAATTGACTAATTTAAAATAATAGAGACGAATTTAAAATTTTAGTAAAATAATAGGGATCATTTGTGTAATTTTTCCAAATTTGTACGATGAAAGATTCATTGTAAATTTAGTATGTTGTACGGTCTCAGAGGAGGTTTCAGGATTTAACTGAATGTATCTACGGACTCTACCAAGTTGGTACCACATCGTAGCATATATAAGATACGAAAATATTTTAAAACGACAAATATTTTGAAACGTCCACCTACTACTGTGTGTGAGGTGTGGGCCTTAGGGGTGTAGGGTTTACACGCCAGACACACAAGCAACTGTTTTGAAAACCTTCTCATAAGATAATGTAGTGTCATGAGTTGACCGCAATCCTTTTGCGGTGGATTTGAATCCTCTCATGTCTTGAATGTTATAAGATAAATTTAATGGTGATAATATGTCTAAATCATTTTGTCATAATTATACTAACATAATATCACCCTTGAATTTCTAAATAGACATATCATTACTATTCAATCTCTCTTTTGATATTATAATGATATGAGAGTATCCAAATCAGCATGCAGTGCCCTAATCCTTAGAAACTAGTGACAGGGCTAGCTTATCTCCCAAAGATCGACAAGCACAATTATTATTATAATTTCTTCAAAAATAAGGATATGCGCGTTAGTACAAAATAAGTATATCTACAATCCTTGTGGCGCAAGGCCTCCTAAATAACTGTTAAAGTGCAGAGAAAAGTGGTATGTAACAATAGATTACCAAATTTCTATCTTGTAAGTCGTCATATACACTATTATATTAAAATCAATTTTCAAAGTGTTTATTGTATATCTTATATTGCTATCTCTCTTTACTCATCTAATGTCCTAGTTTCTTTAAAAATACAATTGAGATTTAAATTACTCTATATTTTACATGAATTTTATCAACTTGTGAAGTCGATCAATTATTCTAAACCATACCTAACTTATATTATAGAATCTCAATTTTTTCCACCCTATACCTTTTCCTACCCAATAGACAGGTTCAAAGCAGAGTACAAATTTTCTTATCCATGGTCCACATTATGCTTTTTGAGAATTATTTTATCTCCAAGTTAAAGGGAGAGAAGATAGAGATGTTATTCCTCACCCCTAAAACAGCCTACCTTACTTGTGCTTTTCGAGACTTCTTTTATCTAGTTAAAGGTTGGGAAGATAGAGATGTTATACCCCTTCCGATTTGGATCTCTAACAATGTAATAATGTTATTAGAAAGACGATAATAGTGAAGTAATGATAAAATGAATTAAATTGTTGAATTTAAAATTTAATAAAAAAATTATTACTTTATTACAATTGGTTTTTTTAATAACGAGAATCCAAATGTATGCCTTTTAGATCGAATTAAGATGGAATTGTCATACTACAAGATTACTAATTATAGGTGTGTTATTATTAATCACTAATAAGTAGAAATTGCCCTTATATAGCAATCCAATTCTCACTGAAATTATTTTCTGAAATTAAAAAATGGTATTCCTTTTCCTCTTATGAAGGATGTTCTACCTCATGTCAGACCTTCTACTCTTTTCTCTTGTAAACAAATTCAACATTTAAATCCCTAGAAGTTGGACAGCGTAGTAAAATAAAAACTTATTGTGGTAAAAAAATTTAAATTCGAATTTATTATTTCCTATCATAAATATTATATGTCTTTTTGCTAACTTGCAGAATGCGTCGAACGGGCTTTTACATCACGAAATTTGTAAGCTTAAAATATATTTGATGGGATCTAATCTAAGTGAATTTCTTGTTCTTAAAAAGAATTCAAATGAGAATGTTACGCATGAAAGAAAAAAAAGTTAACGAAACCGATCCAAGTCCCAAGAAATTACAAATCTTTAAGAGGCAAAAACGAGAATATTCAACATTATAATGTTGGGCCAAGCATGAAGAGATGAAAGAAAACAGATTCAGTAACCAAATCAACCTATAAACATATGATCATCCAAATCAGCCGAACTTTAGTAAAAGAACGGGACTGCATGGGTGAGGGGTGGTTAATCCCTATAGGCCTGAGACCTATTCATCTCTAATGTAATGACTGACTGTAAAACCGAACCTGAAATCTAATTATTGATTGTGTAAACACGTGATATCATGAGCTAGCTCATGCAATAAAACTAAAGCAACTTATGCATAAACCAAACTTTTAACCCGCTAGGTAAGGCCAACTATGGATCAAACAACGCAATCATTCTTATTTAGAGTTATCTTCCCTCTGAGCTTCTTGCAAGCCGACACCACGAGCAGTTTATATATATTCAGAAGAAATATGCCACTCATCAAAATTCAAATAAAGATTAAAGACCACCATAAACGTTTAGCTCAATAATTCTATGTATTGCAATTACTTGCTTCAGCAGAATTCTGCAACAATGTCGTTTATTAGTACAAAAGGAATTGTAAGATATCCTGCAAAAATCCACACGCTAAATAGGTGTAATTAAACCAAACTAAGTTTTATCCCACTAGGTTAGGTCAGGTAAAACGCCAAATGGGTGTAAAAAAGAGAATTTCTATATTTGCCTGCAGCCTAAAAGAACTAAACAACTGGAGATTCATGGTATATAGAATCCCCTCTTTACAACAACTGCATCTCAGCCCCTATTCTGAAAGAAAAAAAAGGGAAATTGATGAAAGAGTATATGAAGATAGAATTACACGATCTTTTGCCGCACAGCTCACTGTGAATATGATAACTTTTGCACCATCACAGTGAAAGAATTTGCGCCACGAATATACAATTCTAGGTTATAATAAGCTGCATGATGTAAACAGAAGAGAACGACCGTACTTGACAGCAGAAACAGGACAGTAGAATGTCTGTTCTGCTGCAACCGCAAAACTATTCATCCCCCATTCTCTTCTTTCATGAAAACTCGGGTATTCAAAATTAAATGCACTAGTCGTCATCATCAGTTAACGAGGCGAAGGAAAAAGGTCTAAACTTATAGCCATCACCATGATAAAATTTGTTCTGAAATTCAACCCAATGGAGACGCAAAGCATGAAGGAACGCACTGAGAGTCTCCATCATGAGTAGTATGAATGCTGTTGCAAACGAGAAAACTGCCAGGCCTATCAACCGTATTATGAGATTATCATACCTGCAATAAAACATCAACAATAACAGTTAAGCAATATGTCCAACTCAAGGTGGATCTACTTTCAGAAATCTAGCATTTTAGAGCCTTCTAACTTTCAGAATTCCAGCAGGTATTTAGTTTGGCACAAAAAATGAGTAGGTATGAGCAAATTCAAACTGCTCCCTAACCGGAAAGCATATACCTTTTACTGAAAATATGTCTAAACAAATAGAAAATGTACATGCTTTCTCGCGACAACATATACTATAAAGGTAAAGAAGTCAAGAAAGCAAGTAATATTCTAATAGTTACAACTTCTTTCTCGGTCGAAGGCCCTAATTATTGTGTGAACAGAAGCAATGGAATGAGAATTAGGAAAATGATTCCAGCTAATATGCTGAAGACATCAACAGATCTGAAGGTTACACTGTGGAAGACCTGACATAAAATCATGGTGTCCTCACAACTAATAGAATATCGATCAGAAAGCAGTTCACAACCTTAGTAAATATCATTTGGAAATTCAGATGACAATAGAAGAATAGCCTGCATAGTATGTACTGCTAAGCGTGCCTTAATATGTAAATTATTAGGATGCCATCTGAGACCAGAAAATATGCATTCGAGAACACGAGTGCACAAGTGAATCTATGCAGAATATGAGGTCTATAGACTTAGTAAGTCACAAACCAGCAACCCCACCCCCCACCCCCCACCCCCACCCCCACACACACACACACACACACACACACACACTCAGGAAAAAAACAAAAAACAAAAAACAAAAATAAAAAGAGTATTAAAAAAAGTGGATATGGCAGAAGCAGCTGAACGGCAGAGAATACTTACCCCCAAGCAAGGAGGAGAACTTTCTCATAGAAAACAGTGGACAATTCTGAGTGGGCCAAACTGTAATTTAAGCAGTAGAATTGAAAAAAAATTAATCAACAAGAAAAAAGATCCGTAGACCACGACTAGAACATGAGTAAGGAAAAAAGGAAAAAACTTGCTCACAAATGTAGAACAAAGATAGTCAGTCGTACCTTAAAGCCCATAGCCGAAGGTAGGAAGCAGTATTAGAAACTGCACCAAGTACAAACTCAATTGAGTGTATCATTTGATGCACAAAGACCTCACTGAAATTAAATTCTTCATGGTGCTGCCGTGCAGAATCAGATTCCTCGTAGATATCTGCCTCTGAGGTTCGAAGTAATCCATATGCGCGTCCTTGAAATCTCTGAGAATCCAAACCCAGGAGACCAGTTAGGAAAATCAAACATAGCTTATTTATTTTCAAGCCTTGAAGAAGTTAAACCATTCTTCTCCCTAGACCAGGAAGACTCTTAACAGAATTATGCAAGGCAACCATACTGACAACCCAGAAGAGATCAGGATTAGAGTTAATGTAACAAACCCATGTATGGACTTGCATAGGTATTTATAACCATAAGGAAATATGCTATCTTAAGACGTTGATCTCTCGGGAATTCTATTTGACATCCACACTGATCAATTTAAACAAAAGTAAGATCTATTGCCCTAGTTCACTTAGATGTAAAAGGTAGATATGTTGGATGAACCATGTCTATGGAAAAGTATGCATCCATAAATCATTGATTAGTCTCATAGACAATTTGGTCGTTACGGGACACACCTGTACCCATACATGCATGCATGGATACACACTCGCACACGAACACACACAAGAGAGAGAGGCACTGTGGAAGAGAGCACTATCCCAGTCATTTTCGAAAAAGAAAACAAGGGTGGGAGAGAGGACAGGTTGTAGGCAGCTCGCCACCGATGAAAGAGAAAGATGCTTGTTAGAAAGAGAGGGGGTAGTTTCATTTGAAGGGTAATTTCATCTAGAAAAATTGCACAGTAACCATGTGCAGGCCACATGATTTTTCTGTTAAATTTTGACAGATTTAAACACTGGATCAATGAAAAACTAACGGGGCTAATTGATGCAATCAAAAGATGAGTAGGGCAAAGTGAAACCTGGTGATGGTTGAACAGGTGTTAGTGATTAACTCAAAACAACAACTTAAGCAAAAACAAATAGGACATTAATGATTCCAATCCTTCTTCAGCATCATTTTACATCAACAAGCAACAAATAATTGACGAAAGAAAATATTTAGCACTTACCTTCGATACTGATAAAAATTTCATTGTATAAATGACATGGAACCAAGCTTTTGGCTCTAAACTAATGAAGACAAAAAGAAAAGAGCAAAGACGACAGACATAGTACCTCAGTATATAGTCTCTTCAATATAAAAGGCTTTGGGAATAGCATCCACGGAACAGCAACAACAGCTGAAAGCAACAATACGACCTGCACAAATGCACTGCTTCATCAAATTCAGCTCTAACTATATACATTTTTGGACAATGGGATTAAATGCGAGTGAATAGCAATCGTGCCTGAAGTACACTCTGTCCCCAGAACAACTCATTTTCGCCAAGATCCTCAGAAGGACTTAAGAACATGTAAATCATTACGTGATAAAGGTCAGCTTGAGAACCGGTGCACCATTTTGTAACAATGAGAAGTGAGAGGTATCCAAAAAGGCTGTTAAGGAAAATCACTTGTGGCACAAACTGATACCTGACAAACAACATAAATAAGTTCCATTGCTAGACGCCAAATTAATGGAAACAAACGAGAAAGAATTAAGTGAGAGTACACACTTAATATCCAGCGAGCTGCCAAAGAAACATGCATTGAAGTAGCTTAATACAATTCCCAAATTCATCTGTGCTACGCCCAACAAAATAGACATCTTCATCTTCAGAGAGTTCAAGAAAGGAAGCTCCGTACGACTGCCTCGCCAGCTCGGATCCACACCAAACGGATAGGGATCCTGGTATTTGATTAAACCAACTGAACGCGCATCACTATCAAGGAAATATATCATTAGTTAGGTGATATAGTCATTGTAAAAAGAAACGTTTAGGGACACAACTAGACAGCAAATAACTCACTTTCCCAGGTTGGAACTCAATCTAAGAAACATACATGCAGAGAAGGATTATGAAAGCAGATGAGAGAAGCAGCGAACATGCAGGTTGTCGGAAGAAGACTGCATCAGCATAGCAAGAAGAATTTTACTCAGGTCAATAGGCTTATTACCTACTGGAATTCATTTGCACCGAGGTTATAGAAGAAGAATATGGTTACAAGGTTGCAAGGCACACTATGAAATGCTCCAAATAAAGAACCAGTTAACCTTTGGGGAGAAACTGAAAGGAAACTATATGAGATTAAATGACTTGTACATGCTACAAGAGTAACCAAATATCTCTAAATAAATTTTAGCAGTCAGATATGAACCTATAACACATGCCAAGTCAGATTATAACTGATCAGCCCATCGGATCTGGGTAATAAGCCATCATGTTCCCACCTTTATCATTAATTCAAAAACAGATAAAAGAAGAAGAAAAAATCGCATGTTAACTGTGAAAGTGATATATATGTTCAAAAGATGGGAGATGCAAGAGTAGGATGAAGTATAACCATAAAAGGAAGATGAAAATTTCCAATCCCCGATGTCTTACAAACAAAGAATTTACATCTGAAAGAAAAGATATGATACAATGTGTCATAAAATCTAGCAGGCCACCAACTACAAACACATCCTTTCATCTTCTTAATACATTCACTAGGAGAATGATTGACAAACCTGCAGGTAGCATCTCGGCATTTGTAGGCAGAGCCACCAAATATGTGGAAAGGAACAGAGAAAAATTCATTGTAAATCAGTCCGCAATAGATTGAAAATAGCGACATCAAAAGCAGAACATAACGTCCACCAAATAGCATCTCCATAAAGCTTCCTAGTTTCTGATGAAAAATGAATTATACGTTAAAAACAAGAGAAAAGAATATCAATATATGCTACTTAATTGGCAGGAACACTGTCTAAAGGAGGTGTTTAGGTACTTAAAATATGAAAATAGCTGGCATCATACATTTGCAGCATTTCTGGTAGTGGAATTTTTCTTACAAGCTTCTACCAAATGTAGATAGTCAATTACGTGATCCTACTTATTTGCATTCTGCCATACAGTAATTAATACCTTTCTATGCATTTGTTTCCTCAAATATCTCTGTCAGAGCATCTCGTAAAGTTTAACGGACTCTTAAATCTCATACTTACAGTCATACTTTCTTCACAAGCATTACCTATCAACGAACCTAATCTCCCAAAGATCTAATTTCATTTTCACCAAGAGACCTCACTGATGCCAAGATTCCTTTGATAGGCGAAGATGATCATGTCACAACCAACAGAACAAGATACTATAGGACATTTACTAGTTCCTTGTAAATCATGTAATTCCACTGGACTGTCTTCTCCGAAAAGTTGTATTACTGAAAGTAGCTGCTATCTGCTTGTTTTCTTTTCCTTATTAGATGGGAATTTGCAGTTGGGAAGCCAATTCAAGCACAATAAAAACATCAACACTTTGGTGATACTTTCTCTAGCAACTTCAGAATTATAAAAGCAAAGGATCTTGATGTCCTTACGATACTTCACACTGTCAATAATTTATAATATCAGAGTGGAACATAAGGCACTGCTGGAAGAATTTCTGATCCAGTGACAGGAGAATAAAGATGGTCTAAGACTGAAAATTGACATATCTTTTCTTCGTGTTCCTAACAAAAAATCTGAAATAATAAGAGAGCATACCTGTGAGCCAAGCTTCTTCTCATGGGCTATGAGGATTAATGCTCCCAATAGTAAGCATAATCCATGACCCCAGTCCCCAAACATCACAGCAAAAAGAAAAGGAAATGTAATTATTGTATAAACCGCAGGATTTGCCTCCTGGTATTTAGCAATGCTGCCAAGATGAATTCTTGCATTAGCACTTCATAGATTTCAGTAGATATGCACTGGTAAGCACAGACATACTTTTAGTTAACTTCTTTCCTCAATAAAAAGAAAATACAGTGTATACACAAACACACATACACTATATGTAATGTATGTATATAGTGGAGCTCAAATTTATTCAACAAATTCCAAAACATTGATGGACTGATTCATTTAACAACCAGAATTACTGTCTATGTTCCTAAAATGTGACAGTGAGAAGCTGAACCAATGACTCACAACTTTGCATGCACTGGAACAGAATGAGGTATTGCTCCTACCAATATTGCCAGTGAGAAGCTAATACAATTGCTTGATTAAATGTTATTGCTCCTCTCATCAATTCCTTAAATCTAAAATTCTGCAAACATCAAAACACAGCTATCCAATAGCCCATAGACAACTAACATAAATAATTGTAGGAAATCTTGAGAAAATTACTTTATAAATGACAATTAGGGGTTAGCAAAGAACTTGGAACACCTTCCGAAGAAATATACTTTTCGAACATCCCAAGTGGAAAATGGGGACATAGATATGGGAAAGAACTTTAAGTTTCAGATTATATGTTTTAAATTTTAAAAATGTCCAATGATTCTCTGGTTAGATAGGTTTGTGGAGAGTAGATGAATTACAACAAAGAATGCATCTAATGAGACCTAATGAATAACAGACAACAACATAAAAGCAGCTCCAAATATATGAAATCACATGAAAATAACTTGAGATGCTCCTGCATAAAGAGATGTAAGTTAACTTTGCCAATGAACAAGCCAAGCAAAATATTCAATTATACTTCACCCTTTTGTGTTAGCCACAGTTACATTTTACAAATAGTGGCCAGACACTGTACATCCACCCCCCATGGTTACGCAAATGCACAACCAATTTCTGGTCTTAATTTACTAGAAAAGAGGAGCAAGGAAAATATAAGATCATATGCTAACTTACCCATATGCATCAACAATTTCCTGAAATGCATTTGTGAAACGGTTGGTCTTGAAGTAAGTAGGAGGGGACTCAACAGCTTCCATCACATGAAAAATTATACCTACTTGTGAATTGCTATCAAATGTTGCACGTTGCAGAGCTTCTTGAATCTATCAGAACAGAAATATTTTCACCTATAAGACTAATATAAGACCATGATTGCAGCAGCTGCCAACATCATATCCCTAACAAGAATAATACTATTGAAGATAAAGATGGTACCTTAGGTTTAGCAAATATTGGACACCAGCCCTCAGCAACAAGACATTTCTTTGTAACATCATAATTTAGCATATTCAACGTGTCATACACAGCTTTTTCCCTTCTAACCTAGAAAAAAGAAAAGAAAATTAATACCAATTTTGAACTGAGAATTCAGTACTATAAAAGTCGACCAATTTTCCTGTCTACTCTGGTTATTGTTCAAGCTCCATTCAAGACTACATCTTACCATATTTATCCATCTTGCAAGTTGAAATCCAATGGAGGTGAGAATTTTGTCTCTGTGAAGTAATCCAGCAGCTAATGTGGTTTCTAAGTCAGAGAGACGAGACAAAACCTGCAAACAAGAAGTCGAATTACTGAATTTTTATATAATGGTGCAAGTGAGTACAAGTAATACAGATGAAGCATTTGCCAAACTAGTAGTGAATTGATTCTGCTATCGGTATATAGGAACTCATGTTCATCATAGTAAGATGATTTTGCCTAAATAAGTTCAAACATGAGGCTTCCAATTAGGAGAATTAATGTCAAATCAGATCATAATCGAGCAAAGCCATGTCAAATCCTTGAACTTCTAGGCTCAACTCAAGTCCAGTAGACAAATAATCAAATTCAAGCTCGAGCTCGAGCTAGCACGACATTTCTCAAATTGAAGCATGGTAAAAGCTCAATATTATGATCAAGCCCATGAGCTTTCTCAAGCTTGTGGTTAAGGATATTTTGCATGTAAAGCATCGAATATCAAAAGACATAAACCACTGATGTATGAAGTTTTCGGATATCTAAATATATGATACACAAGTATATATATATAACATTGTAAACCAAACCAAACCTTTATCGACAAGGTGGAATCAATTATAAGGATCTAACAACGTCATGTCACTCATTCCTGTTGAAAGACATCTCCTCTATTAGCTCCATGCAACCGAGATCTCATCTGAGTGTTTTCATCCAACTCCTCTAAGATCCCTAGGCCCCTCTAATGGTGAGCAACCTCTACACCTTCATACTTTATAATGTTGCTTTCCTCTTAAGGTGTCCAAACTATCTCAAAGGGTTCTTCTCATCTTGTACTCAATCGGACCACCACACTTTAACTCGAATCACCATTTCTAGTCATGTATTTTCTGGTATTGTCAGACATACATCTTAGCATTCTCATATTAGCCAATGATACCTTTTGAGCATATTGCCACTTCACCGTCCTAACACTTTAATCCATACAATAGAACTAATCTTATGGTTATCCTATAATACTTCTCTTTAAACTAAAAAGGTATTTTCTAATCACAGAAGACTATTGATATGCTTCTCCACTTCATCCACCTCGTTGGTTTTGAGACCGACATCAAGCATGAATAACAAACATGGTTGTCCAAATCCAGGCCATTGGAAAATCATAATCCAGAAAAGCAAAACCAATCCAAATCGCAAGCAAGATGACAGTCCGGATACAATTGTTTTAGGATCATTGAAAGATCATTAGGGATCACAAGTTCTAAAGGCAGATCCACTACAGTACCAGAGGGAGCTGTAGTCTCCACCGGCCCCAAGTTACTTAAAAATATGTGTATTTACCCGAAATTTTTCTAAAGTATGTATGCTTTAGTATGAAAAATCAAACTATCCCTTGTTGAAACAAAATTAGAGATCCGCCCCTGGTAAGATCCTACTATTATGAGTAAATCTCACTTTTAAAGGTGTTCTACATTACTTTTTTCTTCCGAGGAGCCTCATTGTGTAGTACAAACCAAAATATTCGTGTAATAAAATGATTAAGATTAGCTCAAATGTAACTTGTCGACCAAAATACAATTGACAAGCTCTGTATCATTTTTTTTTAAATTTTTTTTTTTTAATCATTTTGTACAATACTTTTAAAAGTTAAAAAGTTGGTATAAGCTCATGTTTGGAGTTGTATCATATCTACACTTGATTTTTCAATATACGCAAGAATTCATCATTTATTATCTAACCTTATTTTTGTTATTATAAATATTATGATCCTACGCACCCCAAAACAATCCCAATTTTAAATAACTTGATAAATCAAGCTTAGCCAAGAATTTGAGATAAGCTGGACTCGAACTAAGCCTCACTGAATTTGAGCCCACATTTTTTATAGGTTACGTTGCAAGACAAACTATGCATGTGTTGTAAGTCTCTATTCTGCAATGCATCCATAAACATGATGATTTATGTAATAACATACTTCTCTCATGATTTGCCTCCTCTTTGTTGCATCTTCTGGAACAGGATAGCAGTTTGCACCAAATGCTTCACAAATTTTCAGTATTTTTGTCCTTGCCTGCTCACCTGAGAAGAATACTACAAATATTGTTTTCTCAACCTGCAGAAGCAACAGTACGGATCACATTCAATTATTCAAATAACCACTACTCTTCATCAAGGAAGCCCTGAAGGAAAGGCTAAAAAGAGGACAAAACTATCATTAGAAACTTATACACCAAATATTTCATGTGCCACATTTTTTCTTTTCATCTTCCTTTTAGTTGCTATCAAGGGAAAGATTGGGGAATGCTGGAATGGAACTTCTAATCAAAATTAAACTAGAAAGATTTAAAGATGAAAAGATGATGACCATCTCATTCAATGCAGGATCCATGATATGATCATCAGCCGGTGCTTGATTGAAAAACATATTGCCTCTTGTAGCACGAAATAGCATCCTCTCAAACCTTAAAATTTTGGATTTAGAGATAATGCCACTAATAAAACTGACGCCAGATTGATTTGACAGTCCAGGCTGCATCTCCTGAAGAGTGAAATAACTTAATAAACTTAATCAAAGACATAGCAGACGTGGAAAGAAACATGACAAAGGAATACAACATATAAATGATTACTTGTTCAAGCAACGCATCTGTATCTGTAAAACCTTCATTCGAGTACACATTCTCCTCTAATTCTCTTTCCTGATCAGTAGCATGATTCTGACTTGACACAAGGAAATCACCAGCCTGGACTTGTCCATGATAACATGTCCAGAATTAATTAGTTACAAGTGAATAATAAGTGTGAAGATTTTGAAAAAGAATACATAGATTCACTTAGTTCCATTGCTGCAACTTCACTAAGAAAACATACAATTCAAAGATGAAGTATTAAATAGGTTGCAAGAAAATAGAAAATAACAGCAGTCCACATATTGCCCTTCCGAGCTTAGATAAGGTTTTTTCTTTTATAGGAAAAAAAGACATAATTGATACAGAAGAAAAGATAAAAACAGAGGAAATGAGTCCTCTACTACAGAAGTGGAAATGCAAGATAACAGGAAGCTATAAACCTCGTTGAACAAAGTATTCCATCTGTGTAGGAAAGATTGTATCACAGTGTTAAACATAGCAATATCCTAACAAGGAGGACTTATTTCATCAGCTATATTTTCACTTCAGCATAAACTAAATATATAGTTCCTTGTGAACTTGTAGACATCTAAAGAAAGAATAACTAAGGGTAGCTCATGAGAAGCTAGAATAAGACTAATTATTGCAACACCAAGTTACAAGAGAGTGTGTGACAACTAATAATTAAGCGGTGACCATGCAATTGAAATTTTAAAAAAGTTCCGACCAAAAGAAAAGAAAGAAAGAAAGATTTTCAAAAAGTTACCACTATAATGACATGTTGATAGATCTTCCTCAAAGAACCGACTGAGTGGTAGAAAATAATTCATCAGTGGATTAGAAAAAGCAGAGAAAATAGTAAGAAATACAATTCCAATAATGCATTACGTATTAGAACAAGTCAGATGTAGTAAAGAAGCATGGGAGTTAACAAAATACAGGGTAAATCATCTCCATGGTTTTGCACAATACAAATATATTTCAAATGAGCATAATTTAAAGTGCCAGATGACACTGCTCAAGTGAGAGAAATGGTGCTTCTATAAATTGGAAGGGAAATGACTCACTTATTGCTTTGTACAACAAATATCCTTCTCTCTTTCTCATCTCTTGCCCATCCCTACCCCTTCCCCTACCCCTGAAAAAGGCTAGGAAAGATGAAAAGGGGAAAGAACATAAGGAAAAGAATAACAATGCTTCCAGTTTCAAAATCAGAAAAGACAAGCTGCTGAGAAAGAACACAAGAGGGAATTAGATGAGGTGACATTCAGGCAGACTTTCCATGGTCTTATATAGATCTTTTTGTCTTTTACTTCACTCATTGAGTAAATTATTCTGCCCCGAATTTCTTAGTTCCCCCATGCAAAGATGAATTAAACAAGGAGGTGAAGGAATTGAAATAGAAACTAAGGGTAATTGAGGATGCACAAGTCCTTCACCCAACTACTGGAAGTCAAAAACATAATTCTAATTGCACCATCTCTCATGTCACAAGCCGTTCAAGTCCTTTCTTGTTATCATACTAAAATTCTTCTCCACCAAACTGCAAAAGAAAAATTGTAGGGAGTCCACTGTACCTTCTGCAATACCATCTTGAACTCTAGCAACTCACTATATGTTTGCTGCAATTTCTCACTATTAGCATTCATTTCTATAAGCTCATGTTCATACTCCGCCAGTTGTACCTAAAAAAAGAAAAAAGGAAAAAACATGAGAGCTCGCATCAACTTCCCCAAAAATATGGATAAGAAACAGGAAGAAAGGTCATAACAGACAGAAATAGATATATATTTACTTTGCCAGCAGATGAGTAATAATTGAAAACTGACCTCCAAATCTTCTAATTCAATATCAGGTTGTGAAGCAGGACGAGGTGGAAGCAGTAGACCAGCCTTGTGTATCTGATCTTTGAAAAACCTTAATTTTCTTGACATCTCTGCACATCGTTTTACCTATAGAAAATAACCAGAAGAATGAAATTACATAATAAAAAAATTCCAGAGGACATAATCCTCAAAATTAGCAAGAATAGTAACAAGGACTCTGAATAGGAATCTTAAGCTACTATATGTCCAACAAATTTCCTTCAAATAGATTTCATACACATAGATAACTCAGTGATTTTTCAAATCTCGGACTTGTTGCCTATGAAGGAAAAGAGAGACTTCGGAGGACACATGCTAAAAAGTTGAATGACAAAATTCTGCCAGTCCACCAGTGTATCAAAAAGAAACCTAACTCCTCTCGTCTGTTCCCTATGCTAACACAAATTACAAATATCAGTGCTTATACAATGCACAAGGGAAAGGAAGGAAAAAGAGAAACAAACTAGTTCATTTGACAAAATTAACCCAAATGAAAATCAGAAATTTCAGTACCAGTATCCCATAACCAGAATTTATGTGCAACATATTGGCATGCGACCGATTTTTAAGTGAAGATTAACCTGTAAATCAGATAATGCACCACCTATTTGCACAACATGCTCAAATTTTTATAGCTTCTTGGTTCAAATAGAAAGGCCAAAAGAAAATGGCTCTGACCTAATTACACCACAACCTCTACAGAGCTTCTTGTCCTTTCTCAGCAATTACCTTTCAAGGTCAGTTGCATACAGAACCTTGATCTCACTTCTCAAAATTTGATACATGATTACTGTGCATTTATCTCATTACTTTAGATTACTTTTCTTCCGTTAAACAACCTTGTCATACTATGAATTTTAAACCAACAAAATCCACAATCTAGTGAACAAAAAACAAAAACCATAATTAATAATGTAAAATATGTAAAATCAGTAAACTACTTTACTAGTCTGCAGCTATTCAATTTTAAATGAAGAACCAAAAAAATAAAAAATTCAAGCCAACGGGAAAAAATATCTCTTAGTTCAATTCACTTGGATTACTATCCCAAGCTTCTTGAGCCCATCAAAACTGTTTCTCAATCATGTTTAGCCACAGCTTTCAATGAATCAAATCATACTCACTTGAAGTCCCATCATAACATATACCAAGGTCAACATGTGGCAGACCTCTCAGTTACAATTGACTGACAATAATTTTTATAAAGTTTACAAAGATAGTACCTATGATGATGATCTTCTATGACAGAAGTTCATAAGAGTCCTTTTGTCATTCTAATGTTAGCTAAAGTGTTTTCTGTCCCAATAGGAGAACTTATTGCACCCACTGGGCAAGGGATTATGTAAACTAATAATCAAAGAGAAATCACTCTTCTATTCCTTCAATAGTTAATGATGCCTTACAATTTCCAGAAGGACACACTTATAAAGCGAATGAGAGACCACAAATTCTTTCTTTGTTCTTTTGTTTTTTCTGTTAAGTGGATTAATCCAACATACAGTTTAGAGAATTTAAAATACAACATACAGTAGTATATACAGAAAGGCTTATAGCAGTTAATAACAGTTCCTATACCTGATTAACAAATGTTCGCTGGAACGGGCTCTTATCAGCATTTAACTGCCAATAAAAAGTCACAGTATCAGTGCATCTGCTGCCAAATCGCCAGAATGCAAAATAACAAGACAAATCATCCAGAATCTTTCAGAACATAAATTCATCTCGAAAACAATGGACACACGATAAAGCTGCTAGCAGATAACAATATTAACATAAACTCCAGACAGAAAAGAATCTCTCGATAGGGAAAACAGTCTACTCAGGGAAAATATCTTATTTCACATATCTCTATAGCCAAACAAATGCCTTTGCATTCAAAGCTGAAGTTCAGTATCTGTACAAAGACCCAGGAAAAGCCACGACCTAACCTTGGTTATTGCATTCGCTAGTACATTATGCTAGCATAGTGTGGATAAAACATACTAGATTAATCAAATTAATCGACAAATCCTACTCTATTCATACCCTAACAACCACTTTAAGCAACGCCTAAGTCTTCAAAGTCGAACAGAACTGACAAACAAAAACAACACACAGCGCTTCTCTAAATCACTCTAAATTAAGTCCTGTGCATTACGTTGGGCTTGTGGCCAGTATTCTTGACGTGCCTATCGTCAATTGCTCAGCCTATCTTGCATTCCTTCACCATCGGAACTTTGCCAAACTACGTAAATCTCGTGTCCATCTAATTTCTAATTTATTCTTTATTCTAACGCATTACTTATGCCACCCAAATCACACGTCAACTAACACTAAATCCGATCAAATTCCATCAAAATCATCCTACAATAGCCGCAAAACACGTCTAATATCAAATTAAATCTAAAAATCATAACTGTGATTAATCAATTAACACTATAAAAATAATAAATCACTAACGAATAAACACTACACACACACACACATAACACTATCAAAATAATAAATCACTAACGAATAGACACTATACACACACATGTGTATATATATATACACGTATACGTAGAGAGAAAGGAGTGTGTATAAGAATACGTATGAGATACGTACATCGCGGAACTGAAGAAGGCCGAGATGGCCGAGGTAAGAAACGGCGCGATGAGCCGACTCGACAGGGATAATGAGCTGAACGAACATCATCTTCTCGGAACGCATCAGATCCATTGGCGACAACCTGTTTATGAACTCCATTTTCCATCAACCAAACACGCCCTTAATCCACTCAACTCAATTTCAAATGCTTTACGATATCTCTTCAGATCTGATCAAACCTATGAAAATATATACAACATATATGTATATGTATATATGTGCGTATGCACATAAATATATATAGATACAGTTAGTTGTGTGGAGTGTGATATGTGTGTGTGTGTGTGTGTGTGTTAATTTTCTACAAAGTTTCAGTTTCTGTTATTTTGTGGAGTGTTTTGCCATTGGCATAACTGTCAATCAGATCGGGCATTTTTCTGGGTGACTTTCAAAGTGGAAAAAGGTGAAAATGAAAGGTGTTTTTGCTTTTGGATTCACGCAAATTAAACTAGTAATACTAATGAGGAAATTGCACAAATGCTGCTTATTATTTTTATGAAATTTTAAGTTCGCTTTTATTATTTAAAATTAATTAATTTTAATTTATTATTTAAAAAAAATTAATTCATCTTTATTGTTTAAAAATAATCAATTTAATATTTATTATTTTTAAAAAAAATTTAGTTTAGTCTTTGCACGTGATTACTATTTGAAAACTAAGTTAATTTTTTTTAAAAAATAACATGATTAAATTGATTAATTTTAAATAATAAAAACGAATTTAAATTTTTTAAAAAAATAATAAAGAATAAATTTATTAATTTTTAACAATATAGACAAATTTAAAATTTTAGAAAAATAATAAATACTATTTGTGCAATTCTCCCTAGTATTGATATTTGTTTGAGTTTTTAATTTTATATAAAAAAATTATTACAAGTCTCTAATATTTTAGAAAATTTATTTAATTGATACCTTACTTTATTTATCCAGCAAAGTTGGATAGAATTGCGAAATAATGTTTATACATCATGATATTATCTTTCAGATTATTGGTTCATATTTAATATTTATTCGAATTTTTTAAATTAATTTGTGCCTAGTCACGTAACTGGCATTTTTTATCAATTTAAAATCATGAAATTACTTCTATACCCCATGAAACCATATTCCGACTTGTCAAATTGGTACTAATATTTACTCGTGGGTTTTAGTTAATCTCCAAAAGGTGGCATGTGGAGGTCACTTGGCTGCCATTTTTGTTGTTTTTTTTACTCGGTCAACAAGTAATACTTCATTCAATTATCAACAAATTTGACAAAGCCATTTACAAGGTAATTACATTTTCAAAACGATTAAAAAAAGACCAACTAACTGATTAATTCACAGAAGTTAAGAATATTACAAATATCTCTATTAATGATATTATTTATGTACCATTTTCCTGAGATCATTTTAGGTTGTACATCATCTTTAATCCTTTTTTTCACCTATTTCACATTACCAAATTCATTCTTAAAAATATGATTGTTACGTTTCCTCCAAAGATAGTAGACACTTGCATTAAGCAGGAGTTTAAGAACAAATGCTTGGAGTGTATCCTTCTTTGCCCGGCAACAGCAGCTATTGAGTACTTGGTGATATTGAATTCCAGACACTTGGCCGCCACTTTTGGTTGCATATTAACGTAAAAATAACGATAGAGAAGAATACTTCAATAACGTATAACAAATATTAGAGGCTCATAATATAACTTTTCAACACGCAATTATTATGTAATTAAAATGAAACATAATAGAGGGGAAAAAAACTTACTATGCTAAAAGTGAGATCTTGTAAGGGCCTAGTGCACCCACATATTTTTTATGAGAGGGGCCAACATTTAATGAATCACATGGCTTGTTTCGAGATTATAAAAGAAAGTTATGATATGATAATAAGATGTCAAATTTGATATGGTTATATTGTTCTCTAGTGATGAATTTAAAATTTTTGAACAATAATAGGGGTTATTTGTGTAATTTTTCCAAACTTAATATGACATGATAAGATGTCAAATTTGATATGGTTATATTACTCTCTTATCTACAGTAGTGATGAATTTAAAATTTTTGAAAAATAATAAGGATTATTTGTGTAATTTTTCCAAACTTTATATTTCATGATATATATATATATATATATATACTATTTCCTTAACCCCTCCTATTTTCGCTTTATGTTGTATTTAATGTGATATTTAAACCATCATTAACACTTCTTTGGATCTAACATAAATGAAATTTCCACTTGGTAGCGTATGTTTGGAAATTTGACTTAGGCATACATCTCAATATTCTTAAATCCGTCAGTTTACTACTACATATATTCGTCTGATTCTTGCATTGAATCAAATGTTATTGAAATCGTAGAGTGCAACTTGAAAATTGATGATATTCTAAGAGATTCAAATTTTTGGTATATTAGTAAAAATGCTAACACTGTGATTGATTGCTAGTTCTTAATGTTAGATGTACTACTTTAGGGTTATTTGTGCAAATGGTCCCTAATGTTTTGTCATTGTTATTTAAAATTAGTCAATTTAGTCTTTATTATTTTTTAAAAAATTGAAATTCGTCCTTATTATTCAAAATTAACCAATTTAGTTCCTATTATTTCCAAAAAATTTAAATTTAACCCCTGCCTAAATTGACTAAATTGAATTTTTTTAAGGAATAATAGGGACTTAATTTATTATTTTTAAAAAAAAATGAGATATCTAATATTCGTTTTGAACTACAACATATGCTTTCTTTTTTGTATTTCTCTAACAGGTAATTAGATGATATAACTTTTTTCACTATTGGTGCATACAAAAGAAGAATCCTTAAGGCATCTCAAATTAGTGGAAATCTACTTTGCAACTTTCCCTACTAAAGTTTGGTCTGGTTAGTCTCAACCTTTAGTGGCCTTTTCTGCAAATCTTTAAATTGATATTATGAGTCTATCTAGATACTTTATATTCTTTAAGTCCTTAGTTTGATGCTTATGTGGCTAGCACAATCTTGAGTCATATTCTTTTTTTTTGGTCTGAAAAGAGAGAATGTTGTTTTAAATATTAGAAATGTCAAACTATCTTATTGGGCGGAACAATTATGATACACACAAGAGGAACTAAGCTAGTTAGGAGCATTGTTAATCTAATTCATTGATAATTGACTATACTAACATACTTAACTATTCAATCTGTAAAACAATTAACTCTTCAGTAGTGAGTCATGATAAATAAATAAATAAATAAAAAATTGAACTATAAATAGACAATATTATTCATGACAAATAGCTAGTTTCCCGTTCCACAGGTTCCTCAAAGCATCTTCCTAAATTAAATTATATGAGTTAAACAAAGGTGTACTCTCAAAGAATAAAAAAGAACAAGTCTATAGCCAACACAAGCTTGCCTGAGATTTTGTTACTCTTAAAAGTGTAAACAACATATGAGTTATTTGGTACCAAGTAGAATAAATTGTTAGAGAATACAATTATTTCACATTAATAGTTACAAAATTTAAAATTTTTATATAAAATTTTTAGTTGCTTTTCACGTGATGCTAAACTTTTTATTAGAAAAAGAATGGAATATCTAAAAAAGGGTGTCCGTCCTCTTTGAAAATACGTTCTAGTTCCTTATCTATAATTACCCAGTTAGACTCCTTACCCCGTACCCCAACCAACACCATGAAAGTCCTACCTTACCATAAAACTACCAAAATAAAAAAGCCCCCAAAATCCAAGAAAAGAGAGAGTTATATGAGTGAAAGAAAACGGCTTGTAAATTTGCAATAAAAGGATTCAATTTCAATTCCTATCTACAAGAATAAAGTGAAAGTAAACATAAGCCGTAGAGACGGTTTACCTCTAAGGGTAGTTGATTAATCATCATGACTTAAAGCGAGTTCAAAAAATCAATCATATAAAATTTTTACAATCCACTACCATAGATGTATGACTATAACGGAAAGTTGAGGGGCTCCTCCAAGCATCAGAAGCTTTAGTGGCCGCCTCTGACTAACCCATAGAAGCAAGCTTAGCAAGTATAGTATCGGGAATAGCGATTTTATCTTACGATCAAACCTCATTCTTCTTGTCGAAAGGAGCTCGTGAATGCAGGAGAATATTACATGGGATAAAGGGTGCAGTTTGAGAAACGTTCACTGAAAAATTAACAGACGTGCGAATTATTTAGTGAATCTTGTCTAGCACCACCATTTGGGCCATCACATATTGGTGCTAGATTCTCCCAACGCTCTCTTGGAGAAAGATGTCGTGGGTGAAACATCCCTTAAAAATATCCTTATATAATTTGGCTTCGCCTCCTCCTCAACAAACAAACAGGAAAAAAAAAAAAAATGCTCTGTTCGTGTGAAATTGCAGAACATGGTGGTTCCTTTGGTTGTCTCCCACATCGCTGCGTTTGTGAAATTGAGGTGAGAGGGACTTTGGTATAAAAATGCTAGACTAGCGAAATTAATTCTCGTACCTTTCTCGGTTTTTTGGCTAAGATCAAGTGTAGTATCTATTCTTATCAGTTTAATATCTGATACATAGACCATCAAAAGTCTATTCTAAAGGGAAGAACCAATGTTGTAACGTAAGGAGAAAACCAATTTAATAATAAAGGAGAAAGAGGCAGCAAAGTAAAGATATCCTATCCGTATGGTTCAGAGAGAAGAACAAGACCTTAATTAAAAAGAGTAGGCCTTCGAAGCTGTGAATAGAATACTTGGCCTTGAACTGAACGAACCGGCAAACAAGTGCCTTAAAGCCTCTTTTCTTAAAACCTAAAAGAGAATGAGATTCCCTCTCCTTTTCCTATGATTATGGAAAAAAAGTATGAAAGAGTTTTGCCCCTAGTTTGAATACTGGCTACTAGCAGGCTTGACTTGCCCATCTCCTCATGATTTAACTCGCATTTAGCTGGTCTTGTTCCTGTGGTTGGCCTTTTGAACATGAATGGTAGGAGCTTCCTACTTTGTAGGTGGCGAGTTGAAAGAGTAGCTGGTGTATTGGCTACGTACATTAGTTGTTCGGGCGAGTAATGCCAGGGGTAAGACAAGCTAAGCGAGTTGGCTATTCATTTCGGTTTTGACCAGACAGGTAAAGGGTAGCAAGGCAAGTAGGTATAATAGTCTAAGAATAGGACATGGATAGTACAATAGTGGGATGAGAGAAGTGTTCATCCGGGGTATTCTTCCTCAAGTCGGTTATCCGTATCGGTGAAATGACTCTATCCTTAACACATAAGCTTCGGTAGTGAGGGAAAGATCGATTGAGACTTCATCATACCCCTGAGGGTTGCCTTCTATGACCTTCTTTGTCTGGGCAGTTAGCTATTCAAAGCAGAGAGAAGGCCTGTAGAGGGAGAATTTCCACGATTATCTCATCGCCTTAAAGCAACTAGTCCTATTCGTAAACATCTTGAATATGAATGTGCAGCCTATGATTCCTAATACCCTCTTCCTGATACTAGGGACATTGGCTTCTTTCTTACCTAGAATATTACCAACTGCTGTTATTCCGCTAAAGCCAGGAGAGCGTCTAATGAAAATCGTCTTCCGTTTAAGCTGGACGTGTACCCTTATATTATTATTATTATCCTTCGAAAAAAAAGGAGTTAGAATGGAATGCCTATTGACATTATCAATTTCCCACGTGAAAGCTTTAAAGCAAGGTTCGCAAGACAATCAGAATCAGAAAGAGGGTATGCCTTGTTATCCCACAGGGTTTATCCCAAAAAATTGCGTTTTGTCCGCACTTCTACCGTGCATTCTAAGACCATGCCAGCCTAAAAGAAGAAGAGTCATTCACTCATCCGCCAAGAGATAAAGGTAAAGCCTGCTGCTCTCATTGTTGCGTCAAAAGGGGTGGGGAGGGCTAAGCCCAGCAAAATGCACATAATCGGATTCTTTTTTTGTATAGTATGAGAGGTCTATCAAAGAAGACATTCATGAACAACCCCTAGATTCAAATTAGTGAAAATAGAACTAGCTAGATTCTAGAACAACAGTTATTAGCCTAAGAGCCTTTTCTTCCTCTGTCGAGCGTCTACCTTCCTCTCCTTATAGTCGAGCTGAATTCCATCCTTATCGGTCGAGCATCTTCAAACCTCTCCTTACAATTCAAGAGTTAAGACAGAGGAGTACGCGAAAGGAAAGGACACTGTGAAGTAGCTAGGTGGTAAGAAGACTAGCTCGGGCTTGAAAGCTTGAACGTATAGGCTGCACTTTGGATCACAATAGGTGGAGTCTCTAAAAGCCTTATAAGAGCATGAGACTGAAGAAGTCTGGCATCAGTTGGTGTGAATGACTCCGGCCAAAAGGTTAGCGAATCCGACTTCCATTCTTTTTGATCTCGTTCGTATTCCGATCGAAGAAAGAAGGTTGAAGTTACGGTGGGTGGGAAAGCTGGAGGAGATACCAGTGGTTAGAGTAACTGGCCTATAAGGTTAGTGAGGTTCCTGCTATGGTGAAGTGAAAGATCTTTCACTATAGTGGGAAGAAGACAGGTGGGAGCGAGCGGAGTGCGAGCAAAGCAAGTTCCAGTGGTGGGTTGTCTTCCAGATTTCGTTTAAGTCTCCTGTTGTAGAACGACGCAGCGGAGGGAGTTGTCAGTGGAGGAGTACACGGCTTAATTTTATCATCTTATTTATGATACGTTGTGATATCATGGAGCCAGAAGAACATATTTTTATTGCGTCGCTTTCGTTTCGCTGCCATTTCATTATGTTGTGCCCGGGTACACCTCCGCATACATAGATGAAACGGCGATTAACTGCAGTCGCTGACCTTTTCAGTCAACCAATATCCACCGTCTTGTACTGATAGCCTCAATTTCTCGAGAAAGGATTTAGCACACTTTCTGTAGCTCGACGCCTCTATCTCTATTCTCTGAGAGAGACCTAGCCGGCTCGTTTTCTCTACGGGACAGTGCTAAAAAATAGCATTTTACCTAGAAGCGCTGTATAGCAAATCGTAATATCGTAGTGTAGTGTCTCCTGATCCTGCCGTTCGTAATCACCCTCTGTTTTTAGGTCCAACGCATCGGGATCCTAATTCCATATTTTTTTCTCATCTTGGTCGTGCTCATTATTGTGGAAAAAGTAGAGTTCATATGGTGCCCACTCGATATCATCTACTAGTGCCGAACTGTGAATTTTAGTGCTAACGACCCCTTATGGATCGGCATTCAGAGCGTTCCTTGGCCCGTACCGGATCCGCACCACGTTCGTGTAGTTGATCGAGGTTTGAGGGTAGAGTAGAGTGTGGCCTATACCTTCGGCCTGTGGGTTTCGTATTTTTTCAACATAGGTCCCCTTCCCTTTCTCCGATCATAAAGCCCTCCCTTATTACGATTTCTTTCTTTTAGAATAGTTCTATTCCCGCATGTCCTTCCCTTGAGCACTCTATTACTGTACTTCTTAGTAAAGAATTTGAACTAATGGTTTTTTAGTTGGATAACCTGCTGAGAGTGAAGAATTCTAGTGAATTGTGGTTGGTTGTTGACCAACGGAAAGCATGTTGAATCTTTCTTTATTTCATTATTGAATTTCATTATGTAATAGTAAACGTAAACGCCTTCTAAAGGAGCCAACTACCCCCACCGGCCGTTCTCCGCCTGATTCACTTTCTTTGGAATAGCACTTTATTTTGATTCATGGGAAAACCAAAACTCCCGAAATTGGAAAGGAAATAGCATTCGATCTGTGGGAGTTATCACTACCTCTATCCTCTAGTGGCAACCGAGTCTTTACCTAGAAGTCAAGGTCAAGACAGCTGCCGCATCCCTGCCGTTAACCCAATCCGCCAATTCCCAATCAGACAAGCACAACAAAGCATCTCCGACAACTACATATTCTTTCTTTCCACTGATTCCCGCTTATGCCTTTTCCCCTTGGGGCACGAGAAGGACTCAAAGGCCAAATAAGGTTTTGGGACTGAGCTTGTATCAGTACTTCGGTATAAGATGGAAGTTACATAAACAAAGACACCCTCTAGCAGCATTGGCAGAAGCCAAAGCCCTTCTATTATATATAAAAGGAAGGCCCGCAGCTTATTCTATTTGCAGTGGTGAAGCTATTCGTGATGAAGCTAGCTTTCTGTAACGGGCTGCTCTATCTTTCCTTGGGTAAATGTTCAAGATGGCTAGTCATTGAAGAGTTTCTTTGCTTTCAACCCCTGCTCGTCGTGTGCAAGGGAAGGTCTCATCTGCGAGACTATTGAGACCGTGGAATAGGATGTGAAGCCTGTTTCTGAACACCGTTTCTTGTCATTCCTGGTCTATTTGTAGTTCCCGGTTTGGTTCTAACATGTAGTTCTAACTAATAAAGAGAAAAAAGAAGTGAGACTTTAAGGTAACTAGCAATTTCAGAAGCAAATCGGGAACTGGGATAGGATCAGACTGAATGGGGAATGAGGAATATAATATGCTCCTCTGTCTTACCACTACACCCTTTTTTTACTCTTTTTGAATCCCCTCTTGCTCTAAGGGAATATATGCTGCTAGAAGAGGTTGCATGAAAAGGCCTAATATCTCAAATAGGGGAATGACAACGTCTCCCAATCTTCTTTGTAGTCTTTTTCTGGGACTAGAGCTTTTTGGGATTGAGCTTGAAGGCTTGAACTAAGGGACTGGGATTGATGCCAAGACTCGATTCGAAACTAGAGATTGCTCTGGTTCTTATTCACACAAAAGTGGTATTTATTTAGCCAAGGAATGGTGGGATGGATTACTTGCCCATAAAGGCGAGGCACCTCAGGGAAATGTTAACCACATAGGGATGCCTTCAGTCTCTTTTCGGACCTACTCATCAAAAGATGCCCAAGCTCTTTGATAGAAGAAGTTTCAAATGCGCAGTTATGACAAAACGTTTGCAAGAAGTAGCTGCGAGAATGCCCTCAGTCTATATAGTAAGGAAAAACGCAAATAGGCCAAAAAGATAGGCTTTTAAGGACCTTCGACTGCTTGAATAAGCTAATAACAGATCTTTTTGCATCTTTCGAGATGCAAATAGAAGTAAGAAGATTGGCCTATAAACCTGTCTAGCCAAGATGCGGGAAAGGTCCCTCCATATTTCTAACCTCGGGAGAGGAGGACGTTGATCGAGCTTTTCCATGCCTAGTCCGCGGCTAAAGACCCTGAGCGGGCTACGGATCTATACCAAGCTCGTTATGCCATAATTCATTGAGGTTGATCCTGAAGTTACAGTCTATCCCATAGCAGTAGTCTTTATTTATTCACCCCAAGAATGAACTATCCTTTGTTTCACAGGATGGATTTAATTAACATGGATAGACCAGAAAAAGTCTTCGCAATTACACCACTTTCTGTTCTTAGTAGCGGTTTTAAGGAAGACTACTGAGCTCCACAATAGATAAGCACCTATCATCTCTATGCGAAACCTTAGCTTTTCGTCTTTGATTAGTATTAGCAAAAGCTCACTCGACTTAATAATAGATGTCTTACTTGACTTGCTTACTAGCTGCCTTTCTGACTAATATCAGAATTTGACTTGTGAATTTAGAGAAATAAACTGAGTACACTAGGAGAACAGTAGTTTCCTCTTGTTTCCTTTTTATGAACACGGAATGATCAGCATTCCTTCTCTGGAAACCCATCTATCTTCGTCATAACCAAACTTCATATCTCGAACCAAAGGAGATGAGACCATATATCGCCTTTTTTCACCTGAAAACTTTCCCTTCCTCCCCCTGAGCTCGAAAACCTGGTGGAGGACTCATATAAATTCGTGGAGGTCTCCATGAAGAAAGGCCTTTTTGACATCGAGCTGATGCAGTGACCAAGATCTGTTAGCTGCAACTGACAGAATCACTCTTTGTCCCAGGCTTGAAGAGCTAGGCAGTCGAATCAAGGAGTGAACAAAGCGAAATTCAATGGGAGATCTGGTTAGGTCAGTCCTGAACCTGAATGAGATCTTTTGGTGGGCAAGGTAAGAAAGCGAAGTCGGTTTGTTAGCAACTTCCGTTGTCAGTTCCAATCCCAGCCGTCAGTCTGAAACAGGAAAGATTCTCGATAAGGCTAGGTTGGAAGCGAAGAAAGGCCTTTGAGAACGATTGATTGGAATAGATAGAAGAATTAATTGCAATACGGAGATCCTTCTATTTCAAGAAATGAGGAGAAATTCTCTGTGCTTTCCTGAAATGATGAAAGGCAAGAAGCTCCGTCTCCGTCCCTTCCCTTCTGTCCAAGACTCTTGAATCAGTCTCGTCTTACATTCCCTCCTCTCCGCCTAGGCGAAAGAGAGTCCGGCCTATGGTCTACTCAAAGGTTGAAGAGAAAGATTGTGGGTCAGATCAATCCATTCTGTTGTTCAGGGAAGATCTATGGAATAGTAAAGCCAAAACGTATCTATTCTAAGTAAATACTTGGTCGATACGAGACTCTTTCTTAGTTCAGTGGGGTTTGAAAGCAGTCTACAACGAATCCAGCAGGTTCAGTAACAACGGTCCTCAGCACTCAATGGAGAATAGAAGGATAAATTGTGCACTTTAGGCCTGTTCCAGGTCAGTCGCTCAAAGAAAAGAAAGTACGTCGTGAGCTATAGGCAGGAAAGATAAAATAGCATGATTGGTAAGCCAAGGTTTGAAGATGCTCGACCGATAGGGAGAGGTTTAGAGTTGGCTCGACCAAAGGCTGAGGCGGTGAAGGATGTGAATCAATCATGAATGCGGTTCTTGCATCTATTGATGAAGAGCGCTGCTACGCTACCATTCATTGACTGAAAGCGACCGATGGAAACTTTGATGATTCATCTGAGTTGGCTTACGTGTCGGCTTCATACTATGTCTCCTCTTGACTTTGTGGGTTGAAGCTTCTCGGCAGCCATAGTAGGCCCTTTTTGCCAGCCATAGTCATAGTACTACCCCATTTCCTTCATATCTTTCTCGTAGAGTGGCCTTGAGCTCCACCTTCGCCCATTCATTGCTTTCAACTTCAAGCAACCGGAACATGAATAGTTTCCACTCTTGAACCTCTGCTTCTGCTGGAGTGGCCGCTCCTACTTTCTTCTTAGTGGTTTGGTACTCCCCTTTTTAAGAAGTAAGAAGGGCTCTTTGTCGCTACAGGAAAGCCAGTGCATGAAGATCTATTCCCCTCGTCCTACGACCTTCCCGCCTAAGGGGGTGGATTGAGGCCTATAGTTCGTGTTCCCTGGCCAAAATGAGGAAATCACACAAGGAAATCAAGTCTAGCTCCACTCGGGCGGTACTTCCACAAAAGAACTATAAAGTCAAAAAGGAACTAGCTCCAACTGCTACTATTCGCAGAACGTCTACTTTTAAATGGAACCCCCGCAGGACAAAGCATAGATGAGTAGAAATTCGAGTTTAACAGCTTTCACTAATGGAACCTAGTCAAATTGGTATCAAGTCATTTTCCTCCATCAACTTCAATTGAAATGTGAGAGTTAGGCCCTTTACCTTCTTTTTTGGCATAGACCGGGGATTCCTTTAGATGGTCTTTTTCCTTGAGTCAGGACCTCGGGCTATGGAGCCTGGTTTGGTCCTATACTTGTGCCCGATTTTTGGGACCTGTGTTCGTGATCGGGGATGTAGAGACTGGTTGGACTATTCTATATAGAAATAGAAGGCACCGCACCAGGGGGAAGCGAGTAAGAACCACACCGGGTATCAGCAGCGTAAAGAAGCTTCTGACCGGCCCCATTAGTTGCAATCGGTTGAGCTACGAGCTATGGAGCTAGGGCAGCTACTTCTACTATTTATTAGAAAAAGAAGTCTTTGGTGCTCCGCCAAGGGCTACCCCTAATCTGAGATTGTGCTATACTATCACTTCCGCGTAAGACCTCTACCAAAGGTCATGTTCCGACTTCCGGTTCTTCTTTTTCCTTTTGACTTTCTTGCGGAATTGACTTCTCATAGGCTGCCCTTACTCAACATCTTTTAAGAGGATCAACTACTTATTTAGTTACGTTACGATAGAACCAAACTCAACGGATGAAAGAACAGCAATTCTCTGTTCATGCTTTCATGGGAAAAGAGTGAACAGTCGATTCGGCAAGGAGAGGTCTTACGAACACCAGGGCAATCTCGATGAAAGTTGAAGGAAGTAGATCAACGGCTACTTTCCAGCTTGCTGCTTTCACTATGACCTTCCCCACCTAATCTTCTCCTCCATATATAGGGGTATAGGAGAAGCCCCGGAACTAGGCTTGAAGCTTCATTCAGATCGATTCCAGTCGCCGCTACCCGAAAGGAACTAGAAGTCACCTTTTCTTTAATAGTCGTCTTCTCTAGTCTTTCAAATGGTGAATCACCGAAGTCAAATCCATCTTGCGCAGACGGGAGACGATGATCGAAGTCAGACTTGAGTATGGGACGAGAACTCGCTGATTTTGATTCGAATCAAATGAGACTGAAAGCACCATTTCTTTTGACATTTGACTTGTTCGTCAGCCTCCTCTTTATAGAACAGACGGTGTCGCTTTCTTCTTCTTTTTCTTGATTAGCTATCCAATCACAACAAAGCCTTTTTTCTTTCGATTCAGTGGCTGAAGGAGCTAATTGCAGCAGTCTTTTTTTACCCTGCAGCACACTCTGAGACTACTCTTAATCTCAAGGGCTATTGAGATAGAAAGCCTTCTGCCACTCATCAACTGCCTTTCCCTTTCGTCTATTCTGAGGAGGTCTTGACGATATCCTTCTTTCGAACTGCCTAGGACCAGCCCAGTCACAGGATCATATGAGAACGTCATGCAGATGCTCAAGTGCCGCAGGCTGGCTGGTAAAAAAATTGGGAAGTAGAATGCCTCTGGTGACTTCAAGCTCTGCCATCACTGACTTTTCTTTCTCTCTCTTAGGCCGTGTAAAAGTCTGTCTTCTGTATGTTATCCATGGCGAAAGAAGGACCAGGCTTTCTTTGAAAAAGGAAAAAATTACTCAAAGGAGTGACTTAGGGCACCCCCAATATCTAAAGTGATTAGGTGGGGACAGGATTCGTATCATGGGGGATTCCATTAGCCCATCATCTTCCCTATGTTAGGAAATTCCTCTATGATAATCCTCGTAATAGGATTACTATTATCCCCTCAATCCCACTTGAGCACTCACTAATTCAAGTTGTGGGGATTACAGATTCAGGGGCTTACACATAAGTAGCTTCCAATGTCATTCCATTCGCTTCCCCTGCTCATTCTGTGTTCATCCGCACACCATCTTTACCTCTTTATCTCACAATGGATACCCTCATTGAGAAGATTGCAGAGACAGTCTCGATCGAGTGGCTCGTTGCGTCTGGCTTCAACATATGTCAAGCTCAACCCCATTGTTAGATTCAATTACTTCATCAACCCAATTGATGTTGAACGCTGTGTAAATGGCACGCGCAAGATTAGGGGACGTGCTCAGAAGCAGGGCATTGAATGATTTCATGTTCAGAAACTGGTTGAGGAGGTCAAGACTTAAGGGCCTACCTTACTTATTGACCAAACAAATTATGTTCAGATGGTAGATTTCTGCCGCTGAACGTGGAGCACCATATGGCACTACCATGGGGGCTACGTGGTGGGGAGGGTGGTTCATCGTGACCTTATGGTCATTGGAATTGGTTCACTTCTATTATATACTTTATACTTTCAGATTCCCCCTTCCATGAAAGATGGCTAGTGCAATAAGACTTGGTTAAAAAACGGAATGAGCTCTTTGTGTGCCTTACGGCTGCATAGGTTTTTTCTCTTTCTTCGGATATACTCTCAACTGCCTCTGCTATCCTATCAACAGGTCAGTCAATATTAGTAGTGGAGGAGGAAGAGTAGTCCCTTGGTCATCAGTTAGTAGTTGAATAATCCCAGTAGTGGTCCTCTTGCCTAGCGGAGTCAGCCTTTAATGGACAATCAATGATAGGCAGACCGAAGATTGCACATCGCAGTTCTAAGCGTGCTTGCTTTGCGCACCGGCGCAGCAGAATTCGAATCCGCCGGCTCAGATGAGTGGCTCTTGGTTTACTTCCTGGAGAAGGGCTTTCTGTAACTAATAAATGAGAATTGTTAACCCATATGATTCAGGTCAGGCTCATAAAGAGGATGAAACTTACAATTTCAGACTTAGAGATTGAGCTCGTCAATGATCTTTTCCATGGTGTCTAGAGAAAGCAGCTTTGACCATGACATTCGTACCCAAGGCAATGAAATTGCAGGCATTACTGTGATCTTGAAGCCCTTGCTAGGAGCTACTCGGTACGGCTCACTACTAAAGAAGGTTCAGGCATGCTTCGACTTAGACCTGTGATCTGCTAATTCATCTCTTGATCTGGTATTCTGCAAAGGAGGCGGAAAGAAGAAAATGTGAATGGTTTGGAATTCATAACTGTCAAGGTGACTCTATGGTACACATTTTCCTAGCCTGGGCTTCTCATTGAAGATTTGTAGGTCTTCCTAAGTTTATAGGAAACTCAGCTTTTGCCATAACTGTATGGGGAATGTCGAAGCTGATAAAGTCAGGCATGACAACGCCGACAGTTGATACCGGGCACTGTGTGATGCAAATGTGAGCTGACTAAATGGAGTTAATTAGACTTTGTAGGCTCGTTAGTAAGGCGATGCCCCGGCGACCTCAAGATGCTAAACTTGTTCAAACTTTTGGTGTCATGGATCTTTCGGTAAAGAAATTGAAAATCACTCCTGTTATATGGCCAAGACCGTTTTCAATACCAAAGGATTTAATAATAGCTAGGAGAAGAGCATATTCATGCCAAAGAGCTTACATCTGATTTGTGAACAGACCGGCTTGGGACAGACTTGCTTGAGCGGATATGCAAACAACAGAGATGATTATAGTAGTAGCTGCTTCTTCCTAAGAGGAGAAAGAGAGAACTAAAAGGCTGGATGACCTGATAGCGCGGGCTATGGGATGTAGTACTTTCAATACAGATGTAGGGAAAGAAGAGAAGTACAGTCCCCTCTCCTAGGGCGGGTTTCTTTATCACACATTCCCTGAGGACCGAATTGAAGACTACAAAGACTGGAAGCCAGGCATAGAGGTGCATATCCGCCTTGGAAGTTTTAATGCCCAGATGCTCACATGACATAGATGTGATGTCATGTTTAGTAATTAAGTGGCTACTTTAATTGGACTACAAGTGGTCCATTTCTCTTTCACATCGGTGAAGAGAAACTACAACCTTTGGTTGTCTGTGCGCTATTCCAAACCCGCGCCGTTGGCTACTTTTGATAAGCAGCGTGGAAAAGAAAGTTATAGTAACTAAGGTAAACAACGTCACTCACGATTGCACCTATTCAGCAAATTAGGCCCGGCTGCCAAAACCCGATATAACAGGGGAAAGGGGTTCCTCCCGTTCGGGAACTTGATCAGGTATCCGTTTGTGCCGCGGCCGTCTGTTGGATAAAGCAGTTCCCTATCTTGGTATGTCCTTTCTACGAAAAAGGCAAGACGCAATCATACATCCATTTCTTATCTCATTCTTATTTGGGATATGAGAGCTACGATCATGCCCCCTAGATGTCCATTCCACACAAGAGCGGGAATAGGGGATCTTAATACGTTCTAAGAGTCAGAAAAATATGTGAACAGAAGCCAACTCTTGGCCTAAGGCTAGTAGAACTGACCCTACCTTTGGGCACGGTGAAGTTAGCCCGTTAGGTCTGTCTGTCGGGAAGTCAAAGCTCCATTTTTGAAGCAACAAGGGAATGGGGGTTGATTTCCAATTGTCATTTCTCCATTATTGAAGGAAAGACTGAGAAAAATAATATAAAAAATAAGAAATAAGGTGATCTCTTCCTCCAACTACTGCTTGCCATTCGTTCCAAAGCTTTAGAATATGGCTACGACCTGATCGGTGTTTATTAATAGGCCAAACACTTAACTGACAAGGAAGGCATTGCCAGTTTCAGAGTGCCTTGAAAGGCGGTATCCTCGTAGCTCTTAAGCTTGAGGAATGGGCTCAGCCCCAGTTTCATACTTTGAATTAAAAGGAATTCATTTCCTTAGGGCGCCAACAACGGTACCCCAACTCAACTTCAGACTTTTTCTTTTTCTACCTATTCTTCAGCCGATTATTCTAACTTTAATTAGGCAGAGGATTTTTTTGAGACGGATTCGAATGCCGCCTATGATTCATAGGATTCAGAGATTGAGACTGATGAAATAACTTATTCTGATGCAGATGGATCATGATTCGAGAGATCGGAATCAATAGTTTCGGGTGAAACGGGAAAAGTGGCTTATGATTCGTGGGAAGGACCCTCTCAAGACTGCTTTACCTGCCCGAGATAATCTCCTTTGTTGATGAATCTCTTATATCGTCGACTTCTGCCGATTCGTATGTTCATTTTTTCCCCCTGTTCATTTGGGTGCCTCTGTTCAAGATGCCTTACACATGACGAGATCAACAAACAAGTCTTGCTTCAAGTTTTGGAGGAAGGGCTGTTAGGGCAAGGGCTTTAGTTAAATTAGATTTTTTTACCCCAGCCAATTAATTCATTTGGCTAAGCCGGAAAGAGTTATCCAACTAGCTGAACGAAATAAGGAGCAAAAGCCGGATCTTTGAACTTAAGAGCAGAGAAATCCTTCTTCATTCAGTATGGGATAGAGTTGCTCTTGGTGCTTTAGGTGCAGCCAGTAAGGGCCTTAGCAATAAGATTAGGAATGGGCCTACAGGAAGGGAGCAGGGAGAAGGCAGCGAAGGCTAGAAGAAAGAAGCAAGAGAAGAAGCATCTCTTCTTGTCTTGGTAGAATAGGGAGAGCGGAAGTCAGCTAGTCGGAATATGCTTTTGCCCTGGCTTGAAAGCCTGACTTGCTTGCTGTTGAATCGACTGTGGGAATTGGAAAGCCAACCAGAAGGAAGAAAAGAGCCCAAGGGCGATAGGCAGGAGCGAGAGTCTGATTCGGGTTCCGCTTTCACTGGATTACCTATTCTAAGGTCAGTGAGCCGAGGATAGGCTGGATGGAAGCTATAAATTCAAAAAAAGAAAGACTAGAAATAGATCTCTAACAGGCTTTCTTTCGTTCCTGCTTTTATCTAAACAGTAGCTCGCGACCCGATGTGGCGAAAAAAGGGCTTCTCTCGGCCCCGCTATGCTTTGGACAAAAAGAAGAAGTAGGAAGGAAGATTGAAATTCACTTTATCAAGGAAAAGGGGATTTCCCCGATACGACATAGGTAACATACCGACAGATAGGAATGGAGACCTCCTTCTCCGGGGATATTACCACCAGCATCACCATCAACTGAGGGAAGAAAATCATTCCAGATTCGGATTTGTACCGTAGAATTCTGATTCAATAGGTGTGGACTAGCATTTCATTCCATCTTATATATAATATAATATTCTAATATAAAGTAGCGGACCATCTCTCATCACCAATTGCATTACCTAAAAATCTTTCTCTGGGCTCTATCTTAGGCGCCTCCTTCAGCCTTGAAGGTAACGAAGTACTATTTTTCTACCTTTTTTAGGCGAACCCTTGAACCCCTCTTGGTGAATTAAGTTCGCGCTTCAATTAAACTGTCTGCTTCGAGTCGAGGTAGAACTGATCGAACAGGTGAAAAAGGCTTGCACTCCTATAGGGCACATCCCGTGGGGAAAAATCGTTCCATGATTGACTGAGGGCGGGCAAATATTGCATGATAAAGCACTCTCTCTCCTTTCTTTCCCTGGCTCGTTTGCTTCTTTCTCTCCTCATTCGCACAGCACGAAATTCTGTTCCTCGGCCACTGGATAAGGGGAGGAACTATACGCATGGACAAGGAGAAGGTCCGTGCTATCACTGAGTGGCAGGCCCCGACCAAGGTAAAGGAGCTTCAATCATTCTTTGGGCTTGCCAATTATTACCGCCCTTTCATCAATATCTCTTTCTTTCTCAGCGCGACGAGGGCTTTAGCGGGTATGCTCATTGCACCCACATAGTGTAGCTCTTTGTACCTAGACGCCAAATAATTGATAATATAGTTATTATGCAGGAGGTGATTCATTCTATGCGAAGGAAAAGGGGAAAAAGAAGAAGGCACTAATGCCAAACGGATAAGAATTAATATTGAGAGATGTTTTTCAAAGCGTAGTCAAACTAAAGTAGCCAAGCAAAAGAATCGCCTTCTAACCTTCTGAGATAGGATAGCGAGGACTTCTATCTTCCTTACCCGCTAAAACCCTTTCTTTGTTTTACTTTGCTTATTAGCTTACTCCTCTTCTCTTACCCTTAATATCTTCACTCCGAGGGGAGAGGAAATGAGGAAGCCCTACCATCAGTGCTATTTCCCCGGCTATGTACTCTAAGTTTTCACTTCGCACCATGTCTTTCTTATTGCTTGAATCTAAATTGAAAGTTTGCACTCTATGGAGAATCTCTTTTGTTATGAACCTAATACAAGATCAATCAAGTCTCTCTTCGATTCCACTACTGCTAGTTAAGAAGGGCTATACCCGAAGTTATTCTCGGGGAGAGGAAGGAGCGTTAAGCCACTCAATTTTTTGTGAAATTGAGGTGAATGATCTATAGCCTATAAAAGCAGATAACAGGCTAGTCCCATGGATGAGGGAAAGGCGAAAACCCTATTAAGCTAGGATGAATCATCTAAGTTCACTATGGCCGGTTGGAGACACGGAATGGAGGAAGCGGGAAGGAATGAAATCAGGCAACAAGTCCGTCTAACCAGTAACTGTAGAGATTGTTAAAAGCATGGATGAACCTGCTATTCTTTATTCCCCAATCACTTGACTTGAGCTGAGAGCAAAGCAAGCCCAATCGATCAGCACAGGAGAATAGCTCAGTTGAAAGAGGAGTCCGACTTCAGAGAGAGATGCTGAAAATATTCAATGAGATGCATCCCCCGAGACCAGATAGATATGGAGTTGTTGCAGCTACTGCTATCAAAAAACAAGCAACAAAGCCATCAAAGCACACTAAGAGAAGGTAAGCAAAGGAGAAGCAATATCGAACATCTCTTTCTTCCTCTTACATACGATGATAGGGAGTTTGAACAGCTAGAAGCCATCCCCTTCGCCCTTCGCACACCCTATGTAACCCAGTTCTGGCAGCTAGTTTCAAGAAACAACTGGCATCTAATTGAATTGATGATTTCTCCCCGTCTTGAATAGAAAAAGTAGAAGCTACTTGATCAAGAGGTTCCGGAGCTAATAACATTTTCCTTTCTTAGGTCGGGATCCCATTCTCTTTATCTATGAGGTCTACCAGGCTGAACCTTTACACCGACCGATATGAGAAAATAAAGTGCATTCAAGGTCCTTCTGTAGTGACTTGAATAAAGAAGAAAGGGTAGCTTCAAGCAGCCGAAGAAAGCCATGACTATGGCTGGAAATCCAACTATTCCTTTTTAGTTCAGGGAAGTTCATTCAAGGCCATTAGTTCAACCGCTTCTTGCCCTACTACGCTTTCATTCATGTCAACGGAATCAGAGAAGCTTTTAGAGAAGGCAGGGGCTAATCTTCCCTTTTAGGCCGGGTTCAGGTAAAGAATGGTCTCCGGGGGAAAGGAAGGCAGAGTAGCACTAGCGGGAAGGGACATGACAGCTGAGAGGGAGAGCAAACAGCACAGCCGCATCGAGGTCAGCAGCATCAAATCAAAGGGACTCGCCCCATTCTTGAGTTCGAACCGGATCTCATGGAGTAGCAAGATGAGCTGTTAGGCACGAAAACAAGCCCATCTATTGGATACGAGAGGAAAACCATAGCTAAATGCTTTTAACATTCAATACGCCTATCAAACAACAAAAGAAAGCCAGTTGAGGTCTCAAAGTCAGATGCAAGAGCCATTATAGATTCTCCAATCAGCCCTTTTTCTTGTTGTTCGTTCTCGGACTCAGATCTGGCACTAGTCGTCTTGTAGTGATTAGGGGGACAAGCCCCATTGAGGATTTCGACCCTCATCTGTCTACACCATGAATTAATGGAATTGATTTGTGTATCACAATAGATGGCCACACCAAACCTAACCGGATTTCCTTGGGAAGCACTCGGAGTTCGAGACAGAACCCTTCTTAAGAATATTTTGATCCCCAGGGAAGGAGCGCACAATGCAATGTATTGACTGAAGCCAGTGTAGGAAAAAGCAACTACTACTAGAGCAGTTGAAACCTTGTAGACGAGATTTTTAGATGCCAGTCAGTCCGTTCAGGCTCATGCCTCGGTTAGGGAAGATAGAAGAAAGGGGGGCTACAAGAAACTTTCCCTTACCGATCGGCTCAAGATCGATAGCCCAATTGACTAGATAAGGAACGAGTAAACCCGTTCTTCCAAGAGCAGAAGTAGGCGCATAAGCCATTTCATCTTCATCTACAGATTACGAAACATAGAAACTCTCTAATCGAATAGGGGCATGAGAAATGGGAAGTCCGCATCTAAGATAGCCAGTCCTACTGTATCGGATCAGGCAATCAGTTTAGCTACTAAAACATCGAAAAATCCGACAGCAACTATCGATTATCCAACAACTGGGCCAAAGGCATAACATGAGTGAAACTCAACCACTCGAATATCAGTAGATTACCATGAAGCCAACGCAACACTCAAACCATCGGCTAGAGGAGAGGGAAGACCTACTCTCATCTTTCCCAACCTAGAAGAAAGAAGATGAGACGAAAGTTGGCCGAAGGGTGACGGGAAAAGTCAAGCTATGGAAAAGAACTTCACTTTATGAAACCCCAGAGAACAAGCTCTTCCAGACAGCCCACTGAAAAGAAGGAATTGGGGATCCCAGTATATTGAATTCCTCGTCTCAAACTCAACTTAGTCTCAGTACGCAATGGAGTTATTCTTGGGAAAAGCATCTGTAGCTATCTGTAGCTGCATCGAAGTCAATTGATGATTTCTAACCTTCGTCCCCGTCAACCTCTATTTCATCAACCGAAAAAGGAAAGTCAAATACAGATGAAGGAGAAGCGGCTTGGCCGACGAGAGGAGGGAGCTTTCTAAGCAACTCAACCAAGATGAGCCGATTACCAAACCGTTGAGGGAATGGAAAGGAGTAGCCTGGTCACAGATGCACCAGCTCTGAAGTCAAAGACAACGAAAAACAAGAAGTTAGGATATTCACCAAGGTGGATTTCATCACCAACTTCCAAACCCCAAGCCCTATTGTATGCCCAGATCAAGGAGTAGCTGACCCAACCTGAAGAAAACTACTGAATCAGGGGAATAGGCATACATAGAATCAGACGGGAATGAAAAAGAGAGGGTTTTTCCCAGCCGGTATAATGACAAAAAGAGGGAAAGTTTCTCAGTGATTACACCTTCACCAAGTACTCCATTTAACAGGTGAGGAGTAAAACTTCTTAATAGCAAACAGGAGCAGCCAATCAACACTCAATTTTACTCGAGTGACTACGCCTATACAGTGGCATAGTGGGGAGAAACCTGTTCTTATAGACGAGATTAGGAGAGAGGGGGTTATACCAGCTAGAAGCCATCAAGCAGTTAGAAGACTTCCTGGACTACATGACCTATTGGACCTTCCTATAATTCAATTCCCTTAAGCCCTTCAGGTAGGGCAGTTTCACTCCGTCACCTTCAATGCTATCCCACCGAAAACCCAAAGAAAGTAGAATGGTCGGGTCATGTCTGTTCAAATGCCCTAGAGAAAGTGAGACAAGAATTCTCATAGATAAGAGAGATGAGTTCTACCCTTTGCTTTTCTAGTCAAGTGAGGTAGTCCTCTCCCTATCGGTCGAGCATCTTTAAACCTCTCCCAGGAGCTTTGCCTTGTGTGACCTGAAATGGGTCGGCGACAGCCGGGATAGCAGAGGGCATAAATTCCAATCTGACTGAAGAAGCAAAAGTCGAAACTGAAACTCTGATTCTTTCAGTAGAGGGGCCAGTAATTGGTGTAAAAAGATATGCCTTATGGTCAATGAAGATAGCTTTCTTGCTTTCCGAACTAACAGGAAAAGAGAGAGATGCGAGTTCGACTCTCGTTCGCACCATCCATGTTCAGCAGTCCTTGTCCATGTTGGAACTGTTGATGGCAGTACCGCTCAACTACGAGATGCTTGAAAGTCGATGTATCAATGTTCCCAAGAGTAGCATCAAACGGCAAGCCATGCTTCAAGCTAAGTCAATCGAGATCTAATTGATTTCTAAACAGAAGGAACTATCTCTGTCGAAGATTCTCATTATGAATCTATAACCTGCCTAGCTCTCTTCTTTTTTAAGTAGTCTCTCCCGCCTTTCTCCGATTTGATAAAGGGCATGGGTCCCTTCACTCTTAGATTCAATGACAGAAAGGTCTCATTCTAACCTTTTGCATGGCGCCACCATAAAGCGATAGCGAGACCTGAGTCGAACTAGGGCTGAAAGAACGTCTTTTTGTCCTGCTGAAAAAGCTTAGTAAACCGGTCTTCTGAATTCCCTCTGCTTTTCCCTCACCTACCTGGATCAGTGGATTCTCCTGATTCAGCAGGATTCGGCTTTGTATGAAGTGTCTGCGGATTACTAAGCCGTGGATCGAGATCTTAGGATCTAGCTAGATAAGACTTATTACACCCTGAAAAATGGCAGAACGAGACCCTTTTCTAAGGAAATAGTTCTAGTCACTTTTAAAAAGGATCTTGTGAAGAACATCACTGAGGTGATGCACGAAAGACTGGAATCACGTAGATTATGCCTACCGTCGGCTATTGATGAAGATGGAGTCAATTTACTTAACCAAAGCCATACCTGAGTGACTTAGGAAGCGGCTTTATCTTACCTTTCTACCAAAGCTTCACCGCCCTCTCTATACTATAGGGGTATCAACGTTCGTTCCACCCTTATGTATTATAATTGTTAAGTTGACACTCTAGAACACACGTTACTCTTATGTCTTGCATTTTTTTGATCGATGGATATAATTAAACTAAGATAGGTCCCTTTCGGAGAATTCATCTTTTTTAGCTTGACTAATCTTGTAGCAAGGAGGTAGGCTTAGGGAAGAAGAAAGAGAAGATGCGGCTGCTTGAGAAGCTGTTGGGAGTTAGGAGGAATGCACTCTTAAAGAAATGCCACTAGTAGTAATAAAGAGGCTTAGTAATCATTCAAAAGTAAAAGACTTATGCTTTGTTAAGACTAACTTTCTTTTATTAAGCGGTAGGGAAATTCCTTTTTTCTGGAAGTCCAGACATGAATAAAGCAATGAAGGAAGCATGGCGAATTCATTTAGATATCGAGTCTACTACCTTAGACTACACGGATCGAACGAGAAAAAAAGTAGCCAATTCTCTCCCCAAAGGGAGTTTCAGTTCTCTGAGGGTTAATATAAGACCTTTTTCGAGTCTTTTAGCTTAGCCAAAGTTCTCCCTTATATTCTGTGTAAACTCCTGAATTAGAAAGGGCTTTCTCCCTCAATCAAAGCTGTTCAGAAAGTGCTTAGGTTCGGTTAAATCCGAGATGGACGGCATAGGCATGGATGAATTGCTTATAGTAACGTAGAAGCTCCTTTTCCGTCCCTTCCCTTCCTCCTTCCTCCGTAATTTTAGCTACAATGGCGACAGACGCATGAACAAGTACTAGATCAAGGAAAATTAGGACCCCCACACTCGCAAGGACTATTGACTTGAGGGTGAGAACTACACACTTTGTTTATGAAAGTCTCTTTGACTACTTGTAAAAGTAGGTGTATATCAGGTGTGATAAGTGCATCTTCTTACTTATTGGATGAATCTGATTAACTTAATGAACCACTTGCAGCTGACTCTGGGCATTGAGTCCTTACTCCTTCCAGCAACAGCGCTTAATTCTATGACACTACCCCCGGTACTGGTTAGGAGAGCTGTTTTTTCCCTACTTCTCTTCCTGAAAGTCCCAGAGCTGATGAAATAGCTTTTTTGTCTTCTGATTCAATTCCATCTGCACCTGACACCAGCAAGGGAAATAGATTTCTTACTTGTCTATTGACAAGGCAAGAGCAAGACAGTCAGAAAGGCAAGTCTGATCTTAGATTCTCGGACATAACATCGTATATAAATAAGAGAAAGGCTTCTCTTAGAAGAGCTAGTTTCCTACAAGCTAAGCAAATCGAGCAGAGGTTCTGTTCCGGAGTGAACCCGCTATTCATGCATTTAGGGAATGGTGGTAGGGACGAAAGAAAGGGTCCCAACCAAGTGCAACCAAACTAGTAGGAAATGAAATGAAAGCAGAAATAGATCTATGTCACTTTGTCACTGTCTGTATGCTTGTCTTCAATAATCAATCAACCAAAGAAGCAATCAACAAATCAAGTTAAGGTCTCAAAGTCTATCTTGTCTTCTTTCATTTCGACCCTGATGTATGAGATAAGAAATCCCTCATAGCTAGATTCATTAGTTGTTTAGAAACTAGGAACTAGATGAGGGGAAGAGATGAGAATAGGCCTCGTCCATTCCATTACGACATTCTCTTCTTGATCACCAGATATTGATAGAAAAACAGTCACGCCAAAAGAAAGACGAAGGGGGAGCTAGCGGCAAGGGTCAGATTGACTTTAGGCTTAATGCCCCAATGAGCACAGTCAGAAAGAAGAGAAGGCCTTTGGGCAACTCGACAGGAATCAGAGGATAAATTGACTGTCATTGCTGTTCTAACCACTGTCAGAAGATATGAAGTGAGGGCCTGGTTCAAGTCACATCGTATGCTCGTCTTCAAAAAGGTTTGACTTTGATTGTTTGTTGCCAGAGAAAGATGGCCGGGTAAGGGTTGGAACCCTATGGACTGATAGGATGAGAAGTAGTCGGGCATCTCCATAAATTGCCATTGTTTCAGGTACTGTTTTCCTTATCTATAAGGTTTTTAGTAATATATGAGCGGAAAGCTTGCCATAGACAACCTATTATCAACCTCGATTCATAGTAGATAGAGTAGAGTCAACAGACTTGAATCACGAAAGATGGACAAGCCGATTAGATAGACCTGATGTCAGCTGGGTCAGCTTGGATAAGGTTCGAGTTTCGCTGATGCCCTTCACTTGTTTAGTACTGGTAGGATTGGTCTACCAGCTCCACTCATACAAGTCAATCGAGTTCTAATCGAGATAGATAGTACTGGCTCACCGATGATCATACCATTGAATAGGTTTCCCATAACCCATACATAAATCGGTGCAGGGATCATGGTTCCAAGTCAGTTCTCATTGTGGAAGCGAGTGTTTTGCTTTATCTTTCCAGTAACGCTTTTCCCCTTACCTTTCTCCCCCAACTTTGTAAATAGTAGGAAATTTTTGATTTGTCTAGCTTACCTATGTTTACTTCTTTTTTCGAAATAGTGGCAGAGGAAAAGCTGACCCCGACTTTCGAAGTTGATAGCACTATCTCTCCTTTGCTCCAAAGGAATCTTGTCCATCTATCTGAAGATAAAAGCACAACACACCAAGCTAATCTCACTAGTTTTTTAGCATTCTTTTCTTTCTTGCTTTCCTGGTTCACACTTTACAGACTCGGGTCAGGTTAGACTTAACCTTATTCTCGTCAGTTTCGTCACTCTCTTTTCTTTCAATGGCATCTGCTTTCAATTAATTAAGAAAGGGATTTATTGGGATTCATCGACATCTGATATGCATTTTGAAACCTATGGCAGATCCTCCTCAGTCCTAGAGACAATCTGTTCCAACTCCAAAACCTATAGTTGAAGAAGTGAATGACTATTCTCCTGAACAAACTAGTGACAGCTCCTAAACTATGAACCTAGATCCAGTGCCAACTGATCTAGGTGCTTTGGCCGGGCTAACCATTGATCTATTCGACCATGTTCCCGTTGTTTTTCCTTAAGAGATGTTGACTTCTGGTGTGGTGGTTGGAACCTTGTGAAGGACCAAGCAACAGAACGTTATGGGGTAGTTCCAAAGGAAATGACTGATGGTGTAGCCAAGGTTAATAAGGAATATGAGATGCTAGTCTTGTCTTACGATTCTTCTATATCCCCTTTCTACCGATTCCGATATAGCCAAATGAGGGTTGTAGGTGTGGAAGGGGCCTATCTGCCTCATCCCTCACGTTGCGTAATCGAGGTGGCTAAAGGTTTATAGGGACCTCCTACGTTAGGAAAAAGAATAGAACTCCGAAGCTTTGGTAGCATTGGAAGCTTTGGGAACTGGACCTCCTCATCGAAAGGAACATCTTTTCTTATCCACTGGGCAAGGGCCTACGACATAAGGCTCCTCCTACGAACCTATTGATCTATTGACCTCCGTAAGATATGGACCTATGGACCTATTCACCTATTGACCTCCGAACCTAAGGAATAGAGTTCCGCATCGGGAAGCCTACTCCTCGGGCTGTTCGGTACTTTATATGCTTGCCGCGGATAAAGACTACTTTAACTATTCAAGATTGCTTTACAGCAGGTGCGTGTCCCAAATGAAGGTGTACTGTAGGAAGGTGCTTTGGTGCTTGCCTCACTCCGATCGTAGAATACCGGGTGATTTCACTCCTTATAAAGTCAAGTCTCCCTCCCTAGCTACTATAACTATAGGACTAAAGATTATGGTCGTAGGTCAACCTGTATGGAGTTGTACCTGTGCCATCACTAAGGGTGGCCTTCCAACATCAATTGACCCCACCCGAGTTTACTAAAGCTATGTTAGTTGAATTGGACGGTCTAAATGAGGAAAGGCTGAAATGGCGTAGCCATAGGAGTCCGTTCAGAATGACTGAACTCTAACTCCACCAAACTCAATTCGGCGCACACCCCCGCATGCTTTTCGCTTTGGTGCTTGCTCCTTTAACTCGGAATGAGAGCGCGAATCCCGGAACGGATTGTTACGGCGAGCAGTGTTAGAGGCGGACTAATTAAGGTGTTCGAAACTTCGCAGAGGCAGCGTGAATTCCGTTCTCGGCCGGCCTGCATTTTATTGACTTCTTCACGTCCCCAGACTCCGACTAACGCCACCTCCGGGTAGTGACGGGAGAGAAGAGAAGACTAACGTCATTTCCTTAGATCAATCGCCCCAGCAGCCTTCTCATCCATCACAGCACATACGCTCCAGACGGATGCATTGATTGAATATAAACTAGAAAAGACCTAAAGCAGACGGCATGTTCAACCAACTCTGTTAGGGATTGTTATAACCAGTCTCATTCTTCAACCAATTCAAAGAATGCATGAAATTCCGTTATTCTGTTATTGTCCCTTTTCCGACTTGCAAAGACAAAACTCTAACTACGCTATCACTATTTCCATCACCCAGTAGCGCAATCATCAAGTTGAGCAAAATCAGATATGCAAATAGAGTGCTTCCACGTCAGCGGCAAAGCTAAGCAGACAAACAAGACAAGCTTAAAATATAAGTCCCCGACAATAACTAGTCTAGTCGGTCATTTGACCATCGTGTGCGATGCAATGGAGTGAGCGTAGAGAAGTGATTGGAACATGCAAGTCTCACCTCTGACAGGTTCAAAAAAGGAAATGGCTGGCATGATAGCTACGACGAATGAATTGATGGCAAGGCGCTCTCTAAGACTCCACTTTCTGATTTTGTCTACTCATGTCCTCTCCGAACGAACTTCATGAAAGAAAGAAGGAACTCTTGAATTGAATCCAGGACTGGTGGTGGGAATGCCGTCCTTGTGTTAATTGATCTCCTCCAATCTTCCCGTTTTTGGGCAAAATCATAATCTTTTTTGTAAAGGCTTGGATTCAGGTTACTGTCCCGTCAGACAAAGGCTCCCTCATGAATATCCGAACAAAGCTGCTCAGTCATCCAAACATTGACAATCTCCAAGCTAGGAATGTGGTACGAGCCATAGGGCAAGGGGCCCCTTCACGGTTATCGATCTCTCCCCCCCTAGTAAGCTCATCAAAAGACCTGGTGCCCAATACTAAAACAACATTGGGGAAGATGGGATGCTAGGTGGAAATGATTGGACGTTAACCTAGAGAGCTAAGTATAGTGCACTTCGTTCTCTTTGATTGGCACATGGAAGATCAACTGAAAGCATAAGGAATATCTGCACAGCTAAGACAAAGAAGGTAAGATAGGCAGTTCAGAAAGAAGATAAGACAAACAAGTAAATATTGCAACTGACAGCTAATAGGAGAGAGAATACAACTATCAGCAAATCAAATAGATAAGACAGTCCTATCTTGATAGTTGACTTCAGATTTCAATGTTCGATCTGATTATAAGAATAGCGAAGTCTGGAACGACATGCTCAATGCCAGTCCATCCAGAAATGCCAGATGAATCCCGTGAGAGATCTAATCTAGGCAGAAGATCCCATCCCATTAGACTGATTTAGTATGGTTAAGCTGTGTCTTTCAAAAGTAAATGAGTTTAGGGCTTTCTTTCTCTCATGTTTAGCAAGATAGTTGCCATCAAGATGTAGATAGAAGCAATAGCCTTAGATTAGTCGGTAGGACAGGATGAACTCTTACTGTTCTTCTAACTGGTACTACTGAAAACAATGGCATAGTTAAAGAAAAAGAAGAGAATGTCCTGAGAGAAGAAAGGAAGTAAGGGAATAGGCTGGTGCTATATCCAAAATCGCTTGTTACAGAATAGGTTGTAACTAGTATACTACCAGTGGAGTCATAAGTTGTAGATCTTCAATTGCTGAATCCGTTGTTCAAATAGCAGTTGTTTGGGCTTACCTTATTACCTTAGTTCCTTATCTTTAGCTTGAGAGATGAGAATGAAATTAGACAAAAAAGAATAGGCAGCTAATTAGTTATGCCCTGGGGGAATGCCCAAAGCCCCTATTACTACTCCTTTCGAACTTCTAGCAATAGCAAACTCGCCCCACAAAGTGGTCCAATTCTTGTGTTTAATGTGAAGCTTGGCTTAGGCAAAGCAAAGGGGAAACCAATCCAAGAAGAACAATCTGGATGAGTGCCAAAAGGGGTAAAGAGTAACCTCATCGATTGACCCAATTCCTGTGTATGTTGGTCTAGCTGTCGTGTCACCTTTAGTAAGTGATAGAATGCTTTTCTTCCTTTCTTATGGGAATTATCTTCCTTCTCGCCTTATCCCGTTCGTGAGGTTTTCCCGACTGGGGCAATATCTGTAATCAAATAATTGGTTGCATGTGCTCTTTGATACTCATTGGTAAAGGAAGAAGTCGTACCAGACAAGTTCAATCAGTAATGGCTGTGAGGCACCGAGTCTGAATAGGCATCAACAAGCACAGAGATGTCCGAAGCTCGAGGTAGGTGAGCAGTTGGCAAGGGGGGAAAGAAGATTTAGATCGGTTGCTAATTCATTCTCCGTCTCCGGAGAGGTCGCATTGGCAAAAGAAGGGTACTCATCGATCCAATTCCTGCTTCTGTCCTGGATGAAGTTGTTCTTGTTGGTATCATAGATGTGTTATAAGAACTGGGCAATGCCCTCAAATTCATTGATATCGAAGCATTAACATTCGTGGATGGAAAATGAAAGATGTCGATTCTTTTCTAAAGCTTAGATTGAATAGTTTTAAGCCTCTCGCCACCCCTCTATGATGGGAAACTCCTGATTTTCCTGCTTAGACAGAGAGAGGCCTTGTCAACTACATATTCAAATTAGCATGAAAGTCCTACCTTAGATGATATGCCTCGCTGAGCTCTCTCTTGGGCTGTGAAAGCGGTGCGAAAGAAGTTGGGCGACCCTGCTTTGAGAGCGTCCCCGATTACTGAGTCTATGATTTCATTGTAAGTAAGTATTTGTTTCCATCTCGAAAAGCTCTTTCATGATTGTATGTACACAAGTTCTCGCGCATAAGCATAGCCATATGATGAGTTGAAGGCGGGCGTACTTCTTTATTTGGAAGCACGCATCACTTTGGACGTGCTTTACTGGCAGATGCATGAGTCAGAACCTAATAGCTAGGCACGTCGTGGAAGGAGAAAAAGCAAAATCTATTGCATAATCCAACTAAGAGTTAGCATCTCGCTAATCAAAATCATCATCACAAGCAGTAGCTGAAACTGCTAGTCGATCTAGCGAATCAACTTCTGCCTACCCTGCCCGGTCAAGGCTCGTCGGAAGTGGTTTTTTATCAACGGGAGGCCAGCCTATTATCCTACCCATGTCTATCCATAAGTAGTGAGAACGAGCTTGGTTCTCTGGCGTCCCCTTTCTAGTCCCTCCGATTGGGGCCAAGCTAATGTGATTCGGGCTCAGCCCATTTGTAGTAAACGCAGCTTAAACACTATATTATTCCAAAACATTTCTTTTTCAATGAAAGAAAGAGAACCAATACTAGTTATTCTCACCCTACCAGGGAAGGGCACTTGATTGATCAGAAGAAATGTCCACTTCTCCCCCTTATGCTATGGAGGTCGTTAGCGCTACCAACCAGTGTATTTGTTCTTCTGCTTGTCCGCTATCTTTAAAAATGCCTTCTGTTAGTATGAGTGAGCGTCTTTCCCAGCTCCCGGTCTTTCTAAACAACAACGGGTTCTAATAAATTCAGCCTTGTCATGGCTGGTTGAGGTTAGAATTCATAAAGGTGGGTAGAGATGGATGCAGTAGATTCTTCCGACCGAGTCCCAGTAACAGAGTCTTGAGGCATGGATCTAACAGCAAGGGAATCAACGGCTGATCGCGATTCATCAGTCGCAATTCTCCCAACAGCTATCCATTTTAGTTCGCCAGTCAATGAATGAGCTGTGATTGCATAGGTGGTAAAGCAAGTGGAAAGGAGACAACCTATTCTTCTTATTGCTAACAGCCAATTAGGGATTCAAGTATAGTAAAAAGCAATAGGAGAAGAAAGACAGAAAGAAAAAAAAGCAATTAATATTACTATATATATAATTTTGCTTCAATGTTCTCGATCTTGTAAGTCAAGAATTCCGTACTTTGGAAAGGAGTAACGGGTAAGGTCGCATCTCACAAGGGCGAAACCTGGCTCCTTTAGGTCTGCCAACATCACTGATTGGGGAAGATCAAAGTCCATTACAGTCTCGCAAAAGCAAAGGAAAGTCAAAAAAATGAAATAAAGTAATACAGAACAACGCTCCTGAATGAGCTTCTTTGTATCAGTACTTCGGTCTCGAAAACCAAACACTAACTGTTAGAATTGTTGGAGTATCCGTGTCAAGGCAGTTGGTCATGAGTGATTGCCCCTTGCCAATGGTTCAGGTTTTTATTCCTTTAAGGTAGCTAGGTAGTTCCTGAGTTAGGAGTTAGAGTTGTAGCGGATAAAAGATCTTATATCTTATATATATAGTTCCTATTTCCTTGCTTCTTAGTTTGTCTAGGAGTAGGAGTAAGAAGTCATAAGTAGTGGTGAATTCGTGTAGCTGTCAGCTTAAATGGTAGTTGTTTATTCTCACCCAGTAGCTGCTTTTAGAGAATAATATCTCTTGCTTGGAGCTCTTCTTCGTCCTTCGACCTTTTCTAGAATGATGTATTATCTTCTTGCTTTGGTGGTCGTGGTATAGCCTTTATAGAATATCCTCTTCCCCAGGAAAGCTAACTCAATAGGAATTCTCTCTCTCGTCGGGCAATTCCGTCCTTCTCCGCAAGAGATTGCTCTCTCCCGGGGCTAACCTATGACCTCCTTCTCCTTGTTGTTCCGATCCGACTTCAATGGAGAAAGCAAAGAGCTCTTTCTCGATAATTTCATTCGTGAACCAGGCAATTTTTTTTACTCAACTCAAGATGTTCTTCTCTTAAGACATTTGTCTGAATAAGTAAGCACTTAGGCATGAAAGGAAAGAGAAAATGCCGTTAGTCCAAGCTACTCGCCCTGAGGGAAGAACTCCTTACTCCGCTCAGTATTCCAATCCTTAAGGCACGATAGACCCGATGAAAGCCCACAGGAACAGACCCATGAAAGGGGATTTACTCCTAACTGCTCCTTCAACCAAAAGGAAGTAACTGAACTGAGGATTCACCGATCGCGAAAGAAGGGAAGGCTAGGGCAAGCAAGTCAGGGAAGGAAGAAACTGAACTGCAGGGAAAGGCGCTAGAGCCCAGTTCTTTCAGCCCCTGTTAAGATAAGAGGATTGTAGCGAGCGTAGCCCTATTAATAAGCCTTGGTGAGCGCAAGGTTTCACTCCCATTATAAGGGCTAGGTCCTATGATCCGTAGATTATAGAGGTGTTTACTCTTACCATTAGTTGAAATCCCGCTATTAGTTATTAGTTGGTATCCCCCGAAGCTGGTATTTGGCAGGTGAGGGCAACCCTCAGTTACTAGCTGTGGATAGGAATAGGATCCGGGTACAAAGATGATGGAGGTCTTTCTTCCATCTCTAGATCCAAACAAGTCGAAAGCCAATCTCTTTCTTCTTCTGCAGTGAACCAATACGAGTAAGTCTAGTAGCCATAGCTGCTGGTAGTGCTAGTTACAGGCAGAGGTCAAGCAAAGGTCTTCCTTCCCCGACGTCTCTCCCGCTCCACCGTGGCCTTTTCTATAAGCCATTTAGTCAATTTCTTCCCTTTACGACTAGCCTACTTTACTTAGGCCCTGACCCGCGAGGAGAACCAACTGTCTTGTACTTTATGCCCGGAGAAGGACTGGCAAAAGACCGAAATCACCCTTGCACTCGCATCAGGATTCACTCCAAGCCTTCTAGCTGCCCCTCACTATCAGTACTCCACTTGCCCGAGAAGGAGCCCTGAAAGCGGCTGTTAAATCATTAACTCGTACTTAAGAGTCCTAAACTACAGTTTCTAGAAAGGCCCTCTCATCTCTTTAAGACTTGGCGCAAAGCCCCAATCCTGTAACTGACGGTCCTCTTCCCATTGCCTTCGCTTCCCTTTATTCGTTCGCCCGGATTTCGTCAACCTTCTTATTTCATCCAACAGGACCTCTCTTCCTGAGATATTTCATTGTGGAAGGGCATGGTTTAGAAAGCAAAGATTAGAAGCGAGCACTATCCTCAACAGTATGTAAACAACCTAACCATTTCTATTATATTAGAAGGCAGCGTGAGAAGCTAAGAAAATGGGGCCTGTGGTAAGCTTGTCTTAACGATAGAGTGATAGCGCAGAAACCTCTTTGATCATTCAAGATAGTCAGCCAATGCCAACCCACTTCTTTAATCACGAGTCTTGGGTATCGGAACGAGAAAGAGGGCATAGGTACGATAGTTGCAAACCCCAGGTCGATTGAAGATAGTAGCGAATCAGTAGGTTGGAGTAGCTCACCTGTAGGGATAACCCTCAAATCCCATTCACTCCGACAGCATTCAAGCCCATTCAAGGCCGGCATTAGCATTAGATTGAGGCAAGGGCGGCTATCCCTTTCTGTCTTTCCTGGTTCGGGATTTCTTTTCTCATGGGATAAAGAGAAGCTTTTAGGGCTTAATAGCATATAATTACTAAAAGTAGGGGCAATGGGCAGAGGGAAAGCAGGCCTTAGCACCCTCGCGCTCAGACCTCAGTCTATACTCGATCTTGCTTAGAAGTCTACTATGTCACCTTGTGAGGGGCTTGAATCAGTCCTTAGTCAATTATCACTCTCCTAGCCTAAGGCTAGGCAAGAAAGACTTTTCTATCTATATCATTAGATAAGGAAAGAAGGTGCTAGGCAGCCAAGTCTTTCCTGTTGGAAAGAAGACAGAGAACAAAAGCAGTACTTATAGAATGCTGATGTCTGGAAGGCATCAATCATCCCAGAACTAAGCGATCCAGCAGTAAGCTAGTCAAAAGAGTAGGTCATCCAGATTCGAAACAGACTTGGGAGAGTAGGACAGTCAGAGGCGAGCTTAAGGCAGAAAGCCAATGCTTCAGACTGACCCAATCGTAAGCTAAATCAGTGAGAGGCGAAAGCCAAGAGCATGGGTGAGGGTGTCAAGATCCTTCCGAGAGGACCGCTCTAGTTGTTGAATGGTAGACCCTAGGCTTCGTAAGATAGAGCTAAATATGAATCTCAACTCGCTGACTAAGTCGGCCAGTGGCAAATGCAAACCATCAGAAAATGTCTTCTTACTCGGTATGCTTAGCAATCGGTAATTGGATCGGCAAGTAAGAGGCAGTATCTATCCTATCTGCCTTCAATTCCTTGAGTCCATTCACTGAATTCAAAGTGGGCTATCCGTGAGTGAAGATGGAGAGGGTAAAACAGTTTTGGCAGGACATTTGGTTTATATCCCTAAAGATTACATTCAAGGGTATGGACCTTTTTAATCGACTTGGCAGACAAAGCCATCACCAACTCTTATTACAGAGAACTAAGATCCATTAGGGCCTCAGCTCACTCAGGAAGAGAAGATTCTTTGTAAAAGAGCTTCATCAGAGGACTTTAAGTTACCTTTCCTTATTGGCGGCAGAAGACCCAAAAACTGGGATTAGCCCAACCTTATATATATAGTAGTAGCGACAATCAAGAACAAGACTGATTACTTCTCCCCATAGATTCGACTGTAGCCGATTGGCTTCCTTACACTAACGCAGCTCCAAGAGCTATATTAAGCAGGAAGGCCCGTAGGTCAAGAGTGGAAGGACAAGACAAAACTGCAAGAGCAGATCTATGCCAATTTTACGAGGTTTGATAAACTTTTTTGATTGAGAACACCTCTTTGGTAGTATCGCCTTCACCCAACAATTGTTGACGACTTTCTAAGACTGAGTGAGGGTTTAGGCTTTCTGGTCCCAGATCTGGTTTAGTGGACAAATATTAGCCGTGTAGCGGATCGGTCCTTCAATGCGGCACCTGCGATAGATGTTGGGGATCTTGCTAATTCTGGACATTCATGTGCTGTTGATTCAATAGCTGTAAGGGCGGTAATGAGACCAAGGTAATCCCTTTCGCTTACGCTTTCACCTCTAGTAGGGTCACAAGCAAGCCGGTAAGTGGATAGATTGGAAGAACTAGGCTTCGAGCCAATAGAAGTAGTTGAACTTTCCCTGGCTCTTCTATCATGACTTTCATCCTTTTAGTCTCAGCTGGGGAATGGTTTATTTCCCTAAAGATTCAATTCAAGGGTATGGACCTTTTTGGCAGAAGCATAAGTACTTAGACTACATGTTCTTATCATCACTCTTTCTCTCACGCCCGCCCTTTTCATTTCCGTACTCAGTCTCGAGGCCTTAAACAAGGGATTTGCCCAAAAGAAATAAGATAAAAGATCTCTCTTCACCGATTCTCCCTATCTCTTTAGCCCCACTGCCAAATGAATGTGTTCTTCCTATGGCCATTTCCTGGCCTTTTTAGGCCAGTTAACAAGAGCATTTCGGGGGCTAAGCGGTGAATTTGCTTTTAACCTTAAGAGAATGCCCAGGAGAAGGCCCTTAAGTAGCAATCTCAGAGCCTTTTATTTATTAATGATTTATGAAATATGGCTCTTAATCCCAACCTCTGAGAGGGGGATCCACTAGACGGAAGCAAGATCTAAATAAATATCTTGGTATTCCACATTCCTAGTTCTATCATTGAGGAGAGTTGATTCATCTTACTATTGATGGCAATTACTGACTAATCAAGGAAGAAGGGAAGATGCCATGCTATGAAGGAGATCGCTTCTATGATCGATGTATGACCAGCAAATTAACTTGGACCCTGCCTACTATGGGAGTTCCGAAAGGGGCATTCTATGAACGGAGATCTAGCCAATTGTAAAAGTGTCCTCGTCTCCAGTCTCATACCTCTTGTGATGGTGCTAGATTTCGCATGTACTTTCTCCTTCGGACCCTCACCTACCGCCCATGCCTGAGGGCTTTGAAGAAGCTTCTGGTCACATACTCCTTTTGAAATGTTTTCGACGAAAGGGAAACTAAACTCTTCCTCTCCCTATCGGTCGAGCATCTTCCACCCGGTCGAGCATCTTCAAACCTCAATTGGGTATTATGGGGCTATTCTAGGTAAAAAGCAAGATCCGCCAAGGGGTATTAGGACAAAAGAAATCTCTGACTGAGATACCGACATTGATGAATCAAACCTATAGCAATGCCGCTCTCCTTGCCCGCCCCATCCGCCCTTAGTCAGCTAAGCAAGAATCAAAGGAATTTGCCCTTGAATCCGGATTTCCCTCCCTGACTCTGGGCTGGATCGATATCTTGGTCCATGGGCCCATTCTCAATTAGTCTTCCTGGACTATCTTTCTTACCCACCCCTGAACGGGGAACAGGCAACAATCCCCTTATGATTGCCAGCACTTCCATCTTCTTAGGAAAACCCTCCGCCCCCTAAGAACAAGAAAAGACCTGCTACCCCATCTTCTATGAAAAGAGAGTATGATAGACTTTTAGGAGTGAATCACTCGCTATCAGCATCTTTTCCTTTAGGCTGCCTTGCCTATTACCGCACACGGGGGGCTACGGTCCCAATCAATCAGTTGAGCTAGGTTGTCCTTTCTTCCAGCCTTCAGGGTTCTAGCTTAGAAGGCAGATTTGTTAATACTTTTCGCTACTAAATGTCCTTTGTTATAGGAAAAAGTCATTCTTATACCCTGATGCCAATTTTTCTTCCTTTGGATGTTAGGATGGCATAAGTGGGAATCCGTGTCGCTACGGTCAAGCCAATGAATGTCCATCGGTCTATCTACGTACCGTACCTTCCATCGTAAGGCAAATCTCTTCGGAAGGTCGACTTGATAGTCTTTATCCCCACCGGGATAGTGGGAATCTGATTCATTGATTTAATTGAACCTAGCGGGTAGCGCGCTACTTCCAATTTCCTGTGTAACCGGGCCCGAAGCCACTTAAGGGGAGACTACTTTTCTTCTCTTTCTGTCTATCAGAAAAAGGATTCTCAGTCTTCTAAGTCGTAGAGTAGACGGCGATTGCCTTTTCTTTGAGGTATAGGGGCGGAATGTCTATCTGGCTGTGTTCCCATTCGCCGTAGCGCTTATTCTTGTAAGTGGTCGCCGGGGAGGGCCAACTAGGATGTGTTTGAAACGGAAGACTTGGCCTGTGGCTTGGGAGATAAAACCAGATTCTTTGTTTCAGTGAGCAATTCCAAGGTTGACTCTTATTCCGGATATATGCTTTCAGTTTTGTGTTTTCGTTGCATCCCTAACTTGAGTGAGTGAACGTGAATGGCAACTGCTTTCCTTTGTGTTACATGAAATGATGGCCCCTATCACTTAAAGGAAGCCTTCTAACCCGTGGAGCCTGCTTGCCCGTTGGATGAGAAAGCGGACTTCCCCCTCAAAACCGGATCTGTCTGTGTAGAGCAGGAAAGAGGAGATCGGAGTGATATACAGATTGAGGAAAAACAAGCTATGAGCGGACACCAACAACCGTTACCTTTTTTTTTTAGGTGGAGAAGACTAGAAACCAGCATGTACGGGTGTCTGTCATAGGGATAGGAAGAGCAAAGTAGTAATCCCCGAGACGATTGGATTTTCTTATAGTGAGTGGAAAGTAAAAGGTTCCATTAGCAGACCCACCCTTGTGAAGGGAAAAAATGCATCCTGCGGAGGGAGTGACGCGAGCCGCTTCTCATCTTTGAGGATCGGCATTCTATCTTGATTTTCTCTTTCTCCTAGGAGAGAGGACACGACAACATTTGCTTAGGAGATCGGGGACCACCTCCGATGAGGCGAGACTCACCTCCTTCCAAGACCCACTCACATCCGATTGCGGGAAAAGCCTCTATATCAGTCTTCCTTAAATGAAGGAATTCAATACCAGCGGCATTTCTTCCAGAAAGCTTTGGGACTAGGGAAGGAAATTCAAAACCAGTGACACCGCCATCTCTGCTCACTCTTGTTCAACGGCAATGGACTGAAAGGCTTAGGAGACATCGTCTGATTCAGGAGTGGCAGAACCGTTGACACTAGATGCTTGGGCTTCAACCGACTTCAAATGAAAGAAAGAGAATTGAGTTTCAATTTTCCTCTCCTTTGAGGAGTGAGTGTAATTGAATAAAAGCCAAAACGAAAATCTAATAATAACAAACTGGGCTGAGCTCAAGTCTGAATATCAAAGTGAAACTGGGGAAAGAACCCGAAACCCTCGAGTCCCAGTATTGGCCTACTTCTCCCCTTCTAGAAGACAAACTCTTCTAGGGAAAGAAAGACCAGTGGCAGCCCGCCCTTTTCAATTCAAGATTGAATAAAGAAAAAGTCCTCAAATCAAAAAGGAGTACCCACTCCTATTAATAAAAAAAGATAGGCGCTTTCTTTTCTTACTTGACTATTATGGGATTCATTCCTCTTATCTTTCCCGAGGCTAGTCTATCTAATGGATGGAATCGACTAAGATTTGATCCAGTGCTGTTTCTGACTTCAAACTATTGGCTGGGAAAACTCTAAATAAAGGCATGTTGTGTATAGAGTTCGCGGGAAGGAAGATTGCTTTCGCCTATTAGAGCAGAGGACAGCAAACCAAGAGAAATTCCTAGATGATTTCGATTGACATTTCGGGCTTCAGGTATTCACAAGATTCCTCCGGGCTTTCACGCCTTAGGCCAACAAGTCTAATCATTGACTGACAAATCCCCTTCTACAACATTGAATGTCAATGTTTTCTTTCAATTGTTGGTTGTTGTTGTTGAAGAGGTTTATCCTGCAATGGATATTGGCCTATCTACTTCCTTTGTTTAAGTGGAAAGCTAGGGATGACAAATTCTTTCGCTTTTGCCAGAAGTTGCTTTGCCAGAGGTCAATTTTTCTTCTTTAAAAGAAGAACCAGGTACTTAGTTCCAGAGAGTACCAGAGATGGTTGTGTTTGTACAAGATTCGTGAAGCTAAGCACGGAAAATCTAGAGAAATTCCTAGATGATTCCGGTCTCTCTTTTAGAGTGCCTGTAGTGTTGGCGGATCGATTTGATATAGTAACCGCAGAGATTTGGTCCAACTCAAGTATTGAACCCAAGTCTTTGTGTCGAGTTCGGGCATTCTTCTTATGTAACCCTAGATCGACTTCCTTAGCCTTATCTTGAGTGGAAAGCCGGCGAACGCAATTCTTTTGCCAAATTCCTGTTCAAAGGCTCCTGAAAAACGTTTGATGGCACTTTCAGTCGATCCTCCATAGGAGGTTTGTACCTTGTGGGAGTCCGAACGTCCATTTCGTCAAACTGGAGTAGGAGTAGGGCTTTCAAGCCTAAGGTCGGCCCGGTCAATCAGATGATTTTGTCTGGTTGAAAGTAGTCAACCGGCTTCTTCAAAAGAAGAGTCTTCGGGGACAAATCGAGTTTCCAAATCAGTAAGAATCTTGGTGTCATCCATTCCCTTGTTGGAGGCTAAGTTCTCTCAATCTTCAGGGGAATTTCAGTACGAGGGGCGCGGTTTTCATTAATCATAGGTATGGCCAGTGTTGTGATTCCCCTATTCTCTTCCTCTGATCTAGACATTTTAGTCTTCCTTACCATTCGATTATGATTTATTATGATTTATAGGCTTCCTCTTCTACCAGAGACCGACTTTTCTGCTCTGCCGACTTCTTTTTTATTTCAAATAAGAATGTGAAGTATCTAAGAGGCCTTTCCGGAAGTCGTAGGGAACAGGACCCGCGTGGTTTACTTGAAGTACTTTCTTAGTTAGACAAGAACATTTATTATGAAACTCTTTTGAATCTCTGCTCTCTTTGCGTATTGCTTATCTTTTTCCGCCCACCACCCTTGCTTTGGCTTGGTCTAAACCTACCTGTCTTTAATGGCTTGTTAGTCATTACCCCTAAACTAATGGTTTAATTTCTTACTTTTCTTTTCCAGTGAGCTACCTGTGTTATCACTCTTAACCTTCCGTCAAGAACCCCTTTCTCTTTCTTTTTGTCTTAATCGTTCGTACCCCATACCCATGGGCTACTTCACTCATCCGAAGGCTAGTTAAGAGAGAAGGATTACTGGATAGTTATCTTTCTCTTTTTATTAATGATAGCATCCCCTCTAGCTGCACCAACTGGGATGTAAGACGCTCACTCAGGCGCAATACCCATTGCTTCCTTCCTAAGCTCCCCATTAAAGAGCTACAAAGCCATTTTAATGAGGGTTACAGTTTGGCCTAAATAGGAATGAAGGCTTACAGGCTAACAAAGAGATATCGGTGTTTCTGATGTTCCTTATATAGACAACTATGATAAACAACCTAAATGCCGCAATTTCTTCTATATTCAAATGTTTGCTTTAACAGCCTTTAGTCCGCTATTCCTGATTATTAAGGAATAGAGTAAGGCCTTTCCCTTCTTCTCTTACTTGACTGACTGACTGATATTGTTACTGTCCTAATTTACGGGGGTAGTTGTTATTGTTTTTACTCATAGTTGAGTGAACTAGTCGTTAGGTCCGAGCGGTAACTCATTTATCTATCTGAGAGTGGGCCTCTACTGCCTTTCCCTTTTCCCTTTCGGGGTGAATACTATCTGTAAATATCTCAATTTCTTGAGAGATGCCCCCTTCCCTGCTCGTCCCGTGTACTTCTATAGTTAAGGTAGGACAAAAGCGGTATGATAGGTCCCAATGTTTTTCTTTCTATGACCATCGCCCGAACTCATATCATAGGCTGAAGACCCTATAAGTAATTCACAATCTATATTTGGGATTTCATTCTCGAAGGAGTTATGCTAAATGCCCTTCATTTTCTTTTGATGTAACCAGTGTGAAATCTTCCAAATGGATAAGGTCACCCAAGAGTGTGATTGGATTAGTCTTTTAGACTTTGACTTGGGAATAGAAGAACAAATAGAATTCTCCTTCGTACCAGCATATTAGCTTTGGTCGGTCTCGAAGTGGAAGGCATTAGCTCTAGCAAGGAGCTTAGCTTAGCTCTAGCCTTCCATTCCTGACTCTGGAGTAGGAGCAGCGGATTCGCCTACTTCAAAGTCTTAAGTAAATCCGGATTGACTAGATTTCCTTCAAGCAAGGCTGACTTCATTAGCTATAGGTAGACTTAACACAAACCCAATCGTACAAGCAAATAGATCAACATCAACGTTGAATAGTTGAATTACATATAGGGTTTACTGCAAACTTCTTATATCTACCGAGGCAACAACCTCTTCTTTGAAGACCCTGTATTGCTTGTCTTTCTTCTCCTAGTTACTTCTTGGATTTGAATTTCATCTATGCCATGCTTAACACAAGACAGTTGAACAGAAGAACTGTCCCCTAATCCACTCTATAGATTCTACCTTGTTTAAGCTGTCCAATTCCATGTCTTATTTGCCTGGCTGGGCATAGTCAGATCGTAGAATAGAAGTATTTGCTGCTAAGAGCGGATTCTATACCATTCAATAGCACTGGATTATGATTCATTCTCCCTCAGAGCTCCTTCTTTCACAACCAATTCTCTTCCTAGCAACCTATTTTGGCAAAGCCTAAACCGTACTCCTAGTAGGGCTCTCACTCTCTTAAGAGAGGGGTAAGACTATAAGGAAAACAAGAAAGAGATATTTATTAAAGCAATCAAAATCAAAGCGACAGGGGGTTAATAACAGACAATAAAGCCAAGCTGCAATAGCAATCCAAGAAGAGCGCACCTTATTATCCTTTAATAGAAGAGAAACTCTAAAGGGCATAGCTTCTAATAGAAGATAGCCATAGCCCATGTATTTCAGTTGCCAGATCACACTAATGAAGTACACACGCATGCGGCAGACAGTTGAACTAGTAAGACTTGGAAGCCTTACGACTGTATGAAGTGAGGAATTTCTGATTGCCCAGTGAGAGTCAACGAAAATCAATCCTGAAATGACATAGATAAGAAGAGAAATCGTTCAGTAGGAAAAATCTTATTATTAATTACATAAAAGTCAGTAGGCCAACCAATCTTGATTGTTTTTTATTTTCGATTGAGAAAGCGGCAGGCCCAAAGAGCTCTACAGTAGTGCCTTGCAAGGTCATAGAGCCAGTAACCCTCGTTCGAGGAGCCTCAACTCAGGGCAACCTTTCTTGCACGCTTCGCCACTTTCTTTCATTGTCTTCGTTCGGATCTTCTTACGAGTTGCTAAGTATAGGGCTGTGTGATTGGGCTTAAGAAAGGGAAGGACCTGCTATTCAATAGTGGTTAACTAGCTGCTCACTTGAACAACCAAACAGATTTTCTTTCAAATCAAAAGTAGCCACGAGCCGAGTTAGCCAATTCTATTTATATCCATTATGAACATAAGCTATTCAATTGGATTCTTTTATAAGAAGCTATCTCTAGTTCGCCAGCCAACAGGAGCTCGTTCATGACTCTCAGGAATCGATCAATCTTGCCACACTTCATCCAAGGAGGGAAGGGCATAGGAAAGCTACTACACCACCATTGTTCGAGCTTATATCGCTCCTTACCTTCACTAATATCTCCCTACCCATTGGTTTATCCTGTGATTTATGTTTACAGTACCTAGCCAAAGGATTCGTTTTCCAATGTATTGGTTGACAAAGCAGTTTACATATAGGGTTGTTGACATAAGGAAAATAATTGTTTTCTTTTTTTGCTTATAGCATTAGGACAGGATGCTACCAAGGTCATGATAACTATATTATAGTTCCCCTAAGACGTATACCTATGAAGCAGATCATTTCAGAAAGAGAGTGAGAATGCTTGGCTAAGTAGTGATGTTGTCTCACTGAAATGTAGTGAATGCCACTAATTCTAGTATCAGCTTGCTTCTCCTAAGGCCAACACCAATCTGAAGGTCGTCTATGCGCTTAACTTGTATTGGCAACATCGGCCTATCTATATCCAACGTGAGAGACCAATTGCCTTAGTTAAAAAGAAGTCATTCTCGAGACATAGCTTTCTAATCTGAAATCCCAGCTATTACCTAGTGACCTAGTCACTACTCTTTCTGACAACTGCCCAACTTCTTAGGTGCCTTGTGAAGTTGCTACCCGGAAAGACCAATGGCAATGGTTGACTAAGAAATGAAAGGTGAAAAGTCTTGTAAAGGAAACACATACGCTATTCTCTTAAAAGAACTGATAAATGCCCATTCCTGGACCATCCAATTCCTATTCCTTGAGCTAGAAGGATGACCTTTTATGTACAACATTTTATCCCCTTCGGGAAGTTATTCAGATTGGGTAACCCTTTCCTCAGTCGCTTTAGCATGTTTTCTGCCCGCTTAAGACAAGGGTGATTCTTGAGACAGCGACTCCCACAACATTAGATTAGCCCAAAAGCTTATCCTCAATCCCAGAAATGCGAGTCAAAGAGCAGGTTCTGTAAAGAGAAAGAGGTGCCATCACTGTAATGTAATAAAAGTTCAAAAAAGAATTATCAGCTTGAGTTGACACCTTTCATTCACCAATACTGGTAGAGTAGGAAAGAGTGGCAATGCCTAATGGAATGGATACGCATGCAAGTTATAGTTACGGCCGCCGTTCACCGGGGCTTCGGTCGTCGGCTCCCCTATCATCAGGTTACCAACTTCCTTGACCTTCTGGCACTAGGCAGGTGTCAGCCCCCATACATGGTTTTACAACTTTGCGGAGACTTGTGTTTTTTGTAAACAGTCGCCCGGGCCTGGTCACTACGATCCCCTTTGTGATGAGGCACCCCTTCTCCCGAAGTTACGGGGCTATTTTGCCAAGTTCCTTAGAGAAAGTTATCTCGCGCTCGTAGGTATTCTCTACCTACCCACCTGTGTCAGTTTCGGGTACAGGTACCCGTTTGCTTATAGTCCTTCTAGCTTTTCCTAGAAGTATAGCATGGGTTACTTCAGCGCCGTAGCGCCTGGTACTCGAATATTTGCTCGAGGCATTTTCTCTACTGAGGTATTTGTAGAAGTAGGGTCAGGTTAGGGCTTCTTTTTTAGCACATAGCTGGTCTGAAGCTCAAACCAAACAACGACATGGGATGATTTCCCAAGCAATTGGTGCAGAGTTCCGTTTATCTTTGCCTGAAGCTCTCTTCCTTGATAGTTTGGACCAAATTTGGAACAGAAGCTGGAATTAATGGCACTAGTCCTGATGTCTTGTTGGAACACCTGCTACATTTCTCTATTACTATATCTGACCATATCTCGTACCAAGGCTGAAATAGTACCGAGATGAACCAGATGTAAGGGGAAAGACTCCTACTCAGCTCTTCATTGCCAGCTAGCGCAGACTAGCGGTTAGACGCTTCGTTTGTATGGCATTTCCTTGCATTATATACCACGTTTCATTTTCATAGCCCCACCCACAAGAACTTCCACTTCCGTTTTCCTTCCTAAAGGTAGCCCTCCACTTCAGGCGATTACGCTCTTCACGGGTTGGATTTCATTTTTTTTTCATCATCCCTAGAAAGTCTTGTCGCGAGCCAAGTTGAGTGTAGAACATTGACAGGGAACCGCGAGGAGAATTGCGCCCAGGGCTCGATCTACGGCTGTCAAGCTTTCCCATTCGCATGCCTTAGGCGGGGGGTCTCACCGCTCGATCTTTGTTTCTTCAGAACGAGGTCCGAAGAAACGCGGGAATAAAGGCAGCACTTCCTTAAGGTAGCCAAGCGAGCTTCGCGGATTTCATAGTTTCATCGGGGTCGTCATGAGTTGAGTTAGCATGAAACGGGCCATCTTATGAAGCGGATCTTCGGCTACGGGGGACAGTTGGCCATTTGACACTTCTGCTATAGCTTAGTGCTTCTTTTGCTGCTCCACAATGCTCTCTCCAAAACAAAAGTGAGTGAAAGAAGCCCACTTGCCCACACTTCTTTCCCCTCTATCACTAGAGGCCTCGCCTTTCAACTACATTTGATTCTGAAAAGGGACAAAACCGCAGCCTACCTTTTAGTTGAGGAATCGACCTTTCTAAAAAAGTACACTCAAAAAGGGATCAAGTCGCACTACGTTCTTTCTCTCTTACGGACATAGCAAACATTAGAAAAGTACGAGTTTCTGTTACAATCTGCCCAATTCAACTTAATATGATATATTAGAAGTAGTAATAGCATTAAGCATAATTCCCATCAGGGCAGAAGCCAAGGCGATCGCAAAAGCATTAGCTCTAGCCATTGCTCTTGCTTCTTCTATGAGCCCCAAGCTCTTTTGTTTGAAATCCTCGGCGATTTGGTTATGGACTGGATTCTCAGTGCATGTACATATGCTCCCATCAAGCACATCTAGCGATTGACACCCTTGATGCAGTATCACCTTCTTGAGGATTTGCACTTTCTCAGGTTGTAAGACCAGAGTGGGGTCAACTTCTAGGAGAATCTGCAGGACCATTTTCCAGAAAGCAATGACACCTAACACGAAAGAAATGCTAAGCATGAGTTCGAGCGAGTTCTCATTGTTTGAGTTCATGAGATCTCTCACTCGAAAGTCAAGAAGGGACGCTAGTCCTCTATTTGGACCCCTTAGCGAGAACATCGATCGCCTACTCCTGGGAGCCCTGAGTATGCTTAAGGCACTCATTATATCCCCTAGTTGCCAAATCTATCCCTTCTTTGGTAGTAAATAAGAATACCTGCGTAACCATTGGATTCCTAAGTTAACACCCTGCTCCATATCAAGAAAAGTTTTATGCCACTTGTTGACATGCCATTGCATGCCGACGAAAGTAATTAACCATTGCATGTAAGCTTGTTTCCTAAAACTCTATCTTCTCACATGAAATGGTAACATATGAATATCTCTTTCCAATGTATGAACTCCCCTAATTGTTTCCCTATCACTGCATTGAACCCCCAACCATAACTCATCTGCAGATTTATCAACATTAGTCAGTTCGGGCCTCCACTTAGGTTTACCCAAGCTTCATCCTGGTCATGGATAGATCACCCAGGTTTGGGGCCATAACCTGTGACAATTGCCCTATGACGACTCGCTTTCACTATGGCTCCGATGGGTTCCCTTAACCAAGCCACTGCCTATGAGTCGCTAGCTCATTCTTCAACAGGCACTACGGAATGATCCCAGAAAGGATGAAAAAAGGGCTACTGCTGGGCTAGGATCGGTGCTTCCTGCCCAACCTGAGCAAGATTTCTAGCGACCGCTAACAGGCTCAATTGCTTTCACTAAAACGAAGTACTATTTCCACCCCTGCGCTATATCATGGACTCACAAACTTTATCCTTTTAGTAGTGAAAATAGAAGTAGGTCGCGCCGCATGCAGTATGAAACTTTTAGCCAAGGTTAGTTTGAATAAATACTAACCTTAATCATATTGGTCAACCTTTTCTATTAAAAATCAGGGATAGGACCATGGTCTATATATAACATTTGAATTACTTTCTATATCTTATCAAAGGGCCTTTTTCTTTCGTTTATCCCCTTTACTAAAAAAGTGTTTTCTCTGCAACATGGGAAGGTGTTTGCCCCGCAGTTGTAGATCCCCTTAGCTAAGTCAATTCCAAGAAGAGATTGATACAAAACTCTAATAATAACAGGAGATGCCAATTTTCAAGATTTAATGGCTTTAGCCACCCCCGCTGGTCCAGCTGCCCTTGCAAATCCGTATGAAACAAGTAAGTCAACTCATTCAATGGACGCGTATCCCGCCCTTAAGGCTGGCCCGGGATTTGAATACGGAAGGGGCATGCATCGGATGAGTTGATTAACTGAAGAACGTTACACTATAACTTGAGGAGGGGGGGTTTAGAGTACTAAGTATGGATTTTGTGGAAGCATTCGCTGCTGCCGACACGCTCAGTGATCTACTCATCATAGGAAGCACTACCATAGACTTATCTACGGGAACCACTACCATACATCAACGTCCTAAACATGTCTTCATCTGTGTCCAAGCTCTCTAGTTCAATTTGCATCTTATCTTGGATGCCCAGATTGATTCTACCAGTCCCTAACCTATTGATCGAAGTCCTACTCTCGCTTTAAGTCTTCCCTTCATAGTAGGTATGGATATGCTAAGGTGCCTAACTCTTCCTGGACTTCCGCTTTTGATGCATTACTACTACTTACTTGGTTTACTCGTGACTCTCGACCTTACTTTGTTCCGCCTACATAGTACCTACCTTGCTTTTCTTACTTAGCAGTTAGCTACTGGTGGACTTTCAACGTAGGTCGATAAGAGATACTAATTCCTAAGATTCAGCAGGCTTAGCTACCTCTTCTAGTACGACTTCTGTTCCAGTTGTTTCTACCAATCTGAATGAAAGAGGTAAGGTCAACTCATCCAATAGAGGTGCCTCAAATGGCTAAACTGGTTTTATGAATGCCTATCCCACCGGTCGGAATGCCTGGACTGAGGAAGATGCGTACGAGGAGCAAAAATGAAATTCCTAGTGAACAGAGTGGATAGAACATGTTTCCCTATTTTCTAGGAGAGACCGCGCTATGCTATTGCTGAAGAAAGGTTAGGGAGTGAGCTCGACTTCGTGAGTAAAAGAAGGCCCTACCTGTTTATGACTTTGCTCGTGATAAAGAAAGAACAAGATTTGGGCCAGCGGCAAGATTAGTAATCGAGCTCTTCTCGTTGCGAGCGGTATCGGCAGGTGAGAGCTAGGTAAAGAATTTTGGACGAGATAGTCAAGCCCTTTGACTTTTTTGCTATAGCTTATATAGACGATGTCCTGATCTTTGAAACGTAACGTACGTTATCATTCGTACTTGTTCGTACTACAATCAAGTCCATCAGAAACATCAAATAGGGAATCCACTCGGGAATAAAAGAAAAAGGTCAAAACACTTCCAGGAGGGAAAGCATCGATATAGGGATTCCATCAATGGGGTAGTAAGATCCCCTTGGCCAAATGAACTCTGATTATTGACACGTCTTCCTACATTTGGCAACCACGGATTCAAGCTTTTCTTTTCCCCCCACTCGATCGACTATAGTATGCAGACAGGAGGAAGATATGCTATCATCCGAAGCACTACGAAGCCTTTTCTTCCCATCGGCTAGATGAGGCAAGTTTTCCAGAACTACTCTTCATTGGCCGGGTGATAGTTAGGTTGAGTCGATCATTAGGATTTGAACCAATAAAATAATATATTTGAATATAACATATAGGAGATCCAGTTGAGGGAGGAAGAAGTGAGGCTCAACTCTTACACCAGGAGAGCAGTGGGAGATGCTAAATCTTGAAAGTGTGTTGTTAGTCCTTGGGAGTAAACTAAGTAAGCTAAACGCCCTAGCTTAATTACTGCTATCTTATATATATAAATAGTCATCTCATCCCATAGAAAGCACTCGTTCCCGCAACCCTTGTTGCAGTTGATAGACTCCAAAGTAAGGGTACGAAAAGCAGTCTTAAACAAAAAACCTTCACGCCGATGGGACAATTGCTCTGAAAGTGCTTTTGCCAACGTAGATGAATCTTATATCGGGTATTATTTGGATTTAGATCTAATGTCTGATTGCGAACATTATTGAGGTCAGTCTATTTGGATTACGGGTGACAGGCGAATGCCAAAGTCCGAAAAGTATAAGCAGTTTCCACTCTGCTCGTACTAAATACGGGTAATTCCCCACCACTTGCCCAACATTTTAATAGAAGGACAGCCAGCGGTAAGGCCATTGGACCAATAAACAATAGGCGCAAGTAGCTTGAAATCAAAAAGAGTGAAATCTGGGGCTAATCTACCTTTTCAGCCCGAGTTAAGACAAAGGAATGGTCTCACTCAAGGGGAATGGGCCTTCATTAAACAAAGAAGCTGAGCGATTGACATCGAATAAGAGTCCATCCACGGCATGAGAGGAGTGATCCAATTCTATTATATTAGGGGTCCCCGGACCTATCCTTTCTTTTTTATCAAAAAAGTCTGTGGACCCACTAATGATACTCGGGAGAGAACCGACCTACTGGTCTTGATCCCATTCTATACGCACGCAATTTTTATAGTAACAAGGTAACAAGAAGCAGGCTAAAGCCATAAAAGATGAACAACATTCATCGATTAAGTGGCAGCAAGGTTTGTGGCTCTTTGATCTATCGATTGACTCTGTCTTTTTAAGATCCTTGATCTTGATTTGTTTCGAGGAGCAGAGATGGAATGAAATAAGCAATCAAGTCTGTCCAGACTCCCCCTATGACAGCACTCGACCAACTTCCATCTTAAAGCATTGAAAGAAAGGCAGGCTGCTTTGGCGAGTTTCAGAGGTGACGGAGGTCAAAAAATGAGTTCTATCACTCTCACATAAATACGGAGTCAATGACTTTGAAGGGCCATTATTGAGTCAAGCAACCGAAACCGAGCAAAGAAGTCAAATCTGAGCGAATTATAACTAATTCATCCGCTTATATTATACCTAGCAAGACCCTTTTGCAGTTTACTAGCCAATGTCATCACTCACTGGATGAGCCTTTCTATTTGTACTAGTTGAGTACGTCTACCCAAGACCCAGATAAAAAGCTTTGTACCTTACCACGAAAACTCCGCTATCAATGTCGTTTGGCCCAGTTGTCCCAACTGGACTTAACCATTTGACTTCTGACAATAAGAGGAAGAGAAACCCTCTTCAGTAAGGGCTCTTGAGTTAGAGTTCGAACTCACCTTTTTTCTTCTATTTCATAGCCTCTTTCGTATTCTCAATCGGAATAGCCAGGCCTTCAATCTTATTATTTTATTAGAAGCTGAATCCGAAAGAGACGCAGCAGCAAGAGGTCCTGAATCAAATAGAACAAGCAAGTCCGTATTCTGTTCAGCTTACGGCTTCATTCCCAGAGTAAGGAGAAAGAAGACAGCGCCGGGGAATAGCTCCGAGAGGGACTTCTCTGACTAAAGAGATAAGTAAGGGTAAGAGTCATTCCAATTGAGTAGGTGAACCAAGAGTCTCTTTCGAGCGAGATCCTTTACCACACCTAACTAAATGAAAGAAAGTAAGAGAGATAGTGGCCGCCTATGACCGGTTGATATGAAGCCCAAAAATTCTTTACTTGGACTCCGTGCACCTCATATTATATAACAAAGAATAAAGCTAATCTAGATATGAGTTTAGAGCATAGGAAGTCGTGCATTCCGAAACTAGCGACGAACTTAATAGGGGTGATAGCTTTTAACACGCGTTTAGTAAGCTTTTAACACAGGATCACAAACACAAAAGCCATTTGCTTCTCATTAAGAGAAAAAGGTGCTTAATGACAACTGCTATGTTGAAGCAGGGTGGTGGGCGGGACATAATATTAAATTTATTTTTTAGGGGAAGAGCCCATCACGGTAGCTTGTGACTGGGGTTCTCGTGTGTTATTTGGCGCTGCACTATTGCCTTGGCTTGGCGTATCCAACCAATTCTAGTTCAAAATATCAGTTGATTGAAAACCCAAATCAACCAAAATGGTTAGTTCATGTCTGTTTAAATGCTCCCTTCCCTCCATATATAATGATTGGGTCGACCAGAGATCCGATCATGAGTGAATAGAATTGAAAATGCACATAGTTGTTGCTGTTCTAACCATGTTTTTTTAAACCACTTGGCAAATTGTTGAACTTTCCAATAGTTAGAAAAAAGAGAAGGGTACAAGACTGCCGTCTGAACAAAACAGCGAATAAAATAAAATAAAAAAAAGTTGTCACGACATTACATGAAAGAAAACTCTGTTCATCGTTGATGTGAAATTTAGTGCAGTTTCTTTGTCTCACTTTTGCTTTTAACTATCTGTAGATTATATTTATCACAATTTTATTATCGTGTTAATACTATTGATTTCTTAATAACATTATCATATCATCAAGAGATTTAAATCCTCTCCCCTCTTAAAAAGATATCTTTGTATAAACATGACAACTTGTGCAAGATTGATGATATATAAATATATATATTTATTTATCATCTTCAAATTTCATTTTCTGCTACTTTACGTCTTCAAGCAATTTATGGATCTTAGGTAGTTTCCTTATTCTCTTTCTTTCTTGTATTTGAGGTAGTTCTAATGTTGGATAACATTACGAGGGCAATGGTGAAGAGCTAATACAATTATTTGAGACCTGATATGAGGACTGCTATTCAATTAGGGCTCAAGAACTCTCATAATATGGTGTTTGTACTAGATGCCGAACATGCTATGCCCTCTTGACTAAGAAGTGAACGGGCATAACAACTACATGGATCCCTTCCTTTTTGTTGTTGCCAGAGCTTTCCCAAGCCAAATCGGAATTATTATGAATGGAAGGGAAAGACTCACATCATGCGAGTCCTCCCATGCATAGAGAGCCATTTGAGTCCAATTGGCATTTCCATGGTCCAAATAATTTCGTTGTAATATTTATCATTGTCATAACGTAATAACATTATGAAAATATTCAAGTTAAGTTTTAATACTTAGGTAAGGTGTAAGAAGACTCACCCTAGCCGCTATAGCAGCCCCACCCCCTAGCTGCAGCTGACTCTTAATACCATCTCGCATGATAAAATCAGTCGGGACAAGCAGTGTTCTAATACAATCTCATTTGCTAATATCATCGAATCAGATCTAGCGCACTTAATACAATCTCGTACTTTTAGAAGAACATGAACAGAACAGAACTGAACTCGCTACAGAGACAAAGACGGACTCTCAAGAACGTAGCAAATTGATGCAATCGAGGCTTCAAATCGTAATAACATAATATCCGGTAAATAGCATTCCCATCCATAAAATAGGAAAATCGGTAATAAAGCATGAGAAGTAGGAAGAAACAAAGATTTGCAGAGTTGGCAACTCAACAATCTTTACTAAAGAATCAAAGAATCTTGGACGCTATAAAAACATCCAGGATCTGGCAAAATTGAATATGAAGAGTACCCGATAGAAGGTCAAAGTCCCAGCCTCGCATATATACAGTAATAGTCGTATCTTTCCGTATCCTCCACTGATATGACTTCCTTGGATCATCTACCACCTAAATGAGACTCCTGCACAAAAAGTTAACAGAAATAATTACCCCAGGCACATGGAACGGCTGATGTATAATTGACCAACTAAAAACCACAATGCAAGAAAGACAACGGAAGAGGTTGATCATCTTATCCATCCTGTTATTGCAGCAAAACATAATTGAGGTTTTATGCGACAACAAGTGAGCATAATTAATCTTTCTAGCTGCCAAGTTTACATATGCTACTGTATTTAACCGAGAAGTTTCACGTTCATCTTTCACAAACTAACAAAGACATTTTGTAACATGACTCCTGGAATGACCAACTTTCATGTTCGTCTTTCAAGAACTAACAAAGACACAAATTTCACGGTAGTAAGGTTTGGCATTTTACATTTAAGTCGTGCTCCAGTATCATCCCTCTTTTGGTTTAGCACCATTCAGAATACTTCCATAAACCAACAGGGGCGTAGGCTTAAGGCTTATGTTGTATCTTAGTCTACACCTCATACCTTCTCTATGCAGCCTTCACTTTCATTCCTATTTTTCAAGGAGGTATATTGTCTTCTATTCTTCTCCCCATCTTGCGTGAAAATGGCGAGTACGGTAGTTTGAATTTCTTAGAATATTTAATATAATTAAGTTATCACTGCCCCAACTGGGTAGTATCTAATTCAACTATTTTCCAAGTAAATACTCTATAAATCCAAGAGATTCTATCCACTGTATCAGACCCAACACAGTGAGCAGCAAAATGGTTTACAAAAATGCCAAAGCATTCTATGAGTTATTCATTTGCGAATAAGTTATGTAAAAGTCGAAAACTAAATCTCCGTAAGGCATGAGACCCAAAAAAAGAAGTCTCTGCAGGGCATTGCTTTTCTCTGTTTTTGTTTATAAATAGAGAACTATTTATGTGGTTTTATTCATCATCACAGTTTTGCTAATCGAAGACATGTTTCTCAGTGTTTTCTCCAAACCAACTTATCTCCTATCAACTTTTTATGTTATAGACCCATTGCAAAGGATTTTGATCGTGAATGCAATCTCTATAGGAGACTTCCTCTAAAACTTGCCTCCATCTTTATCCTCAATTTCAAAATTTTTATTCAAAAAGAGTTGTCAAAATTTCTTTAAAAAAATTATTTTCAGCTAACATGCCGAACACTACTTTTCAAGTAAAAACTCAAATTTCTACATTCTTCGAGTAGAATAATAGTCCACATAATGAATTTAGGGAGCTCTAAGATGTAACAGTAAATTGCAAGCTCAGAGGATACCAACGCAGGGCTTCCCTCCCAGAAGAGTATAGAGCTTTTAGCTTTCTTCTACTTCCTATCAACATAAAAGGAAAATAGGCCTGTCTAGATGTGAAGCTCATAGCCCAAAGACTAAGTCATCTATTTTTTGGCTTCACTTGCTTCCAGATTCTGGTTACTACCGAAATGATGAAGATAGAAGGAAGCATCCCCCACTTGGCCTTACCCAGAGCAGAAGGTTCCCTTTAACAACAGGGCCGGGGGAAGGTCGATTTACACAACCTTATACCTGTTTCCTAAGAGGCTATTTCCAGAAATGAACCCAAGACCACAAGACCATGTACTCAACAAGCGAGCACTTGAATATTGCGCCAAGCATGACCTTCAGTCCCACACTTTGTCATAAGACAACATCCAATCTCAATCCTGGTTACAGGCTTGTAACTATATCAAGAAGCTCGCATACATACTCCACTAGGGGAGAACAATGAGCTTGCATACCATACCGTACTAGGGGAGAACAATGAGAATTCTGGTCAAAATGAAGCCAGTAACAATCCATTAGTATATGCAAAGGACTGGGAAACTGAAAATAAATTTTCTGAGGTTCATTAGGGGAAAGTATCGAAACTCCATGTCAGGTGTTAAAAAAGTACTGTTCCAACTCACAGTAACCATGGCCCCATTTAGTAGCACAGTCTTACTTGCCTATGATACTATATAAGATTTGCAAGAGAAGGGAATGGAAAAGGAAAAAAAAAAATCCTGTCACAGATATACATCATAATACTTCACAAGTCCTCAGAAATTGGGATCATACCATGCTTAAAATCACTCATGGCGTACTAGTATCTGCAGGATAACTTCCTAGCACTCTCAAGAATGTTGCGAACTCCTGCCAGAAAAGTATAGTTAGTGCTTAACTGCAAAAGAAGAATTTTCCTTCTTTCACATAACTTCTTTTATCCTTTTGGCAACATGAGACATAATAGTACTATATTTTAGTATGCAGCACCTTTAAATGGCCAAGCGCATTTTGTGCCCTTTCATCAGCCATAGACGCTTCAAAATCGACGTAGAAAAGATAAGGAAATTGTCTGCAACAGAGTGTTACATGTCAGTGCTCAAACAATATCAGAGATAGGAGCTATGACATATATACGTAACAACTGCCCCGATACGAATTCAGCCAAACGAACACAGATAAATCAAATGATGCCAAAACTTAAGATTTATAAGTATTGTGCAGTATATACTTTGGAGACCCGTTGACACTGTCATCAAGGGCACGCAATGCCTGCTTCTGCAAGGGACGACTTTCAATCTGGATAAAGCAGAAAAAATATCAGAAACCGCGTGCAGGACGTCTCCTAAGCTATTCACTCACGGAAAAACCAGAGAGAAATCTAACACCAGACGGAACTCACCTTAGTAAGGTTGACATTTCTCAAAGCAAAAACAGCAAGAGCCTTGAAAAGCACACCAGGACCTTCCTCAAGTGAGAAGACTATACTTGTCTGATACATTAAATGGCATTAGCAAAAGACTATTATAGTTAGCAAATAGATGTATAACCTCAAGAAAGGGGAATTTAGGGGATTCAGTATAGGAAACCGTTCCCATACTGAAATTGAACACCAATATTACAATGGAAAGTGAATAGGATTGATCTGGAAACTGGGAATTATGCAAGAGTTTTAGAAAGAAGAAAACTCCAATCATACTTTTCTCATTAAACATGAAAAAAACTTGCTCCTTGTATTCTCAATTCTCTAAATTGACCCATTCATGTTGTTAGTCGATAGATCTACTATTTCTCAAGAAAAATAGTTTGCCAATACTAAAGAAGCCCTTAACTTCTTGAAAAGAGTTTCAAGATGAAACCGAGCCAGGAACAAAGCCAGTTTCAAGTGCCGGGAGCTGGTAAAATAGAATAGCTAACCTTAAATGGTTTATCAATGCCTGGAATGATAGGTTCCCTAGCCAGCATTAGGAATCGAGTGACATTATCAGAATCATCCTGAAAGCAGCAGACATAAGTATCACATTGCAAACATCTTTTGCATCATCAAACAATTGTAATGCAAGAATTTTGCTAGCCAACCTGTATATCTTGAGCAAGTACATTCAAGCCATAGACCTCAGCTGCAGTCATGCTAGCTACTGCTCCTGTATCTTTGAGTTTATGGAAAGCAACGAACTAGAACATTAAGGAAGGCAAAGATAGGTTAAGTTCATAAACCATTAGTGCAATCGGCTATTTTGACATAATCTGACCTCATATAACCCCAAGATAATTTAAAACTAATTAACACGGTCTCTAATTACCTCTACATACAAGTGAAAATTTATAATAAAAGGAAGCAGAATAATCTCCACTAAGATATTTCATTTAATTGTTTGCATAACAAAACCCAATATTGGTGAGAAGCAAACAAATCAACTCAAAAAATAATTCAAGCACTACCTTTGCTGCACCAGCAGTATCATCCACAGCCTCTCTGACCAGTCCCAACTTTGTTAATGTATTCTCACACTGTGCAAGAGCCTGTCACATAACAGTGATCAAGGAACTTGTGCATTTAGAGCCGATAAAATAACAAAGAACTAGTTCAACATGCCTGAGAATGGCTAAGAACTCTTTTCAGATCTTCAACATTGATGCCGTGGTTAGCTAGTAAGCAATGCCTTATTGCCAGTTTAACTTCGCCCACTATATGCAGCCTATGCCGGAGTAAAAGGTCATAATTCCGGTGAATGCTACCCCCTAAAGAATTTTCAATTGGCAAAACTGCTCTATCAACAAGCCACCTTTCAACAGCCTGTAACATGAGAAAAGCAGAAGGTAATTACTATCTTACAATGTCCGATATACAATTATGAAAAGATTAGTCTGCTCTTGCCTACAAAATCTGAGACTGCAATCTCAACATATAAAGAACTTCTCTTTCTCCTTTTCTCAGTGTTAAGTGAAGATTATAATGCATAACATGAACCAAGGAGTCTCTTAACATATAGCATACGCTTGTATCACTGGCCTTTGGCAAACACAAAGAAATTGAAATAAACAGTCACCGTACTGGGATGGTACACAATAACCATGTGAATCCTAAAGGCAGAACTTCCTTGACCTCTCTTCTCTATAACTAGAACTTCCTCCACATTATAAATTGCATAAGGAATTAGACTTGTTGGCCCATAATTTTCCCATTAAATGATGATCTCAAATGTTATAAATCCCATCAACATTAGTAGTTAAGTTGACAATATTTCTATATTAAATCTAGATTGACAAATCTGCCCAGTTGATTTCTGAAGATTGCATCAGCTGGATTTATCAATGGGCATATATACACACAATTCGCTTTGATGCGTGATTCAGCAAGAATATATAACAGCTAAATTTCGTTGAATAAATACGTTGAGTCAAATGCTTTTAGCATTATTCTGGGAGCAAAAAGGAAAAAAAAATATGGTTTTTTTTTTTTTTGCAAGCTTTTTAAAAAAAAAAACACTTACTTCAAAGGCAGTGTCAAATTGTTCACAAGGAACAGCTTGACAATTCGGGTACGCCTTTTCTGCTGCTGACTCACTGTATGCACCTTTAACACCCTAAAACAATGATATTCAAAAAATTAATAGTTAAAAATTGACAAACACACCGAAACTCATAAATCACATTACGCAAACTATATATCTCTATATAATTCGTCAAAAGAAAATAGCATAAACAGCAAACACCTACTTTCTGAAGTCACATGTTAGAAGTATAACACCCTAATAATTTAATGACCTGCTGGTTATAAAAAATTATGACAAACCTTCCGCCATCACTAGGGGGCAGTTAGTGAATTCTTATAAATCTTTATACATACTTTTCAGGTTATTACGTTAATACAAAGTCCAATATGAACTTCAGTAATTTAATAAACCCATAAGTTATAAGAAAGTGGGTAAAAAGCTTCTGTCAATATCAGGCAGAGGGAATAAGTAAATTCCTATAAATCAATTTATAAAGGTTTCAGATTATTTTACAGAGTCTAACATGCAACTTCAGTAATCTAATAAAACCATGCGTTAGAAAGAATCTCCTGTCATTAACTGACCCAGGGGTAATGAGTGAATTCTTCTTAAAAAACAACCTATCGAGGTTTTTAGATTATTACGTTGATAACAGTCTAAGACACAACTTCAGTAATCTAATAAACCCAAACGTTATAAAAAAGTATAAAGAAACTCCCGTCTAACCCGACACAGGGGCAATGAGTGAATTCTTCTTATAAACCAAATTATAGAAATTTTCAAATTGTTAGGTTAATATAAATAATCACGTTAATACAGTGTCTTAACATACAACCAAAATAATCTAATAAACCCATACATTATAAGCATGTGATAGAAAAACCTTCCGTCATTATCAAACACGTGGGGCACCAAGTGAATTCTTCTTATAAATCAATTTATCGAGGCTTTCACATTATTACTTTAATAGAAGTCTAACGTGCAATTTTAACAAAATCCACACAAAACACAGTTTTGAATTCTTCTTATACATCGACTTATTGAGGCTTTCAGATTACTACGTTAATACAGAGTCTAACGTGCAATTTCAACAAAATATACGCAAAAGACGATTTCTTCACACTTTACCCTAAAACAGATATAAGATGAATGTGAAAAACCTGATAGGCCACGCGAAGTCGTGAACCCTCAGAGGCCAAATTCGACAGCATTGCCGACGTCAAAGGCCCTAAAAATCCACAAAATTTAATTAAAATAAAATAAAATAAACAAAAATAATAGAAATTAATTTTTCAAAAACAATAAAAAAAAATGAAATTAAAGTTACTTGGGAGAGAATTAAGCGATTGTTTAGAATTAAAATCATATGAAAAATCTTCATCGACGAGTTTCCCCATCTGTGCTGCTTGCTCCTTGTTGCTTTGATCGCTACTAGTGCTGGCACGGATGGAGATGTTACGGCGTCGTTTCGAGAGATTCGGCCGCAGATTTGAGGCGCCATTGGAGTTGTGATCGGACGGCGAGGGTTTAATCGGAGGTGAACGACAGCTTATTAGAGATCGCGCCGTCGTGGCTGCCATTTGATAATGAAAGAAGAAAAAAAGTTTTCAAGTAATATCACATTAGCGGGAGGGTTTAAAGTGTCCTCTTTTATTACCTTAAAAATAATTTTAAAAAAATGAAAAATGAAGAATTCGTACAAGTCGTCAAAGATGTAGACGGTACACAACGATTGTTTGCCGTAAAATTTGGAAAAATTGCACCAACAGTGTTTATTGTTTTTTTTTTATTTTAAATTTGTTTCTTAATAAAAAAATTATTTTTTAAAAAATTAAAATTGATCGTTATAGACTATAGTAGAAAGACTAGTAAGTTATTTCTTTCATCGCCCTTAACATTCCAATATTGGCACTAATGTTATATTTATTTAAAATTAATCAATTTAATCTCTATTATTTTTTAAAAATTAAACTTTTTAAAAAAATAATAACGACTAAATTGAATAATTTTAAATAATATAGACGAATTTAAATTTTTAAAAAATAACAGGAATTAAATTGGTTAATTTTGAACAATAGAGACTAATTTAAAATTTTAGAAAACTAATAGGGATTGTTTCTGCAAATTTTTCTAACTTTTTTTTCTAAAAAATATTTTTCTAATTTTTTGCATTATGGTAATCCCATAAAATAAATTTAATAAAAAAAATTAAAGCAATAAAAAAACCTATGTACTAAATATAAGGAGTTTAAAATATTATCATGTGCTTTGGGTCCTTAATATTTTTTACTCAACATTTTTTTTTTCAATATCTAGTTTGTTTAGCTTTTCCTTGTGAATTTCTATATAAACTTTTGAAATAATTATGTAACTTATGGAGAAATGGGCAAGATTAGATATGGTCTAAATTATTGTAAAGTATAATATTAGTTGCAAAATCTTGAGAGAAAGGTAGTGTCCGTGTTTTAATAAATTGGTAAACTTTAAATAGTTTAAGAATGAGTGTTGAGATCCAATCATTTTTTTGTTAAGGGAGAGAAGAAAGGATGAAAATACATCTTATCGTGCATAACGTTATCCATATTGTGCAAAAAAATACTTAAATTGATTTTGTTTATTTTACATGGAAATCTTATCTCTAAATTGCCTGAGATCTCAAATCTATTGTAAGTTCACTATCTCTTTTTTCTTTTTGGCAATTGTTCTGGATTATATCATTCTCTCTTTCTCTTTAGGGAGTGCTATAAATTATTTAAAAATTGTTGACTTATTTTTGCATATATATATATTTTTCTTTTTATAGTATTCTAAACTTTTGGTGGGTTTATAATTTACTTTAGGCCCAATGAAGTGATTGGGCTACGAATGAATGCAATAGCCTTTAAGCCTATAACATCCAAATGATTATTACCCAACGACGCCCAACACTTACTGGCCCAACAAATCTTTTGTCGTTGAATCGGCCTCTTTTTTTCTCATAGCTACTGTAAACCCTTCAGTAAGAAGTACCTAAATAATCTGGCCCAAAAACAATCCATAGAAGCATGCATTTATATATATTGGGTTTAGAAGCCACCCAAAAGTTGAATCTTGTGGTCATGTGATATTTTGGGAATAAAATTATTATTATCGAGTATAATATTATATGTGGAATGCTGTACACTTGTATTAAATATTATTTGTATTAATTAAGGTTTTAGCCACTCTATGGCAGACATTAGAGAGTTTTAGTTTTCTGTACAATGTTATTGAGATTTGCGGGTTTAGGAAGAGTAATCTTCTTAAAATATGAGACTAGCCTATTGTATAAAATAGAGTGAGTCTATCCAGAATTGATATAGTATGACACTCTTCTAATTAGCAGGTCGAGGCATCGCAGTCCCGAGTTTGCCCTTACGAATTTGGAGGAGTGACAGAGTGGTATCAGAGCAATTGAGATCGTGACATATCTTTTTTTTTTTTTTTGTCGTACATTTATGTATATTATCTTAAGTACACAAGTTGTAAGTCCATATTTTGGTTATTTTGATAGATTCATGTTGTTATGCTCTAAGCTCAAAATTTTAACCTCACAATTAAGACTTGTGTCGTAACTTTATAAATATATGTCTTGGGTTAAATGTCTTTATAATGATTAACTCAAGTTATTATGTAAACGCATATTTTTAACTTATAAATCACACTTGTATTGTTTCTTACCAACATAGAACATCACACGTCACTGAGGCAAGGCGATCAAATGACGAGTTCAAATTGTGAGTGTAGCACAAAGGGAAGAATATCTTTAAAGAGCTGTATCAGATTATATTTGTCCAACATCTATCTAGGCATAACTAGTAGTTGATTGAAGAAGAATCATATTAGCATGAGTTATAAATGTTTACAATTTGCATTATAGAGACCAATATGTGATTGCATTAAATTCTTATATTCCATGTCTTGGATCTATGGTTATGTTCAAGGTCAATTCATCTATGGTTTTACTAGGCTTAGCAATTCAATGTTTATCTTAATTGCTTTTTTTTATTTTATGTTTTTACTAATTTCCTCGTTAAATCAGTCGCTAATTAGTGACGGACAGTCGCTAATTAGTGACGAAATTAGCGAGAGAAATAAGTATTTATTTCAAAAAATAAACGTTACAAATCATAATTTCTTATAAAATATATCTTACACTCAGTTGACAATATGAACAAGTATTTTTCAACTTAATTTGATGTCTGAACCACTTTCAGAATGAAAATCGATAAAATCGGGTTTATTTTATTACTTATCTTTAACTTTTTTCTAAATTCCGTTGCTAATTCTGTTGCTATTTAGTGAGGGAATTACGACATACCGTCACTATTCCCTCGCAAATCTATCGGCTGTCACTAATCTGTCGCAATGTTGCAAAGGATTAGTGACAAAATTTAGTTATAAATTTTTCCGTTGCAGAGTCGTCGTTAATCCGTCACTAATTAGTGACTGAATGTTACTCATGCTCCAAGTTTAAAATCTTAAACTCAAGTGAGAGTGGTGTTGTAGGTTTAAATAATAATTACTTGAGTATCAAATTAATTGGTCCAAAATGATTAATATGATTTATCACTAAAATCTACAACACTGCTTTATAAATTACACTTAACACTTGTTCTATCGATGTAGGACATGACACACCCTACCCCTTGAGGACCAGAGCTCCAGCATCCAGATGATCATGATGGGCTCTAAATATCATTTTGTGACGTCCTGGGCCAAATTCCAATACCGTGAGACTATTGTTGTGAGGTTTAAGCAATGACCTTCAAATCAACTAGTTCAAAATTTATTAATCTAAGTTATCACTTAATCCACACACCTTTTATAAATTACACACTTAATACTTCTCACGTTATAAGATCCCAACCCGAAACATCTGCAGCACTTCAGTAGCTAGTTGTCCTGCGTCCAAAAACGATGATTCACTTGTCCCATTGTCCATAAAGACCTCATGATATACAACCGAAACGACTTCGACTAGATAGCCACCCCTCCCTATCTTGGTGAATATAAATATTTTTCTCCCGACTTACTACGATTTCTGGTGGATTTGGTTGAAAAGAACGATATCAGCATGAGGTAGGCATGAAGAACCCCTCGAGAGAAAAAAAACAAATCATCAGTGCCAGTAATATAACAACTAAATACGTGAACTGGAAACACAAAACAGAATAAGACACACAACACCACAAAACTCCAAGTTGAAAACGAACTGATGGCCAACTATAGAAGGCTTATCAGTAATCGAAATGTGTTGATTGACACCATCTCCATGGCCATTTCTTGATTTATTCTCTCTCTCTCTCTCTCTCACACACACACACACACACTCACCAACCCATATCTCACAAAACATGCATTCAACGCATATCCTCGTACGTTACTACCAAAACATTAAACTTGGAGTGTAGTGTTCCTTAACGGATTTCATATGTCATCACCACACCGTTTCCATCAAACCTTGGTCCATATTTTGGTCATCATTTTGTTCAAAACGGCCCAACTCGAATTGGCCAGGTCCGTTACAAAACCTGACGTTTTGCACAATGGACTGTGTGAATCACGTGACTTCCATCAGTCGTCCCATGTGTTTAAAACTCGTACATTTCATTTTTCTTTCAAAAGAAGCAATCACACACATATATATATATATATATATATATATATATATATATATATATATGGTTATTATGACAAGTAATACTCTTGAAAAGCCATTTGCACTAACCCTAAAGTCTAAATTTTGAGACAACGATCTCGCCTACAAGAGGCATGATCTTATCAGTTAATTCAGTATAAGAGTTTATATATGACAAATAATACTCTTCAGCAGCGCTTCGGACTCAAATCAAAGTCCAAAACTTGGTACAATAATTCCGTTAAGAAAAGTACGGTCTAAGTTAGACAGGAACATGAGCTACTAAAACTAACCTCAAATGGAATAACCTTCTAGTTGATTCAAACGCGAAATATAAGAGTCTCATATACACGTCTCGAACATTCCACCTATAGGCTTACCCCTTAGGGTTAATGAGAAATAATTTACAAATAAATAGTACAAGAATAAATGTTTACAGTGGTAATGGAAAGATTTGAAATTAATACTTTTCCTATATAAGACCTTATCTTCAATTACAAAAATCAAATTCTCATTGGTTCATCTCATCCGATTTTGATTAATACATAATTGTTAGTGGAAACAATTTTGGCCCCATAGATCTTGATTGAGTGGAATAGCTAGTGGTCTCCATAAGAGAATATATTAAAATGTCTGTAATTGACCCAATGAATATTAATATTTAGGTCATGTGGAATTATTGGAAAATCTTATAGTGCATCTCTTTGATCAATTTGAATAATTTTCTATTTTACAAACTTTTCATCTTAAATTTAATGCCCATGTATAATATAATGTGCTTTTTTTTTTATCCCCACTTCTTATGAGATTCGAACTCTAGTTTTCCAACTGCTAGAAGGAGTAACCCAGTATTAAATTACTCTTGAATCTCATAATGTGTTTAGAGATAGATGTTAGACATTAAAAGCGATTTCCAAGATCAAATCCATCACAACATACACTATTTTTTAAACTTTGATAAGACATTGGCCATTCTAACTAAATCTTTTGATCATATATATAGACAAAGAAAAAATTATATATTTCAAGAAAATAAATGTTAGTATATATTTCAACAAAATCGAGGGCTAATAATTGGAAATTCAACCCGAGGCAATTGATTATAGTTACAAAATTCATTTTGGTTTTGGATTTTGTTCTATTTAATTTATCTTAATAATCATATTCCTAAAGACACCATTTGGCTATAAGTCTATATAAAACTGACCTTTTCCTCATATAAATTTCACAAACAATGCTCATTGTTTACACCATTTTCAATTGAATAGGCCAGGTAAATTGATTTAAAATCAATTTACCAGGCCTATTCAATTGGAAAATGGTGTAAACAATGAGCATTGTTAGTGAAATTTACCCTATTCAATTTTTTAAAGTTATCCTTGGTAATTCTAAAAATTCTGGGCGCCCGGGAGGTGGGTAGAAGGGAAATAAAAATGTCTTCTAAGTTACTTGTAATATGTAGAAGTATTCACGTAAAACTAACTAGCAAAAAGCACTAAGAATGGAAAGACCAATGCAACAATTGCGGTTTAAAAGAGTTGTAATTCTTCCTCGAAAGGATAACATAGAGATACTCTAATAAAACATCTTTTAATATATAGTTATCATCGTTAGATCAAACAATGAACAATTAAATCCTTTCTCATAATTTTTCTTTTTGGGTGACATGAAAATTCAATTTGCAGATTCTGATCACTGAACTATTTGACAGAATTCGATTACTAACTGATAAATATTTAAGTGCAACAGTATACATTACACATGTATTAAATTAATTAAGAACAAAACTCTAAAATTATGAAAAATATCAAACTAACGACTTTATAAAAATAATCTTACTTTCACTTTCTACTATCATTAGACCATGCACTTCGGGGCATCCACTCTCGTTAAATTACATTTCAAACGGAAGAACAAGAAAAGCAACCTAATTTCCGTGTGTACCACATTGTACGTATGAAGAGGGTGATATATTATCCTTTACTTAACAAGGGAGAGAAGTGGGGACTAGTTGAGGAGCCCGCAGAGCACTGAGAATGATGATGAAAGGGATGTTGACTTTGACAGTGTGTTTGTTGTTTGTTCTCTTGCCTCCTCGTAAACTGCAATTATTCGTCAGCTAGCCGCATTTTGGTTGCCACGTTAATGCAGCAGGGTCCACTCGCCACCGACCAGTCACTACTTGCCCAACCATGTCCCCATTCTTAACCTACCTTGCCCTATGTTTTTCTTCTCGGCTTTCCCATGTGAACGACTAGACATTTGAGAGGGAAGAGATTTATTTATTTATTTAGGGAAAGAGATTGAAGGATTCGTACCAAAACTTAATTAGCTAAAGTAAATCAAATTGGGTTGCTCGGGTAGCTTGGATGACACCCTTCCTATATAGAGTGATTCGTAACTTTTTCCTTGTACGTAATGACATCAATCCTTTGGGGATTGATTGACATTTCTCTTGATGTATTTTGACAAACCAACAAAAAGAAAAAAGTAAATCAAATTGATTCTAATCTTACATAGTAAGGTAGACTATAGGGACGAATTCAGAGTTATCATTTAGTATAGGTTAAAAATATATAATTTAATATTCATATATAAATAAATTTTTTTTAGTAGAACTAAATTAAATTTTTAGTATAAAAATACCTTAAAAATATAATTTTTTTTTTTATAAATACAACTTAACTCACTTTTAAAGCTTCACTATTGGGATTAGTGTGAGTTACAAGCCTCAGCGGCCCAAGATTAACTCCTCCATTGGTAGTACTATGTAGATTTGATAATGCAAACATAGTTTTATCTAAGAAAACAAAATTTATGTTAGTTTTTGACTACCTAGTTAACTAGCTCCCACTCACCTTAACACTAGCAATGCCAAGAATAAACTCGTGACATAGTAAAAGTAAAAGAAGAAAAAAACTATAACAACTTATTTCAAAATTCAAAAATTTTATATATAATTAGGTCAGATGTTTTCATTTGAGTTGAGTTCTCAAATTATTTTAACTTCTGGCTATAGGGTTTTCAATGGTTTGCTTATAGCCTTATTCTATTCTGAATGAGAAATTACTTCGAATTTGAAAAATTTTATAATCAGACTACATATATAGAGATCTTATTTTTCATTTTATTTCTCAAAACGTTTTGGGTTCTATCTAAGAAGGATAGATCCATTGGTGAAAGATGTTGGAATTAATCATTAACATGCAAAAAGAGAGATCTGCATTAGGTTTCTATAAATGTCAAATTACCATACATGTTTACTTTCATGTGTGTATCCATTTTTATGTGGACAAATCAACATAAGTTGTCAATGTGGACAGGTTTATCATTATGGATTTTTTTTTTGTCATTATCATCATTATGTTGATCTTTCGATGAATTGAACCTTGTTTCATGAATTTTCTTACTATTTGTTCAATTTAGTGAAGTCATAAGAAACCATGGATTTTTTTTTTTATTTTTTTTTTGTCGAAATAAGAAACCATGGATGAGTGTAGTCTTTCACTATGTTAAATTACTAATTTGAATGGTAAATAAAGATTACCGCTATATATCATTTAAGTAATATTTCATCTCACTCTATATGATAACAATTCTTCTAATGTAAAGAAAAATTTTACCTGAACATAAATGTATTGAGATTATCATTAAAAGAGGTGTGAAATATTATCATTACGCGAACATAAATGTATTGATTTTTTTAATAGTATTCAAAAGGAGGCTTAGACTAATTTTATATTACAAATATGTTACACACTCTAAGAATCTATATCGAAATCTGTCACTTTAATGTACTGAGATTTTACATACTTTTATATATATATATATATATATATATATATATATATATATATATATTGCGGGTTGTAGTTCGAGTAAGTCTTGAATAGGCCCCTAAATTCTCTTTTGTGTTGTTTATTATCTTAAGACAATCAAATCCAAAAGTATTACTATCCCCACCTAGATGCATATATTCCACCTATAAAATATTTTCAATTGAAAACAACTCATAATTATGCGACTTTATCACCACTCATGATTAGTCAAAACATGCCAAGAAAATGGCCAACAACGCAATTCTTAATTAAATAGCTTGATTATGACAAAAAAAAATTTAAATAGCTTGATTCACAACGAAGTTTAGAATGTTTGACAGTGTGACCCAATTTGCTATACCAAATTTAATTATTAGAGACTTGGGAGCCTATTATTTTCTAATGTATGGCCTCTCGTGTACACTAAATCATAATTATGATTGTCCATATAAATTAATTTATAGCCATGTGATATGTTTACGACTTTGATTACTACTATTATTTTCATTATTCCCAAATTTAATATTGGTTCTCATTTGTGCGATCCAACAAAGATTGTCCCATGTCCACATTGTTGGACATTCTCCTCTATTCAATATTGTAGTTGGACCGACAAAAAAAAATGTTGTAATTGGAGCGAATATAGTTTAATAACTCATAACCGATTTTGCTAAATAGTTATGTCGCATATAATAGATTTAAAATGAGATCGATCTTTATTTAAATTTTGTGCATAATAAGAGTTCTGTAAACCGAACTATTCTTATAACTCAATTTGCTGGTTGACAATTTTGTAGATAAGGTTATAGTGAGAACAAAGGAAGCTGGGAATTTGAAGTCCATTTAATAATTTATCCTCCTTTGTCTGGCCATATAAAGAAAACAAATAAATAAACAAACAAATAGATAAAGTACTGAAGAAAACAAGTCAAGAATTATAAGGTGACAAATTTACCTTTTAAAAAAAATTGTACTTTTGTGACTTAAAAAATGAAATTGCCAAACCTTACTCAAGAAAAAGTTGTTTAAATTGTTTGGCCATCTTTATAAGATAGAGTGGTACTATTAGGATCTTCAACTCTTCTGAATCTCTTACTTGGACAAAAGCACAATTTTTTTTTTATTTTTTTTATTTCATTCCATATGTCAATAACAAATTATGCACGAAATAGAACAAATTTCATCTCATAATTTCTATTTTAATTATGAGAAGAATCCAGATTAAAATACTTATTTTCAGCATTTCAAAAATAAAGTTATAAAGGTTTAAAATCAAAATACTTGAGTTAATTTGCTATGCAACCATATTGTATAAAACATTAGCATAAAGAATTATCAAAAATTTAAAATTGTTCATAGGAACGTAGAAAGAGAAACTTTAATTTTATTTTCTTCAATAATTATATGTGTTGTACGCAAATTCCATTAATGTATTTTAATAACTATGCATTTGATAAGAATTTGATGAGAAGAAAATACTTCAAATATTTAAACACTAATCTTGTTATTATGTGTACAAAGATGAATGGAGTGCTTAGGGCATAAAGTAGAGTTACCATTGAATTGAAAAATTGATTGAACACACATCATTTTAAGTATTTTATCCGGATAAAAGGAATTGTTCCACATAGAAAAGCAGGAAAATAGAAATATATCAATATATATATGTGTGTGCGTGTGTGTGTGCGCGTGCGTATATAAATTTAGGTCAATATTGTGAACTATATGATCTTAACATGTTGATTAAAACCCTAATGTTCTTGTGACTGATCTCATGTCTCATCGCAAAACATATATACTTGACTTAGCTAGTTAAACGAGGGCTCGACATTGTTGGTCTAGATTCTTGAGACTAGTTGGCTTTTGGAGCTCTAAAGTACCATAATTTTTATGTGTTGCAACATTTAAAACTGCTTCAAAAAAAATTATAGTTGTTACAAATGACTTTATACAACAATCTTTTCATTATAGTTTAATTATAAATATTTTTTAAACCGTTGCTTATTATTTTCAAAAAATAATTGAGATAAGAGTATTTGCAATAAGAATGTATACAACAGTTAAAATATCATTGTAATAAGACATCTATTGCAAAATTTTTTTACAAAAGAATTAAAATATTGTAGTGTTATACTCGAACCACAATGAGATCGTCATCAAAGCTTGTAAGGTAAACTCAATTATCAGCACTGATCTAGATTAACATGCAAAAAAATCTACATGTATAAAAATATGTATAGTGATTGGAAAACTTGATGTTCTACAATATGTCTTCATGCAACATTATTTAAAAATCTTAATGTGAATAATATTATTATTAATCATTTACAAAGTAAACTTATGACATTCTGACATAGCATGTATGTACGATATAAACTAACGTGAATTAACCTCATAAAATAATAACTTGATATGTAATTGTGATAAATTTATCACATACCTCATATATGAATTTTCACTTATTTAAGTTAAAATAAAGAAAGGAAACAAAGCTGAAACAGTGTCCTTAATTCTAGCCCCTCTTTGGGAAATAATTAGAAACAAGAAACTCACTGATCAATACTGCACAGTGCCCAAAACGTCGTAAGTCGTGCATGATAGATCCGTTGTCTGTGATCCCAATCACATTCAACTCAATCTTCAAATCATTTGACCAAAAATAAAAAATAAATCTTCAAATCAGAAACGTACTAAAAAGGGGTTGGTTTTGTATCATATAATAGAACATCTTTAAATTAATAGCGTTAGGATCATTAAAATTTATTAATTTAGTAAGATATTAATTTATCGATAAATTAATAACTATTAATTAATAGAGATATTTTTCATTTTTTTGGTTTTATAGTAAATATATTATGATTATAATGTATTTTTTTAAAAAATAACTTGTATTTTTTTAATCCAATTTGAAAATATAAGTAATGAGAATAGAAGATAAAATTTAATTTACTAATCTTGTATCAAAGTCTTTGTAGGATTAAGATGAAAACTAATTTCTTTAATCTTGTATCATAATTCTTGTAGGATTATTTCAATTTTTTCTCTTTAAATAATTAAATATGAAATTCAACTAGATTTGAAGTTCAACAAAAGACAAGTTACTCTTAATTCTTATTTTAAGAAAATCTCATAGTCAATTTATTATTTACTTTTTAGATAATTATTAATTTATGAAATATTTGAATCAATAAAATGCAAATGAAATTTTTTTAAATGTATTATCTTATAATTTTATCGAATTTATCAACTTTTTACACTGGTCCCAAGTCATGACCGGACATTTTTATTAATTAAAAGAAATTATTAATTTATTAAATATTAATTTAAAGAGGTTCTACTATATTTTTAACCGTTCGCGCTCCTTACAAATATATGATTACTTTTTTAATTTAAAAGTCGAATGATCAAAGATGGAATTCAAGTATTTTACTAAAAAAGACACAAATTGGTATGAAATCTTAGCAAACTATCTTCGTAATGGCACAAGATCGAGGTGCATAACGCATGCAAACGACTGAGCACAAGATCTTAGTTCTTAGAATTCTTAAGTGGACTGCCAGCTAGATTTCGGTATGCAATTTTTTTATTCTAACGATGAACTAAATTTAATTAGAATTACGTTAGATTTATTTTATTAAAATTATAAATTACATAGTACAACAAACACTTATCAATATATATTTCAAATCAATCAAATATAATTAAAAAAAAATGTATAAGTTTTGAATCCCTTAAATCATGAGGAGCCGTTTTCTTTCTACTCCTACCAACCTTTGAGGCTTACCTATGCAATCTCTTAATCAATAGTAGTAGATTTTTTATGAGTGCGAATGCACAGATTCTTTTCTTCTCAGATGCTCTCCCATGTGTTTCCGTGGCACAGTTTCCTAATCTACTTTCACTTTGCGCCAGTGTTTTATTTGACTGATCATAATTTGACCAGTCAACTAACTTGACTGATCCCCATCATGCACCAGAACCCCACATTTCTTCCAATTGGCCCAGCATATTGTTTGCACAAAAAAGTGCAGTTTTGCTTGATAAATTTTTGTATTTTTTTTTTCTCTGGTGGAGTCTGAAGTTGATATTTAAAATTAAAATTTTTAATTATAATAAGTTATTATTTGATCATTTCACGCTATTCTTAAATATAATTTTTATATATATATTTTTTGAATAATAAAAAACTAAAATCGTAATTCCTACTTAAAACATTTGTTGTACCAAGTCACTATCCACGTATTTAACCAAATTCTTGAATAATTTTGTATTTTCCCAACTACCATGATTTTGTTTCTTTGAAATAAGGAGGAGGCAAAACAAGAGCCCTTGTCATAGGATCCAAAAATAATCAGAGTGGGATCAATCATTGTTTGTTTATGATATATGCCTACAATGCAGATGATGACAGGTTAGAATATTTGTTGGGTAACATTGATTTTCCCACCACTCCAAGAATCTTGCTCCCTAAAATGGTAATGTCGGGAAAGAAAAAGAAGAAGAAGAAGAAGGAGGTGGCAAGCTAGGTATATATTAGCCTAGTGATCTTTATCTGATTGGCTATTTATCATATCAGTGGATTGCATGTGTATTTCATTTGTTATCTTAATGGATAAGAAAGTCACTTAAATCATTCATTAGAGTTAATTAATAGCTCCCTCTAAGGCTCTAACATTTGAAAGACTGACACAAAGGATATGCACCAAAAAACAAGCAATGAGAATAGACATAGCAAGACTCATGATTGATTAGATCCTACATGGGTGCTCAAAAGGGTGTAAAACAATGGATGATCAGTATGTTCCGTTGGGTGGAAATCAAGGTAGTTTTTTTTTTAAAGTATAACTGAAAACTAAAATTCAAACTCAATTTTTGATTATAACAAATTATTATCTGACCAATAATTACTATTGAAATTTTTTATCATTTTATGGACAAGGGTCACAATAGGGGTAAATCCCACTATGGACACTACGGGCTTTATAGTCCCTACTTACTCTATTAAATTCTTTTGTATATATGGGAATTTTTCATTTGAAAGATCAAATAATTAACATCGAAGAAAATGTTATTTATATGATTGGTAAAATGTACGTTATATTTTTATTTAAAAAAACAATCTGAATCCGTCCTTAACCCCAATCACCAAGATCTCATTTTATGCACTGATTGAATTGCGTGTACGTTATAATATTTTCATATTTTATTTTTAAAGTGAAAATTTTATTTAGATTCACACTACGGGTATCAAACATTAGTCTAAGATAGTCAGACGTAATAGCTATCAAAATTAGTCACCAAAAAAAAAATTATTTTCTCAACTAATTTAAACTCATTACATGTACAAATATTTAATTTATACTTTAAAACGTTTCATCGATAAACTCTCATATTCTTGTCTTCAACTTCAAGCACAAATAAGCCAAAGATATGCTCTCAACCTAGCCGCAACGTGTCGCTCATCTCGAGCAACCTTTGTCTCTAAATATGTTCATAAACAAATGATGCAGATCTAGACGCGAAGTACACTGTATCAATGAGTACACATATAATGATATGTGACCATAAGGGTACCTGCAACACTAAGCATAATATTTAACAGTTAACATATATGGCAGCTGGTATACAAGTGTTGTTTTATATTTTTTTGGATGACGTGAGATCTAATTGGTAGATTTTGATTATTGAATTATTCGTGATGTGCAATTATCAATTAGTAATAAATCTCTACGTATAGTAGTGCGTCTCTGTACATACATTGGGTCAGTAAAGAGTGAGACTTAATTGGTGAAACTCGACCATCAAATTATTGACAGAACCCAACTACTAACTGATAAACTCTCAAATGTAACAATGCGCTTTGCATATACTCGTAAGAACAATTTCACCCTATTACTGCTAGACCCTGCCCCTAGGGACTACAAGTGTTGTTTAATTGCTATTATTAGTTTGTTATTAACGTTTTTCACATAAGACCAGGGGCGTATCTATGTAGTGTGGGAGGGGAGCCGTTTTAAATTTTAAAAAAAATATCTATGTAGTATCATTAAAAAAAATTATCGGTCCCCCTAATTTTTAAAAAATTATATATAATATTATTAAAAAAATATTTTGATCCCGCCAATATTAAATTCTTAAATCCACCTCTACATAAGACAGTAAAATAATGTTTTGAATCGTTATATATCCAGAACCCCTAACACCATTAGACGCGTCACAAGCTCTATATCAATCACTTCTGGATACAATGAAGCAGACACGAAGTACACTGTATCAATGAGTACACATATAATGATATATATATGTGACCATAAGGTACCTGCAATACTAAGCATATTCACTAACATAGCAGCTGGTTACAAGTGTTGTTCTCTATTACAGATTATTCATCATAAGCAATTATGTACAGGTACAAATTTGAAGGACACAAAAACTACAAAATTTGCATACGTAGAGCTTATGTAGCAGTCACTCACAGTCATATCAAATATGTGATGAAGACTAGTCGAATACCATGTTAGAGTGAGGACCAATGGCAGGAAAGCACACAGACACACACACACACTGTGTGTGTTTGGTGGTTCCAGTGAAGCATGGAAAATAAAGTGGAATTTGTTGTGTCCCCTTGCTTGTCCCATGATCATCATAAGTCTTTATCAGCAGAACATTCAAGTCTTCAGCCACTCAACATCCATGGTCTTTGTGGGGGTCCACTAGGACCAAAATCTCTCCATAGAGAAAGGAAAAAGAAAGGCAAAATTATTCTCCCCCTCCTTGCTACGAACTATAGGAGGGAAACATGCAATTGTATTTAATATTGGTCTCAGGTTTGATTTAGTTAAGAGGTTAATTTTTTTTTTTTTTTTTTTTTGTAATTGGTTCAAATAGTCTTGTGCCAGTCTTTGGCCTACTTTAGATTAAAAAATAAATAAATAAATCCTTATATTGATTAACTAAACTATACCTCTTCCTAACAAGATATATTGACGTTTGATATATTTAACGAGTGTGTGTTAAAAGGACTTTTCAAAAAGTATTTCATATCATTAAAAGAAGTATTTAATACTAGTTGGGAATTTGTCCAAGTTGAGATGAATCTGCTAATATTTTCTTGACAAAAATTCTGAATTAGATTGTTGCTTATATATCTTGCTAGGCTCTATATTGTCATTTTATAATTACATAGGAGTACTGCAAATAAAGAAATTTTAATGTTGATTTTTGTTATTTTTACAAAATTTTGTCATTAATTTGTAGATCTAACAATTTTTACGTTTTTTATTGCTATTTTATTTTTGATTAATTAAAATTCCCATTTTATATTAATCAGTAACTCACAAGTGGTGCGTATAATATTATATACATAAATGCTATGAACATATATTTTTAGAACACTCTCAAAATACACCTAAAACACTCGTGTTGCAAAACATAATAATTAATAGATGATTATTCATTCTCCAATATATTTAAGAAAGTGCATAATAACAAATCAAATAATGTTCAAAAATAACTTGACAATGTCGCATAAACAAAATTACAAACTCTCTTCTTGATTATTTCAAGTTTTATATCAAATTTTGTATAACATAATGTAGGTAGATTGCCCTGCAAATATTCACATAATTTATTGTTTACTATTTAACAGCTAAAAGCCATATTGGATCCATTGCATATGTTGATGAAGGCTCTAGTAACTTCCACCTAAAACAACATGTGTACTACTTAAATGAAATTCTAAAAATATGCCAAATATTAAAATCTTAGGGAAAGAAATACTAGCATTACAATGTATGTCGATGACTTGAAGTATTACACATGTAATGACAATCATATATAATTATGATTGTTAATTGTAAAGTCATTAAATCTTGTATATAATATGACTATAAAAGTCTAGCTAGAACTATGATACATAATTTCATGCAAATAATATTCAATGTACAAATGCAAGTTGAAATGTGATTATGTTAACTGAATTTATGATTTGCAAACAAAACAAATGCACATGATGATAATTGGTAATTATTTGCCCCAGCAGAAGTTCATGTGAGTTTCCATTCATGTTCTAATTTGTGGCCATGGCTTACAAATTCGGAAGGGCTTACATGTATAGAATTTTACTTAGTTAATTGATTTTTTTTAATGACGTGGGAACTCAAGTGACGGAGTCTGACTACCATATTATCTGGTAGAGGTCGACCGTCAACTGGTAAACCCTGAGTGCAGTAGTGCGCCCCCACACATAGACCAAATCAGTCAAAAACAAAAGTGGAGCATCGAACTCTTGATCTCGTAAGAGCGATTTTACCCCGATTACCGCTGGATTATGCCCTTGGGGGCAACTTAGCTAATTGTTGATAAAGTTATATCGATAATCTATAATACATAATCTACCATTTGTGGCAATAACATTTTTCATATGTTCCAATTACCTAATTGATTCAATAAAGGTATATATTGATTGCGGGGTGTTCTATAATTTCTACTAATATTTCATGTAAGCACTAATTCACAGTTACACTCGAGGGGTATACATAAGAAAAGAACAATACTAAAACAGTAGAGAACAACAATAACCCAAAAATCGGGTATCAAGATTTTACTCTAACATTGATTACATATGTAAAACCAATTAAGGTTATATGTGAATCAAATGTGGTAATAACATTTCCTTATTTTCCTTGTATGTGCATATATACTATGATTTGTAAATTAGATGTCCACGTGTTGAAAATAAATTGCACAAACTAGAATCATAAACTTAAAACGCTTCTTGCACCTCCAAGGATAAGCTTTTGATAACTTTTGAATTTCCTTCGAAATTTTCTTTTTATAATTTATGTTACTTGGTCATTATTATCATTACTAATGTTGGTTACTAAGAGCGAATTCAAAATTTTTGTTCAATAAAGACTAAAATCGTACAATTTAACAATTATATGTAGATTTTTTTTTTTCTATGAGACTAAATTGAATTTTTTAGTCTAAAAATACTGACACATTTTCAGAAAAAAAGAAAAAAAAATTGAGATAGGTCCGCCCTTATTGGCTACTAACATTAGGAATCACGATCCTCTCGTTTTTTACCTCTTTTATTTTTAAAATAAAGTATATTATGGATCGTACTTGTTGTTTTTAAATCTCAACTATCAAATTTTAACTAATGAATTAATAGATTGTGAAAAAAATTACTTAAAAATAAATTTTAAAATAAATAGTTGAGATTTAAGAGAAGAGAGGTTCTTCACCCGAACATTAGTACGATTTATTACGTGGGAGCCGAGTATTTGGCGATGAACTGAAACAAGAAAACGACAAATACAGGTAGGGACCAAGATACTAGCAGCTCCAAGTGGGGTCCATGTGTAGTTGCAATCTACACGAGATTGGGACCCACAGGTATGATCTAGCTATGGCCTAATGTGAAATCTGTTCGAGATTCTCAACTCGAATTTTCTATACTTTTTTTTTTGGTGAAAGAATTTTCCACACTTAGAATTTGCTTTTCTTGCGTATGTTTTTTTTTTTTTTTATTAACCTTGAAAAACATCCTTATTTATTAGTCCACAGAATATAAATTAGATTAGACACTATTATAAGACAAACATTTTAACGATGAGCATGTTAATATCCCATCGTCTGATTAAACAATTAAAATTGAATCAGAATCTAAAAATACAAAAATTCAATCCAAAACATAAACTAATTTAATTAAGAGTATAATTTTCAATAATAGTTAAAAAAATTAGAATCCACGTTTACCATTATTCGTCATCTTACTTATGTTTAATGTTTATGTCCTATTGTGCACACATCCCTGTACATCCTTGTAATCATTACACCTCTCTCCCTCTCTCCCTCTCTCCTCTCTCCTCTCTCCTCTCTCTCCCATTCTTGCAACAACCCCACCTCTCTCTCTCTCCCTTCCTTATCTCTCTCTCTCTCTATATATATATGCAAAGGCTGCTAGTGAATGGTAACCCTTCTGGTTTTTGTTTACCTTGGCATGAAAGCTTAAGCACTCTCTCAAACCATTTCCTCTTCAAGTTTAAACACACAAAAAAAACCTCTTTTTACCAATCTTAAATATTTGTAAAGGATAATTTGGAGGTGTGATTATTAACTCTTGCAATTGATCTGCATGAATGGCTTCTTCAAGTGCACAACATCATCATCAGGTAGTGTGAGAAATGTGTGTGTCATAGATGAAAATTGAATTATTGTCCTTTCTTGAGTCACTTTGATTTTGGTGTATGTTTTGATCTATTTTCTCTTTTTTAGATGTATAAAGTAATTTTTCTTTTGTATTTTGGTGTATTAGAGCAAAACAAAAGTTATACAAGAGCTAAAAATAAATGAATTTTGAGCTCTAGGATTTGTGTTTATTAGTGTTCTTGAAAAATGAGAGTATAAGTTAATTAATAACATTATTTTTGTAGATCATTTGTTTGCTTTTCAAGTGTAAGTGTTTGATTGCTATATAATAGTCATGTTTTAAAATTAGTATATTCAAGGATTTTTAGAAACCAAGTTTTCATTTTTTTTACTTCATCCAATGCAACTATCTCACTTTTCTTTTCAATTTTCGGCTATAATTATTCATGTTTTAAAATTATTATATTCAAGGATTTTTAGAAACCAAGTTTTCATTTTTTTTTACTTCATCCAATGCAACTATCTCACTTTTCTTTTCAATTTTCGGCTATAATTATTCATGTTTTAAAATTATTATATTCAAGGATTTTTAGAAACCAAGTTTTCATTTTTTTACTTCATCCAATGCAACTATCTCACTTTTCTTTTCAATTTTCGGCTATAATTATTCATAAATATGGAAATACTTTTGGCTTCAAGAGAAATAATAGGTAAAAATGATATTTCTGTTCCAATCTTTGCCTCTTCGTCACTCCAAAAAAAAAAAAGGCCAACTAGAATGATGTTTCCAACATTTTCCTTTACTTTTCCATCTTTCCCTTATAAGAAATCATAATATCTTTCCTTGAAATTGTTAACCTACTATTACAATTAAAATCTTGTGAGGTTTTCAACTTGAGCTAGTCAATACTTAATTGATTAGTTGTGTTTTTTTGTCTTGCTAAGTGAAGAAGTGATTTTATTAATTTAATTAAGTAGCTCTTATTTTCCAAATAATATTGTTAAGGCGATTCCTTATTCAATCCTCCCCCAAGGGAACTAGTACTTTTACATATACTTTACCAATTCTCTGAGTCTCTTCACTTAATCAAGTGTGCAAATTTTTCTCAAATTATAGTGAATAATGTTACATTTTAGAATGAAATAAAAAAGTTAAAACTTAGAAAACAATTTATACAAAAAAACTTTGCAGTCACATGTATTTTCAATGTTTGTTTGAAAAATTAAATATAGTAATATCAAATGCATCCACACCTCCATTTTACCATCATTACATTATCTTAATTTATGGTTCTGGTGCTTAATGAAATAACTAGATTAAAAAAAATGAAAAATTTGATTGAACCTCACTAGATACTCGAAATGGGTGCTTAATGAAATACTTGCTAACCCCAAAAAAATAAAATTCATGTTAGACTATTGCCTTCTAAACATCTCCCTTGTGTTCTTTCGTTGTTCAGGAAATGTCTTCCCAAACACTAGAAAGCATGTTGGTTTGCACAAAAGCACAGCAAGAAAAGAAGCCAAGGCCACCTGCAGAGCAGGCATTGAAATGCCCTAGATGTGATTCCACCAACACAAAGTTTTGTTACTACAACAACTACAGCCTCACTCAGCCAAGGTACTTCTGCAAGTCATGCAGAAGGTATTGGACCAAAGGTGGCACACTTAGAAATGTTCCAGTAGGTGGTGGTTGCAGAAAGAACAAGAGATCATCATCATCATCTTCAAAGAGAAGCCATGACCAGCCATTAACAAGCAACTCCAACAACTCAGTACTCTCTTCTCTCACACCTATATCATATGATCATCATCATTCTAGTGATCTTAGCCTTGCAATTGCTAGGCTACAAAAGCAAGCTTCTGCAAAAATGGGGTTTGATCATGATCAAAATCATGAATTTTCAATGTTGGGTAGCCATAACAATAACAACCATTTTGATCATGGTCTTGGAAACCCTAGTGTTCATTCCTCTCCTGCAAGCCATGGCCTATTTGATGCACTCAGAAATGGCTTTCTTGAAACCCCAAATGGCTTTCACAATTTTTATAACTATGGTGGAAATGTTAGTAATGGAAACATGGGGCATGTTGAAAATGGTACTGGTGGGCTAGGCATCAGTGTTAGTGAAGAAATGGCTACAATGCCTTATGAAGATCAGCTAAATGGTGCAACAACAGCATCAACCACAGTGAAACAAGAGATTATCTGCAGCAATGTGAGAGAAAATCATGAAAATAGGGTTTTGTGGGGATTTCCATGGCAGAATATTGGTGGAGATGTAAACATGGCTGATCTTGATTCAGGAAGGCAAAGCTGGAATGGTTTTGGATCAACATGGCATGGACTGCTTAATGGCCCTCTAATGTAGAGTTTTTTAGAATTTTAATGTTTGTGGGAAGGGGAAAAAAATGAATAGTTTTTTTTTGTTTTTTGTTGTTAATGCATAGCCGACTCAAATCTTTAAGTTTATTCCATGATCATCAGTGTTGTATTAAGAGCTAGCCCTTTGATTCTCATCACCTGAATCAAGTCTACCTTTTTTCTTGTCTCATTTTAGTTTATTTATTTCTTTTTTCTGACCGAGAACACTTTTGGAAAGATCTTTTAATTTTTACCAAAGTTTCAACCGTGAACCTCATGGTCTCATTGGGCTTAATTAAAAAAATTACTTAATTAATGATTCAAATTAAAATATAAACATGTCTCTTACTTATATTCCAAACGCTCCACCGGAACACCACAAACTAATCCTTCCGAGTTGTCTCATTGCATGTGGCTTGTCTCTTACTTATTGACAAAGTAAAGGAATTTTCACATTTTGTTTGTTCTCCAACCAAGAACGAAACAAGGAGTTGTTTTGTGGAATATGTTTGTTTATTTTAAGAAAGCAACTGACAAGAGTGACATGGATGTTTCAGAACTCAGTGATATTCTGAACTGTCTGAGATGTTTGTCAAGTGGTGGTTGTTGCCCAAAAACAAAGGGAGCCCTATTAAAAACTGTGTGGCTTTGTTCTTCACAATATATTCTTTTCATGATTGTATCTTATTTTTAGATAGATTTTATGATTATAATATGTAATAAAGGATATATTATTTGGAGCTAATTAAATGATAATTGAAGTTGATGGCTGTTCACTTCTTCCTAAGCTTTAGAATTTCAGTGAAATATTGCCAGACCAAATCTAACATAAGATATGCGCGTGACAGGTTATTCACTATATTTTATTTGTGTTGAAGTCTTTTAGTCATGGGTAGTGGGTGCTAAGTTTTTGACAACTTTTGACAAAATTGATGAACTGACAATTGCATCCTCACTCGAGATGACTAATCACGCTATCACGAGAGAATTCTTATACGTTTCGGATGTCAAATTATCTTACAGATCTTAGCTGTTGAATTTAGATCTAATGGATCAAACTTATTCTATTATGTGATGATGCGACTAAACCAAACTTAATCAAGCTTTACTTCACTAGTTAAGGTCGATTATATGGATTTGATGACACTACTTATTTCTGTCAAGAGTCGTCTTTTCTATTAAGTTCGTAGACGCAAATCTTGTTTGAGTGTCTCATTTGGTGACATCGATTATAAGATTATGACGACATCACTCATTTATATTGAGGGTCATTTCTTCTATAAGCTTCACACAAGCGAAATTTCTTCTAAATATATCTATTCAACTCAAATTAAGTCTTCCTTTACCCTAATTACAATGTACTACCTCTATGTTTTTGTATATTATAACCGATTTTGTCTCTTAATATATTCAAACTATCTCAAACAGATACAATTACGAAATCTAGATCCAAATTCAAAGAAGCTGAGTACCTCTAGATCCTTACATCCGACTAATGGTAGTGGGTGTAGTTGAGCTGCATCATGTTTGCAGGTCCCAATATTTTTATATGCTTATCTAGCTAAATTTAGCTGGTTGTTGGAGTAAATCTACCTTTGAGAGGTTCGAAGTCTTTTCAAGAAAAGTACCAAAGCCTTATATAAACATGCAACATGTGACATGCCTTATGCTATAGTTTTTTTTTTTTTTTTTTTTGTGGTTCATTTGAAAGGAATTTTATGTCGTTAGATGTGTATGTTAAAGGAAATGGGAGTCTTTTAAATAAAAATAAAAAAAGAAAAAAATTAATGTTATTTAGTCATTTACTTACCTGAAGTATGTATTGGTATATGTCGTTGCATCAAACGATTTATAATTTTAAGGTAAATCTAATATAATTTTGTGTACCACTAATGGTAGAGTAGAGTGGTCGACTAGTAACTTATTGTGGTCTAAGGTTCCAATTCAAACTTATGCTCTCCAATCACAAATATTACTTAGTTTTTTATTGACTTAGAGCATGTGTTAGAACGCACTATTATACTACGAGATTTGTAAATTTATAATTTCAAAATAAATTTTGTATGAGTGCCTAAAATGAGTTCGAAAGCCTATACAACGTTTGTCCCGTATTGTATCTAATGCAATTTTATGTGGGCTGAAATTTTCAAATTTATTTTCCAATGACTTACACTCCCGGTTTGGATTGCAAGAGGGAACGGAAAGTAAAGTAAGATGAGAGAAAAAATAAAGCAAAAAAAAGAAATATATTTACTTGTTTAGATTGTAAAAAATTATTAAGGGAAAAGAAATAATAGGATTTTATAATTTTTTGTTTGAATTGAAGAAGAAAATGAAAAGATACTTTTAAATGAAAAAATATCAAAATACCCTTTTTATTTTCATAATCAATAGATAAGTAAAAGTAAGAGAAACTTTTTATTAACTTTATTTTCTTTTCTCTCTAAAAAAACTCTAAATTGAAAGGATTATAAAATCCTCATTAAAAAAAATGGAAAAACCCTTCCGTAACATTTCACTCCTTTAAAATTGCAATTTAAACAAATGAAAAGATCATTTCCTTTAGCTGTATGTTTTAACACTACCTTTTAAAGACAATTTGATCCACAATAGCACGAGTTTAGAGAATTTTATTCGATGATTACCATGTTTTATAACGCATAAATTAGAAACCTAAATGCTCGGCCCAGTTGAGCTGGACAGGCATACAAGGTTTAGTTAGTACATTCGTAATTTACAAATCTCGCGTTATTGCCGATTCCGAATAGGGACGAATTCAGAATTTTTTGTTAATAAAAAATCCGTCCATGTATTGGAGAAACAACAAATTTTAAAATTGTAGAGAAGCCCGAGTATATATCCATTTATATTTAGGGACGGATCTAAAATATCTTATCAGTGAAAACAAATAGTTTTAGAGGTCAAAACTAGTGGAGCTGTGAGACTCGAAAAGTTTTTAGGACAAAAATATCAAGATAATTTAAAGGTACATTAAAAACATTGTGAGAGGTAAACATGTACACCAACTCCCAAATGTCATTAACTCCTGACATTTCAGTATCCATCACACCTGCTATGATGAAAGATCGTTGTTATATACCATACTATTTTCATCACGCGTTTATCACCTCATACATGAATGCTCAGTTGACATATTAAGATAACAAGCATTCTTATTTCTATCTTGTTTTAGCATGCCAACTACAAATCCACATAGGTGGTGATAAATGAATGATTAAAAAAGAGTGACGTCTAACATTTTTGAATATGAAAACGCCGTATTCATATGTGTTCTGCAAGAATAGAACCTAAACTAGAACTGGCATGAAATGAGGTAACTTATGCAATAAAATCATTTCATTGGAAAGGTGAAAATGCTACTCAACTTATAATGTCATTGTCTCCTCTTACATAGCAAACTAGAAGACATATGTTGGATAACATGACATTGCAAGAACAGCTAAACTCTCAAGAGATTCAAGGTGGGTAAGAAAAAAGAATGTAACGAAGCGTACTTGAACTACGCGACTACAAGGAAAACTCGCCTCGCAAAATCCCAAAGTCAAAAGGTAACTCAAGACCTGGGCTTCTCCTTTTTCTCTTTGAAAAGAGCTAAGAGAGACACACCTGACACCTTCACAACTTTAAACCTGACTCCGGGAATATCTCCGACAGCATGGCCCTTTCGACCGAATCCAGCAATCAGCACCTCATCCTACATTGCAACCAAACAACATTTGTTTGCTAAGTAGAGGGACATTAAATTGACTGGTCTAAAAACCATAAACTGCAAAGAGCATATTCAAGCTTACATTTTCTTCGATGTAGTTCAAACAACCATCATTTGGCACGAAGGCAGCAATTTTCTTCCCATTCTTGATCAGCTGAACTCGAGCACATTTTCTAATGGCAGAGTTTGGCTGCTTAGCCTCAATACCACTGCAAATTGCATTAACACATTGTTTATGTGCAACGAAACACATTCAAGACACAAACGGAACAAGGAATTAATAGAAAAAAAACCCAAAAATTAAGAATAAAGATGTAGGGGCTAGTCTTACATCTTTTCAAGAACAATTCCTTTGGCATGTGAGGAACCTGCAAATGGCTTCTTCCATTCATTGCCAAGATGAGATTTCTTGTATGATTTGTCAGCCCACCTTTGCCTTCTACGGTGGGATCGCAGCTTGCGACCAGCTCCCATTCCACGTGTCTTCCTGTATAAAACAACCAACATACAATAAGTCTCAAACAAAAACACGATCCTAGTTTTCTGAAGTCCAAAATCTAGTAGTAAATTACAGAAATAATATGTACAGCACGGGAATTTTCATTTTCTTGAGGTTGTAGAGTAAATCAAACAGACCTTTCCACCATTAGTAAGATTAAAATTCAACTGAAAGATCGAGAAGCAGATAAAAAAGTTTGATATCGATCTCCACTTGATTTGCAACACCATTGAGTTCAAGAAGCCGAGGTGAATTAAAAGACAAATTTGTTGAAAGTCCATAAAAGCAGTCAAAGTCATTGATTGCCCTTACAAGAGCTTATCTGCCTTGCCAATATGGACTAACACCAATTGTTTTTCGGAAAGGAACAGAGAATGTTCAACAAAATAGGATGCAATCAAAAGTCTTCAACTGAGAAAAAATTACACAAATTCTTTTCATGGGTTTACATAAAGATTAAGAACCATTGCCCTTATAAGGGTTCATCTGCTTTGCCAAGATGGACTAATTAATTCTTGATTAAAAGAGGATAAATAAACTGCTTCACAAATATATTTCACGAAACCACTCTACTACCAAATTCCACAACATAAAGACAACAAATCATCACACTCTCTTTAGTTGGGAAAGGCCACCAAAAACACAGCGGAAGCACAAAACCCTTTCCCTCTTTGTGCTATTAAAACTGACAAGATAGCCAATGTGCAACAACTTAAGTAAATGGCAACCAGATTTACATGGAAAACCATGTAAAACGAAGAAAAACAATGAGCAATAACTAAAGTAAAAGGCAACCAAATTTACATGGAAAACCATGGAGGGAAACGGGACTAAGAGGCCCAGGAAAGTTCCACGTTCAACAAACATAATGGGATTACATCTCGACTTCTCTAGGCAAAGCTAAAAATTACGAAACAATAGGAAGTCTACACTAATCTATAATCAGTAATCCATTTCTCTATGCCACAATTTTCAAATTTTACGAGGACATTACACTCCACAAGCAAAACTACATAATCTAATAAAAAACTAATAAAACCAAACCAAACTAAGCCTTATCCCACTACATTCCGGAAGATATAAAAACTCGACAACGCCACTCATTCCCATCAATTTCATATGAACTTTACTATGTCCAAAAATAAGTTACATGCTTTTTCTCTTTTTCTTTTGCTTCTCATAACCATAACATTCTATTTCTACCAAAAGATCACCAATTTTTCGAAACCCAGAAAGCAAAATCAAATCTTTTTAACATTCAACATGGGCATTAAACAAATTTGATTATATATACACAATTCATGTGTTTGAAAAATCAAATCTTTCTAACATTGAACAAGAGCATCAAATAAATTTGACTATATATACACAATTCATATGTTTGTATACACACGCGCGCGCGCGCGTATGTAGATGTAAAGAAAGTTGAAGGAGCTTTACCCCATGATGGCGGCTCTTTAGGTTGAAAGTGAGAGAAGTTTCTTTGAGGTTGAAGGAAGAGCTGCAGTTGTAATGGAGGCAGCTAAGTGAATGAAACCCTAGTATACTGGTACTTTAAATTGGAACATAGCCACATATCTTTTGTTTATTACTAATTGGACACTTATTTTACCGGTTTTGTTCTTTTCACCCCAGTCTGGGTTGTTCGTTTATTGGACCGGTCTTGATATTCATCTTAATAAATTAAAAACTTAAATATCATTTAAATAATAAAATCTTTCAATCCTAACTTGGGTCAGTGTAGTAAATTAATTACCCTGCTAAAAAAATATTTATTCATTTAGTAATAAGTAAATAACCCAGTTAATATAATAAATTTTTCTTATTGTAGATGCGTGCAATGCACACAAAATTTGGTCAATCTTGATATTCATATTACAGAACAATCTCGATAAATCAATGTTCAAAAACTCAACAATCTCGTTTAAATAAGAAAATATTTCAATCCTAACTTGGGTCAATGTACTAAATTAATTACCTTGCTAAATAAATACTTATTCGTTTAGCAATACGTAATAACCCGTTAATACAATAAATTTTTCTTCATTTCAAAAGTATTATCTTCTAGGGATTTTATTATATGTGCGAGTAATACACATGAAAAGTCTGGTTAGAGAAAAAATTAATAATCAAAACCAATATCTTTATGATGCTTAATTGACATCCTTGGAATTGTATCTAGAAATTTTTTTGTTTAATATTGTGATATCCAGCATTGGTATGAAAAACAACATGAGAAGGTTTTATAAGATAGTGTTTTTATGTTTTAATGATATCTCGTGCTAACAATTTTAGGTTAGTAAATTAAGGCCCAAGACAATTATTCGTAAGTCTCATTTGTAAACTTGGGTGTCGGACCTTATGACGACAAAGATACTCATTTTTGTTGGAAGTATTTTTGAATTTTATGTTTTGTTTTTTTGAAGAACTAAATAAATTAATTGTTTTTGTCCAAACTATTTGCATAATGATCCCTTAAAATTTACATAGTTTCGCCCCCAAAAGAGTACCTATTGGCCATTTGCTTATAAATCCTATATGTTGGCTAAGCCAAACACAACTTGATCGGAATGGAAATGGATGTGACACTCGAATATATGACATCACATCTGAGTTCTTACTTATGGTGCTCAAGTAACATTTTCATATAATCACTCATATTTTACGTGTATCGTGAAATAAATCATAGTACAGACTAGTTAGCGAACATTACATTGCATTTGTCAATTGGTACGCTCTTCTAATTCTTTTACAAAAGATAGGAAGGAGGAGTCATCACTCCGGACAATACTTTTATAATATCGGTTTAGCCTCCCTTCAAATCTGAAAAAAGAAAAAAAAAAAATAGTCACTGATATCAGAATTTGATTTTAACAGCAACTTGTAAGAAAAACCTCAGAGGTGGAGGAAGAAAACTCAAATATATGGGCTTATGCCACCTCTTTGTTCGCTGAATATAGAAAAGTATAACAAAGAACCAACACACTTAGCTTTGTGGTTCTTCAAATTATCCAGATCAGTATGTGCTCAGTAAGAAGCACAATGGCAGGAGTAAAGTAGAAGATAGAAGATAAAGACGCACGCGTGAGCGGCTCACCTCACACACACTAAATGTTTATACATGCAAAGCAACTTTCATCCTTCAAAACACGCAAAAATGCTGGCTAGTTGGAAAAGCAAATATGCTTTACACGCTAGAGGCAGGAGGTAACAAGGAACTAACATGGAATGAACACAAACGTGAAGATTTTTGCATGGATCTCACTTAGCTCAAAAGTTCACAAATGTAACAAATAATCAATTAGAGATATAAGTCAAAGAAGTCATTCATGATAGGGTGATGGCATTCCCTTCTTTGAATACAATGTCTTCTTTCAATCACTTCTCTAGAGTATTGCTTCAGTCTCAAAGGACTAAATAATATGCAAACCTGTTTCAACTTGGTTCTGCATAGCCAAAAACTTGGCGCTCGAGTAGCTTTCTATCAGAAAGCATTCATATGAGAGAGCAGTAGAAGAGGCTGAGCAACAGCTAAATGAACATGTGAAACTGCATTGAATATTTGCAGTCTCAAGTTGCTCTAGTTTAACCCAGAATTACATGAATTTAAAGAGAGAGAAAGACCAAGATTTGTAATTTTCACCAGTAGTTTACCACGGGGCATCTGTAAGCAAAGTCAGCAAGAAATATATTTAGCTGATTATACAAACCAGAGCTTCTGCTCAAGACAGAATCATGCGAGGCATTGCCAAGATGAAGTCTCAGTATACAAGTTCGTCACGAAAAGGATATTCAACCTGCAAGAGATAGCTTCTTCTACTTCTGTGGCTTCTTCCGCAAGACCCCAATTCTTTGTAGCACGTTCATGCTTTTCCTCTTCAGCAAGTCATCATCCACATCTTCAGAATAGGGTAGATTAATCTTTGCTAACTTTGGACTATAGTGGTTGTCCATAGATCCCGTTCTCTCCACGTGTTTCCCATTATTTCCTGATGAAATCACAGCAGCAGCTGCCTCTGCAGCCTTCCGCCACTGATCAGCCTGCACTTTCAGCCTCCTCAACTCTGTTTCCAGTTCTGAATTTGCTGCCTGGGCTGCCTCCAATTGTTCAAATACTCGAGTTACTTTCCTGTTGTTCTTATCAGCTGTTTCTGCCATGTAACCAACCTTTGTAAGAGCCTCGTGCTCAGCCACCCTTGCTGCTGCTACTTCAGCGTCAATTTCTTCACTCACCTTACTGTTATTTATTTGCTTTTTCCTAATTTCCAACTTCAGCATATCATTCTCCTCTAAAATATTCTGTAATTCTGTCTCCTTGTCCATTAAATTTGCCTTCAAGTTCTCTATATCTGCCCTTGATTTCGCGAGCTCTTTCTCCAGGTCATATTCTCGCTGGCCCGAGAGTGCATTTTTTAGCCTTATATTCAGAAACTCATTCTCCTCACAGATGCCTTGCAATTCAGTTTCCTTATCCATCAAATTTGCTTTCAACTCCTCGATCTCAATTTGTGATTTCTTTAGTTCCATCTCCAGCTCAGTCTCTCTCTGGCTTGATGTGGATTTAATCTGCTCCACCAATTCATGAGCAGTTCTTATCTCAACCGTGCATCGAGTTCGCTCTTCATTGTATTGGATCTCAGCTGTTTCTAGAGCAGACCTTAACTGCTCAACCTCAGATTTGACAGAATGAAGCTCTTCTTCGATGCCAGTGGTTGATCTTCCGGTGGAATCCCATGATTTTCCATTTTCCCCTTTCCTGAGATCAAGTTTCTGATGGGCTGAAGCTTGAGAGTCATTGCTGACAGTGTGGCCCTCAGCAGCTTTGAGTTTGTTAACGAGCTCTTCCAGTAAATTCACACGCCCCCTTGACTGTATTAAATCTGAAGCTGTTGCGTCATAAGCCTCCATGGACTTGGCACCATCTGATCTAAGCATCTCAACAGTTCTTTTGGCAGTTTCCAGTTGCATCAGAGTTTCCGCAACTAGCGCTTGGGTATGAGCTTCTGATTCTTTGCAATCCCTTAGTTGATCTTTGACATCCTCCATGAGCACAAGAGATTCTGCCAGTTTTTCTTCCAAGCTATGTAGTTCGCTTTGAGCTAGTTCCGCATGCTTGGTCCGGTAGACCTGAGACTCTGCTACCTTTTCAAGTTGAATCTTGAGTTTCTTAATCTCATTCATCGCAGAAGGCAATGCTGTTGACTCAACTGAGTCCTGCTTCTGGATGGATTCAAGCTCACAAGAGAGTCTCTGATCCTGTTGTTTGGTGACCTTTTGTAGTTCAATTTGTTGGGCTTCTACAAACACGGACTGCTTCTGAAGCTGTTTCGGGACCTCTTCGACTTCTAAGGACATGGCTAATAGTTGCTGCTTCAACTCCTCTGCATCTTGCAGTGCGCGTTTTCTCCATGTTTCTGAGGAACTTAGCTGATCCTTCACCTTCTCCAAGTCACTCTCAAGTTGAGAAATCTGAGATTCCAATTCAGCAACCCTGCTCAGACGCTTTTTCTGCAATATAAGCGGGCAAAATAGAAGATTTAGGAATATATTATAGCATCAGACAGCATCAACTACTTATTAAATGGAAACTGAGTGCTGCATAAATTTTTTTACGAAGTTCAAAGAAACAGGAAAACGAAAGAGTTGAACATTACATAAGAGTGCTAAAAAAGTCGTGGAGCACTAAATCCAGCATACTTATAAAAGCACAATAGTTACAAATTTTTGCATAAAAAGGACACGAGCAACAGAAAGACCTGGTCATCTTTGTGAATTTTCCCGAGGGACTCCAAGCATTTTAATGGAAGGTATAACTAGAATAGCATTTCTTATAATTTACCACTTCGGGGTTCCTACCTTGAATTATTTCTATTTTAAGAAGAAGTTAAGAAAAATGTGCATTCTAAAGGTTTACATTGTCCATATTTCATCTTACAGTCATATTCTTTACGGGAAAAGTTTTCACATTACATATATATATAAAGTAGCACATAAATGATGACAGGCGAGACACTCAAACTAATTTAATGTAATCAATACGCCAAGAGAAGAGCCATTAGAAGAACATTGCAACATACCACGTTCTGGACTTCGTAGAGAATTATATTACTTATGTAAGAGAATCATCAGACCCTTTTTTTTTTTTTTTCTGAGAAGAATAGAAAAACATAGCAGTATCAAGTCAAGCAATGAAGTCAAACACAATCAGCCTGATGGAAATTTATAGAGCAATCAACCATCTTGAAGACCAATTTGTTAAATTTTTTCCAGAAAAAGAAGAAAAAGGAAGAAGAAATGAAATTTCTCAGAACATCTAAATGCAAAATGGAATTGTTTCCGGCCTCCTTAATCAGACTGTACCTCACTCACAGAAATCTGCAGTGCCCTGCGCTCTGTGACTTTAGGACTATTTTCTTTTGGTGTCCTACTTGTTCTGTTTGACAAAGATGTTGAGTCAGAATCCTGAGCAGTTGTTTTCAGTTGGCGCACAACTCGGGGGGAAACTTTTTGTGGTCCTTTTGAAGATACAGCTCGTGGAGAGATCTTCGGAGGCACTTCTAGGGAACTAATTCGAGGAGAGACCTTTCGAGGCACTTCAGAGGAACTGGTTCTGCAACCAAAACCTTACTCAATTGGGGAGATGATAATGTACAATGAAATCAGTGATTATTAGACATAAGAAAACAACATATTCAAATGGAAGACAAGCTGGAAACAGTAGAAGTATGATATAGAATTTAAAGATATTGAAGGCAAAGAAGTCATGTTCTGAACAAAATAGTTCAGAAAAGTGGAATCCTCGACTGCTAAAGATCAACTGGATTCATCATCCTTTAAATGATAGATTCGGATGATGAGAAATTATCATGTCCGGTTCCTTCGGGAGAACTGCTTTTGCTAAAACGCAAGTTGGCATTTTCTCGAATAGAGAAACAAGATAAATTTAAAATAATGGAACGGTGACAACCGAGAGAGTCACTGTAGCCAGACTTCACAAGAGAAAACACAGATATACAATCCTAAATTTTCTAAAGAATATAGAAGCAAAAAGTTTCACCACAGAATTGAACATTTACTTAAAGTTCTTAGATTCAAAATCTAGGAATCAAGGAACTCTTGCTGTAATTCAACTGCATGCTCGGAGGAGCAAATTGTAGAGAAAATTAGCTGGATTTCAGAGGGAAAAATTAGCTTACAACGTCAATATAGATACAGCCTTGAAAATTGTATTTTGTGTACAGACTGGAGAGTCAGCTTTCTTCCAAGCTGATCTTGCTGTAATTCTGTAAATGGTTTTAGTGGTGGAATTAAAAGACGTACTTGCCTACCAAAAAAAAAGAAAAGTTCCTATATTCATTTCAAGAACGAAAACGACTCCATATAACTAGCTTTTTCACATTGACTGAAAATAATTTTCAGTTTACTCATTTTACAGTATTAGAGAACCCCAAAAATCACGAAAATATTTTTCAGGAAAAAGTTTTACAGCAAACAAACAGAGCCTAAATTGCAGCAATTGTTGAAGGAAGGAGATAAAATTTCATAAAGGGACATTGAAGATTACCTTGCTTTTGGAGTCTGCATATCTCAACCACCTTCTTGTCCACAAAGTTGAAATCAAGATATATACTATATAAAGATCTTTGCTACTTAAATGCTATTTGCCCCACCACACCTGCATTCCATACAGAAAACATCACAAGCTAAGGGGCAGAAACAGAGAAGAAAACGTGTGGAATCCAATGTTGAAATAAATGCTGATGAAATCTATAACTCTTAGTTAAAGCCAAGTACTTTTCAACAAACATGTATGGTCACAGAATCAATATCAAAACACTAACCATTCAAATAAACAAGGCCAAGCAACACAATATAATCATAGCATTTAGATAAAGTGAGTTGAGTTCATGAATATGGAGCTATTGGAGGGGATGACACTCAACAGGAAAAATACTAACCATTTAACTAAACAAGGCCAAGCAAATTTAAGATGAGTTGGATGCTGACAATCATACGAGAGGTTACAACGGAAGAGACGACTCTCAACAAAAAAACCACTAACCATCAAGGCCAATCAACATTTATATAAGATGAGTTGGATGCCGACACTTATAGGAGAGTTCACGTGTATGGAGTAAACGGAGGAGACAATTCTTACCAGAGCGAGTGGCGTAGTAAGATTTATATAGTCAACCCCACCAGTTAAGACTTAATTTGCTTTGTTTTGTTTAACAAAAGCCAATTAGTTTACATAGACAAACAAATACGGTGACATCAAAATGAAAACACTTACCATCTTGGCACACATTGAATGCTCATAGAAACTTAAGCATGAATGCTGACATTATTAATGTTTATCACGTAGTACACACACTCTATGGACCAGGACCCGGATAGCACATTGTCTAATCACTCTTGAAGGGGATGGTCCCTTGTCTGGTAAGTGTTAGAGTAATTAAAAAGGCGGGCCATAACCCATAAGAGAAACTCATTTCTCATTCAGGTAGATTTATGGAATTTAATAGCCACCCTCCATTTTTGCCGCAATTAATGGCACAACTGTAGACTTTTTGAAGCTTAAAGGTAAAAGATTACATAATTAAATTACAACTAAGCATTATCTTCTCTTAGATTCTTTGAATAGCCACCACCTCCTAAGAAAAAAGATGATTAAATTAAAGAAATCAAATCAAATGAAGTCCTTTTTATGGGTGGAGTTGATTAATAGAGTCGGTTATTTGAATTTGTTAACTTCACTCATTTTTATTAAGAGTCATCTCTTATATTAACTTTATATTATTCCGTCTAATTCATTATTTGGTTTTGGTCTACTTTAAAATACCTACACACCTTTTAATTACACACCTTTTAATAGGTGCTCCGCAAGTCATTTTCTAACACATCTATATTATTTTAAACGATTCTCTAATATAAATCCTTAATGGGAGCCACCTTATTTTTTCTCGTATTACCGCGTTGGTAATCTTATTCTTGATTTTGCTACAAGAATATTCACTGATCTATGCCACAGAAAATTACAGTGATTCAGCAAAAGTGGTATCTTTCTAACACAAACATGATTTATACACAAAGTTCTCGCAAAAGGGTCGCAAAAGGTTGCTATTGGATCGGACAGCACTCACAACACGGTGGGTGTAGTCGTGTGGAGAGGAGCCGAACCCAAGAATTTTTCCTTTCAAAATGAAATTAAGATCTGAAAAGGATGTAACATCAAATGCATCAAAAGTTTAAGGAAAAATAAGTTAAAAAGAGAACTAAACAACTTATAAATCCAAAATATATAAGCAATGGAGCTCATAGATATCAACAAATAATCACCCTTTAGGCACCACACATTCTCAGACCAAACATGCACAGACCCTTCAAGGCAAAATCAAGATTTGCAGGGATGAGATACCAAACAAAGAAAATGGAAAAGCCAGGAGGAGGAATTGGTGTTAAACAACAGAGAAATATGATATCTTCAAGCAATGTAACTCATATATGTTAACCCTTATGACTTCCTCCTCCCCCCACCCACCACACACACACACACACTCACACTTAAAATAGACATACACAGACCTTTTAAGCAAAATAAAGATTTGCAGGGAGATGAGAGCTCCTATATCAACAAATGATTTATCACCCTTTACACACACAGACTTGCTAACGAGAAACAGTACCTGTGTAAGGAAGCAAAGTTGCAACTCATGTAAGAACAAAATAAATACACATATAGAGAGATGCACAGAATAACACTGTCAGAAGAAAGAAGTAGTATAAGGAAGTGAAAAGTGTGTATCAGAGTTTATAAAGATTCTATTTTGCTTTAGGAGCTATCAAGCTCAAAATGCATGCAGACCTTTGTTTTTTCTTTGATAAGGAATTCACTTAAAATTATAAATCTCGTATTGTAATAACCCAACCAACCCATGTACCCATAAGGCTAACTCTAACAGTTTCTCTATTTTATTTTTCTACATATAGAGATTTTGAATAATTTCTCTACATTTACAGATTCTCTATTTTAGTTTTACTCCAATAGCTTCTCTATATTTACTCAATCTCTGTTTTTAGAGAATCTCTATTTCAATTTCACTCCAGCAACTTCTCTATTTCAGTTTTATTCCAACAACTTCTCTACATTTACTCAATTTTTATTTTTAGAGAATTTGTAAATGATCTCTACATATAGAGATGCTAAATTCAATTGTAGAGATTCTCTACAAGTTCTCTACATTGTAAAGAATTTATAGAGATACTGTTGAAAATAAAAATCTCTAAAAATATCTCTACATGTAGAGATTTTAACATTTTACATATGCTGCTAGAGTTGACCTAATACATGCAGACTTAACTCTGTTGTCTTCTGCAGAAAAGCAAGTAGAACACAACATCATACTACGTTCCAAAAGATAACCTCAGAAAAGGTTACATCATCACACATTATGCGTACCAGACATATCATCATAACTCAAAAAGCAACCATAATGATAGTAACAACTAAAAGAAGAATACTGTAAAGTCCAGACTTATTACTCAAAGAATCAGTTAAATATTCGGCTAAATAATTTGACTGTGACACATTGCATAAATCTCAAATGTGTGGAGCCACATGCGCACTCATAGTCGTTACTGTGGCAGCCATACTTAAGAATTTTTCATTACTTTAATTATGACACTAAGGCTCCGTTTGTTTGCTGTAAAATATTTTCTCGGAAAATATTTTTCGGATTTTACGGTGTTTGGTAACACTGGAAAATTGGTTAACTGTAAAATGTTTTCCGGTCAAAAATTACGGCTGCTTTTTCTTAATTTTACGGTGTTTGGTAACACTGGAAAATTAGTCAACCGTAAAATATTTTCCGGTCAACAATTGCGACTAGTACAAAATTATGTAAAATATTTTCATGTCCTTTGGAAAAATAAAACATTTTATAAAACTTACGGCACATCCAAACACCAAAAAATATTTTTCAGTATTCTATTTTTCAGTAAAATATTTTCCTCCAACAAGTTATTTTACGGCAAACAAACAGAGCCCTGCAAAATATTTTATTTTCCAAGAAAACACTTTTCACGGAAAATATTTTATACAAGCAAGTTATTTTACGGCAAACAAACGGAGCCTAAATGACTAACTTGACTTACTGCTTACACTACAACATTAATTTACAAGCCATGCTCATGTCACGATAAACAGTGTTCAAAACTCGAGAAATAAGTTAAAAATAAATTACCTGACTTATTATTGAAATCGCAACATTAATTTATAAATCACATTCGTATTTTAAAGAATAACTACCTAGTAGAAGAAGATGATGAAGAAGAGTAAGGCCTTGTGATGGACACAGACCAAAGCTAAGCTAGTAGGAAGTGAAAGGGTGTATGAAAATGCAAAGCTTTGTTGAAGAGACAAAAATGGAATAGGAATAGGTAGGTGGATGAAGACTTGTCGTTTTACAGGAGCGTGGCTGTATCGGGATTAGAGTTTGCAGTAGCTGTAGCTAAGAATCTTTATCTAGGACTTTTTCACATCTGGATTAGCGCTAATTATGCTTTTGGGTCCCACAAAAGGACCTCAACTACATAACACTCGGTAAAAATTGTAGTCTTTACTGATTTTAATTTTTTTTTTATTTTAATTTTTTAAAATGTGTATTGTAAGTATAAAAAATTAAATTAATTTCTATCGAAAAAAATATTAATGTTATTTTTTCTTTTTATTTTTTCTGTGACCATGTTCTTTGCTTTTTTTTTTCAATTATTTTTTTAATACATTTGTTAGGTCAGATTATAAGCAATCCTAATTTCACAAGCATGCTAATAAAATATGTTCTAGTAGTTGAAGTTCTTCAACTGTATTTTTACGTCATTTAAAAATAAAATGTAACAAGTTGACGTGAATATTGCTATGTTCTAAACAAAAAGAGTGTATAAAGTGGTAAAAAAATCATTACTTTTTTGTTTTTTACTAAATCAATAAGTAGAGATTTAATCAGAAAGGTAAAATTATGGTCAATTGACCAAAACAAGAAAGGAGAAAAGAGAGCCTATTCTAGCATGTCGTCAATATGTCAAACTGTACCATAGACTTGTTTTTTAACTTATGACCACAATAAATCTTGACTTTTACAGCATTACAAATCTTTCAAAAGATTTGTTCCTGAGAGAGAGCACGATTGGAGAAGATGTGGTTGTTCCTCTCATACAATGGCGGAGCTAATTGGGGGACCAGGGGGAGCTGTAGACCCCATTGGGCCCCGTTAGCCCAATAAAAAAATTAAAAATTTATTCTTTTTAAAAAAATATATAAAATATTTATATATTTTTAATCAAAAAATTATTCAACCCCACTGAATATATATATATATTCTAGTAGTTAAAAGATTATGTGGTATAGCTTCTACCGAAAAAAAATTTTGAATCCACCCCTACTCTCACACAAAAAATGGTAAATTATCGTGCAAATGAAAAGCCTTAAAATCATCAAATTGTTGTAGTAAATCAACATCTCATGGGGAAAAAAATACTTTAGTGACAATTTAAATCCAAATAGTAGTAAGAAAATTACCAGTCTTTAGCATGGTTTTATTTATTTATTTAGGGAGTGGTATTACGGTTTTTGGTATCTGGTTTCCGCTCTTGGGTTTGTTTGGTTACATTGGGTTTGAACTTTGGGCCTATGATTTTCTTTTGGTCTTGGCCCATTCTATATTCTGTGGACTTCTATGTTTTTAGATCACCTTTTGTATTTATTTGGGTCTAGATTTTGGGCTCTTTTGTTGTACTATTTTAGTTGGTGGCTTATGTGGAAAATGAAGCTGCCGTTAAGATTGGACCATGGAAGGCCTAATAATTTACTTGTTCTGTTGGAATAATTTGGTCCACCATGTCTTGTTCAAGCACATTTGGGCCTCAACTAGTATTTAACATATTAAATATTGAAAATTATGTGATCATTGCAACTCAACTTCCACTCATGTGAACCGTGCATGATTAGGCTACTACTTTTATTTTCCTCTGTTGCAAAATGACTTGTATATTTGTCACCAAACGTTGGATTGAGTAATCGAATGTGGCGGTTTATTGTAGTTTAAGGTTCTAAGTTTAAATTTACGTTTTTTTATCACAAATATTGTCAAACTCTTAAATGACCTAAAGTATATGTTGGGGTGAATCTAATATCGTTTTATTTAAAGTGTGTTTCTCGTCATCAAACAAAATAAACATATTCAGTGTGTGTATGTGTATATTTAGTTGCTAGTTGGTTGAAAAGGAATTTGCCTATTTAAATCATTGCACTTATATTCATAAATTTCACTCAATTCTACAAAATTAAACATCTCTTTTGGGATTGGCAAACTGAAGGTATATGATAGGTCAAAATTGTACTTTTTTTTCATCAACAATACTTTCTATGGGTTAATTTTGCAAACTGCAGCTATTTGCAAGATCAAAAGTTGGTTTTACGTATCAAATTTGGCCTTTACACTATCTAAAAATTAATCTTTACAATATTTGGTGCTACCTTTACACGTGACAGTATCAACGATTTTGATTAAAAAAATTCACTTAAAAATTACGACATTACAAGACAACATATTGCTTCTTACAACCTATATTTATAAAGGGCAAGACCAACTACTCTTTTTAGAGCAACTAACTAAGAATTACATTATGGGAAATTCCAAGCTACAAAATATTTCCAATTAGTATTCAGATTTGGACCTTTCTTCATACAGCAACTTTAGAAGATGGTCTACACAATGTCTTGGAAGAGAAAATTCTCAAGTCTTGCTCTATTTTCGGAAAGTTTAGCATTTCTTTTCAGCCAACGTATAGGCTTTAAAAGCCATATTTTGTGTAATGTCTCATATCGATAGAAAATAGTATATAAAAGTGGCTTATAAGTGGGTACTGTGGGTTTAAAGAATTACTTGGATTAACTCTTTTTTGTCAGTTGATTTGAGGTCTAAATAATTATTTGTTAAACTTACAACACCAATCTTGCCTTCGGACCTAGAATTCTAGACTTGGAACGTGACACCTTATTCAGTATTTGATGTGTGATTCCAAAAATCTTTACCTTATACTCTATCTTGTTAACTCTACCTTATAAACCACAATACATGACATGATGTAAGAATTCATACGACTTGTCATGTTTTAAGTCTAAAATTTTGAACTTTGTAAACAAAACTAATATTATAAACTTGATATCCCGCCTATGTCATATTAAGGGATATTACATATCATGTGAATTTGTTTTTTTGGTCTAAATATCACGTGGAATTTAATGCTAAAGAGTATTTGCAATTCTCAACTTGCATTTGCCCAAGAATAAAATGTATTTATTTCATCAATTAAAGAAACATTATGTCATTTGGGTCACGGCTCTTTTACTGGGCCAAGTGAATTGACAAATTGTATCCATTAATGGATAATCTACATGGATTAAGCAATGAATTCAGAGATACGTCATTTCCATATTGAAGGAAAACTACTTATTAAGTACAGACACGTGGCAAATATGTTTAAAATTAAATTTAAAATTTTTATTCAATAATAGTTAAAAATTACACTCATATATGAATAATTTTTTTTTTTGGTAAGAGTACCATACAACTGTTTGAAAGCCAACGTGATGCTCCTTGGTCAAATTAAGCTACTTATTAGTAAATGATTTTTCAATAAGAGGAAGTATGCTTGACCCAAAAAAAAAAAAAAAGTGAATATGCACTTAAGAATGCGTTCATTCCATAGGTCAATTGTCTAGTTTGACAAGAAGGTGTAATCTAGAAAATATTTATTGTTGCTGTAATTACAAATGAATTCGTGAAACCTTTATCAAATTTAATTTTTTTGCATATACGAGCTTCAGCAATGTTTATAACGTAAATAATGATTTTAGAGACAAATTTATGATTTTTATTTCTAATAAGGGTTACAATACATAATTTGACAAATATATAAATAATATTTGAGTAATGTTAAATGTCAACCTATTTTTATCAGTTTAGACTATTTAATTTTTCAAACAAAAAACACACTTGTATTTTGAAAAAGAAATTTCTAGACTAGTTGGGAGTAAAGACTGTACCCGTCACTACTCCTATAAGTTATAATCCTCTTTTTTTTTTCTTTTTTTTTTCTTTTTTTTTTTAAGGTTAAGGCTCCTATTGCCCTCATTGGCTCATAATTAAACCTATCCCTACATGGTTCATCATTTTTTATGTTATAAAAAATATTTTATTATATAATAATAAATATATTCTTACCGTACAAAATAATAATTATACATCAAGATATAGCTCTCCGCCTGTGTTTCTTAAAAGGAAGGTTGAGGACGGTTATCCATTTATCTGCCGTCCACACACAAAAAGTGAACGAACCATAAGGTCTAGATAACAATTGTTTTCATCAATATCGTGTGAAAAGACAAACGTTACACAAGAATATGAAAAATTGATCTATTCGATGTAAGAATTTTTATGTCAACTGTTTTGATCAACATCGTGTGAAAAGACGAGCGTTACACGAGATGCTAAAGGCCAATTCTTTTGTCTCCTGGCCTTACTATTGAGTCATCTTTTCAAACTTTTTTAAGTCGATGGACAATTGACATTGGAATTAGCAGCGTTGGCATTCATTTTGTGGTCTTGGGCCCGGCTTGTCAACAATTCTTATGGCAATGGCAACCCCCACCGTAAATTGCAATAATTCATCACAAAAATCGTGTTACAATTCCTTTATAATATTATAATATTTAAAAAAAAAAATTAATTGTTAAATTAGATTTAATAATTTATTCATAATATTATAACGTTAAAAAAATAATTTCAATTGGTGAATTAGATCTAACGATCATGTCGTTACATGATCAAATAAAATTTTGAACCAATAAATCTAAATTCAATGATTAAAATATTTGTAACATTAGAGGAAAAAGTGTGTTATGAGAAGATCTCTATCGAAAATAACACTCACAATAGAAAAGAAAACCTAATAAAATTGCAGCTTGTATTTTTACTAGTCTATCCTCTTTACAACAGTTTGCAGCTTTCTTCTATGCATGTATTGCTTAAATTATCGGTATATATCAAATTTGAAATACATGACTCCATTAAAAGACAAAATTTTAAAGTTATAAAAAATATCAAACTTATAATCTCATAAAAATAATTTTATTTCACTACGATTAACCATATCCCTGGGATAACCCTTGGTATTAGTGTTCTTGTTTCTAGCTAAAAGAGCCTAGATAATCTATATTCAGATAGATCAGAGATGCTCATCAACATCACGAGGCAGCAAAGCATGTGGGAAGAAGAGAAATGGACGCCATGACATGACTGAATCAGTGACCGTTGCGGCCATGACCGAGGCATGTGCTTTTATTGAGTGTGATAGAAAAAAGTTCCTTCCCTTATCTCTACCTAGCTTTGAGCAACTGGCATCAAAGTTGGTCATATTTTTAATAAAGTCTTTAAAATATAAATTTTTTAAAATTTAAATATTTTTAAAAACTTTAATTTTTTAAAAATCATTATTAATAATTTAAATATATATGAAATCCATCACTTTTATCATTTTTCATTAATAAATTTGTAAAAAAAAATAAAATATTATTTCCTCTTTGTTAGGTCCACGTTATCAAATAGTTAGCCGAATTTGCATATGCAAGTTTTTAAAGGGTCGAAAACTTTGATTATAAAAAAGAATTAAATAGCACCGGCCAAGTTTGGTCCCCATGAAAAGGACACAAATTTACTTCCCTTTGTCCAAAAGAAGTCGTTGAATTCACAAAGGAATATCTTTATCAGATCTTTGTATGAAGCCTTATCACTGCCAATCGTCCAACTAATTTTTTTTCTTTAGCTTATCTGTAACTTCACTCAATCACCATGTAAAGAAAAGGACATTAACAGTTAATTAACATAATATTTCTTAATTTTTACCTTAATTGTTACATAATTGTATTAGTACAAGGATAAAATCAAGAGAATCAAAAAGTGTATACAACAAAGATAGTCTGGTGCACGTTATTATATGCAATTTTAATATTTGCTACTTTTGTAATTTGAACTCATGACTTTAGCTGATTGCTAACTATCCAAGTATTTTTTTAGTTTATTGATAACTTCACTCAATCACCATGTTCCTCCACAATCAAGAAAACAGACATTAACGGTTAATTAACATAATATATCTCATTTTTTACATTTTTGCACGATTATATTAGTGTGATGATAAAATAGGGAGAACCAAAAAGTATAATAAAATAAAGATTGTCTGGTGCATGCTATTGTACGCAATTTTAATATTTGTTATTTTTATAATTTGAACTCGTAACTTTAATTGATTGCTAACTATCCAAGTATTTCTTTAATTTATCGGTAACTTCACTCAATCACCATGTTCTCCCCAAGTCAAGAAAAGGACATTAACAGTTAATTAAACATAATATCTCTCAGTTTTTACATTGTTGCACGTTTATATTAGTGTAATGATAAAATAAGGGGAATCGAAAAGTGTAGATGATAATGGTATTATGGTGCATGTTATTGTACGCAATTTTAACTTGTATATCTACAAGACTGTTTTTGCAACTTAATTGAACTCGTAACTTTAATTGATTGCTAACTATCCAAGTCTTTTTTTTAGTTTATTAGTAATAACTTCTCTCAATCACCACGTTCTTACCCAAGTCAAGAGAACGATATTGACAGTTAATTAACATAGTATCTCTCTATTCTTACATTGTTATACAATTATATTAGTACAAAAACGGGAGAATCGGAAAGTGTATACAATAAAGGCAATCTAGTACACGTTATTCTATGCAATTTTAATTTGCATATCTAATTGTTTTTACAATTTGAACTCATAACTTTTACTAACTGCCAATTATCTAAGTCTTTATGCGATTTGAATTCATAACTTTTGATAACTGCTAACTATCCAATCCTTTCTTTAATTTTTTAATAACTTCACTCAATCACCTTAGTTCCCACAAGTCAAGAAAATGACATTAACAGTTGATTATTAACATAAAATCTCTCAGTTCTTACACTGTTGCGGAGTTATATTAGCATACTGATGAAATAAGGGGAACCAAAAAGCGTATATACTAAGGCCATCTCTAACAGTTTTTTTATTTTTTTTTTTACATGTAAAGAATTTTGGTCATTTCTCTATATGTAGGGATTATCTATTTCAGTTTAACTCCAACAATTTCCCTACATTCTGATTTTAGATAATCTCTATTTCAGTATCACTCCAGCAGCTTCTCTATTTTAGAGAATCTTTATTTTTGTTTTACTCCAAAGTCTCTCCTACGTATTATTTTAGAGAATGATTTAAAATATTTGTTCAGTATCTCCACATATGGAGATACTGAAAATTGAATGTAGGGATTCTTTATAAAATAAAGAATCCCTAAAAAATCTGTTGAAAATATTTATCTCCAACATATTTTCTATATATAAAATAAAATTCTTTTTATATATCCTGTTGAAGATGGCCTAATGGGAGTTTGGTGCACAATGTCATACACAACTTTGATTCATATATTTGCAATGCTGATTTCACGATTCAAATTCATAATCCTTAAGATACAGTGATAACTTTCTTGTTGCAGGAAAATTACAATGTAAGATTCGAGAGTCCTACGTCATACAACGGAATTAACAAAATTCGTTATCGTAATTTTTACCACTAAACTAAAATGCTTTTGTCACTTCGGCTCCGTTTGTTTGCCTAAAATATTCTCTCGGCTTTGATAACACTTAAAAATTGATTAACTGAAAAATATTTTTCAATAAAAAATAGTAAGTTACTTTTTGGAGAGTAATATTGAAAAATTGATTAATTGAAAAATATTTTCCTGTTAAAAATAGTAAGCTACTTTTTAAAGATTTTTTAGTGTTTTGTAACACCGAAAAATTTATCAATTAGAAAAAAAATTTCGGTCAAATATTACGACTAGTACAAAGTTTAAGAAAATATTTTCATATTTTTTAGAAAAGGAAAACATTTTTCGAAAATTAACCACCTCTATTTTATGTGTATATTTTTTTTTTATAAATATAATATTATAAAATATTTTTCATTATATATCTAAATACCAAAAAATATTTTTCAATATTTTATTTTTTTAAATTTTTTTTTTCTTAATAAATTATTTTATAACAAACAAACGGAGTTTAAAAAAATATTTTTATGTTGAAAATATTTTTAAATAAAAATATTTTTTATAAACAAATTATTTTACAATAAATAAAAAAATAATATTTTTCATTAAAAATATTTTACACAAATAAATTATTTTACAGCGAACAAACAAACCTTGGATTACAAATAACATTTGCCCATAAATTAAGGCGAGTCTCTCTCTCATCTTTACTCACACACCACCCCCCCACCACCACAACAGCTCATATTCACATATAACAAGTAATAAACAATCAACACCACTCATCTTTTTCCTCAAAAGAGACTCTTGATTCAAATTCTTCACTTCCAAAAACAAGCCAAGAAAATAACTAACTCCACATCTCATATACACTTCTTTCACAAGCACGAAAGAGAAGTAGTTGAGTTTCATAGTGATCATATCATATCAAGATGAGAAGCAGCAACCACTTGATAGGTTTACTAAACTTCTTAACCTTTCTGCTATCAATCCCAATCCTAGGAGGTGGGATATGGCTAAGCACAAGAGCAAACAACACAGATTGCATGAAGTTTCTGCAATGGCCATTGATCATCATAGGTGTATCAATCCTGGTGGTCTCTTTAGCTGGCTTTGCTGGTGCTTGCTATCGCAACACTTTCCTCATGTACCTCTACTTGTGGGCTATGTTCTTGATCATAGCAACGCTTATAGGGTTCGTGATCTTTGCTTATGCTGTTACTGATAAAGGGTCGGGAAGGCCTGTGATGAATAGGGTTTATCTTGAGTATTACTTGCAAGACTATTCTGGGTGGCTTGAAGAGCGTGTGAATAGTGACAGTTATTGGGGAAAGATCAGTTCTTGTATTAGAGACTCTCATGCTTGTGCTAAGATGGGGAAAACTGTTAATGGCGTTCCTGAAACTGCTGACATGTTCTACCTCAGGAAGCTCAGTCCTATTGAGGTAAGTGACCAATAATTTCTGTGTAGCTTTTATGTTTTCGGAAAACTATTCCGTCAATCTAAACTCATATCATGTGCTACTAATTATACGAGAGATTGATAAGTCAATATTATCAGTATTAGACAGTTTAAAGGAGTAAACTTTGAGTTTTTGACACAGTCGTCTAAGGGCAGTCGGGTATACGAATAAAATATGTGGTAGAATCGGTTTTTTAGAAAAAAAATTATTATACATAATTTTTTTATTTTTACATTTTGATCTTATATTAAATCACACAACGACAATTTTACTGAGCCTTTACTTCATTCTTGACCATAAGGAGGGGCTACAAGCTGTCTTTTAGTAGCTTAATGCATAACCATATTTTGTTAGTCAGTCAATTTGATATAGGATTTCCAGGGTATTATGATGTTTTTGGTGGCATAATAACGTCATAAGGTTAGTCTATATATTTAAAATAGGATGTAGAGGGCTAGGCTTAGGATATAGCATCTTATATATGAATAGGAATGTTGCAGATCAAGATCAGTCAGTTACTCTTTTGCCCTTTAATCCACAAAACTCAATTGTCTGAATGAACCTAATGAATAGCTATTGGATCCCATCACACGACCAAATAATTCTTACAATATGGTGGTATAAGTTTTATCAGTGTTGAGAGTCGTTTTTTCACGGTTGATGAGTACATGTAGCTACATTCTCTAGGTTTTTTTTTTTTTTTGGTCAATGCATTCTCTAGGTTCATTGTGGTAAAAAAGGGTTATTTTTTTACAATCCTTATCTAACGATGGGACGTTTTAGCAACTCCTTGAGTTGGCGTTTAATGAAGTGGACATAGCATAATCAGTCCTTAAAGAAGATATTTTCTGTGTCATCTCAATAAAGTGTTCTTTTTTTATAAAAAAAAAAAAAATGGTGGCCCGAAAAGAATATTTTCCTTGTGGTGACTACTGTTTATGAAAGCTTTTTGCACAGCTTAACTTTTTGTCGTGATATTCATTTGCTTCGCAACTTTAGCTTTTGCTAGAATATCCCCCTTTTGGGGCATTTATTGTTCTTTGTTTAAAGATGCAGTATATAGGGGTAGTTCGGTTAGTTCGATGCGTTAAATTTTGGCTGTATGCAAGTTTAGGAGTTGGGTTAGATTCGCTTTAAAGTTTATTGTACACACTTTTATTTTATATTTTACAAAAAATTATTTTACGAGTTAAATTTGTGATCTTAAAGTCATGACAATTTTACTGTTGCATGAAACACTCTTGATCCCTTTCTTAATGATGCAACATAAGATGGCAAAATTTTCAAAATCTGTAGCCCGACTTTAACCCAGGAGGCCATGACTATGGCGCTGTACTTACAAACAATCAACCACATGTCTAATTACTGAAACTCACGCGCCAAACACATAGTTGATCGTTCGAGAATGATTTTCCCACGATTACTCTGACTTGTCATTTAAGTTTTTTGTTTTCGTACTTTAAAGACATCTTTGCTTCACCAAAGGGGTACAGTACACTATTTTACTTCAAGTAGTTAATAAATTGTTGACCGATCAGAGGAGCCAATAATGCGTTCCATGCTCATTTACTTGCTCTGACAATGAGATGCAGCCATCCATCCATGAGATCCTGACCATATACTTAGTATTTTGAAAATTTTGAGGTCAACCATTCTTTCATAGTAAAGCTATCAATGCATCACAAGCCTTGGGGTTAGTTTTATAGAAAGTTTTCTTATGTAGCATCCCATATTTTCGGTCAAAGACATGCATCTGAGGCATGTATCTTAGTTGTATAACACTATTGCGCAATGGATTTTTTTTTTTTTTTTGGGTCGAAAACTATTGCGCAATATGAAATAATATATATTCTACTCTTGCCCTTACTTCAAATAGGTGATACAACTTTATTGGAATATTGGACGATAGTATGCGACGCTATAAAGTTCGAAGGACATGTACAAATTAAGAGAATGATATATTGTGTGCGTATGGTGTGTAAGTCTTACATGTACCTCTAATAGAATGATTGTTTACAAGTTTTATCCATGACATGTCTAACCCCATTGTGCAATATGAACCACCACATTTAATACGTAGATAAATTTGTTTCTATCACTGCCTTTCTTCTTTAAGATTCAAGATTCATCTTGTTCATGTTAGATGTAACTTTTTCTTTCATGCTTAGATCGCTAATATTTTCATACCTCATGATGCAAGGAGTTAGGTATTGGATCTATTTCTCCTACAATAATTTATGGCACTCTAATATTGTAACGGGTTGAGTTTTAAAAATAACTTACCAAACACTTTTTTTTTTTTGTTTTATATTCCGCGCATAACGAAAATTTTTACATCACTTTCTCTTTAATTTATGGAGCCTTTTAGGTATAAGCACTACCTAGGAGAACAGGAAACTCCATTATTTTTAGAACTTGACAAGAAAAGCCAACCATGATGTGGGTCACCGCAATGGTTGGAAAAGATAAGAGCCTAAACTCACCTAGAAAGCTCCACTATTCAGGACCCCATTGTCTACATCTGAATAGATCTGTTGATATATCACTTCCACTTTATTCACCTGACAGTTGTTTTGATGTTGGAATATGTTTGGATCTAGTGAGCTGAACGGCTCTTTTAAAATGGTGAAACTTGTATTATGTTACGAGAGAGCTGTTAGGTTCGGTTGGCTGAAATCAATAGTAACCCTTTAATATTTAAGACTCATATATCAGTTGTTTAGATGTTAGAATATGCTTGGATCTAGTGAGCCGGACCCAACGGTTCTTGCAATATGGTGAGACTCACATCATGTTGTGAAAGTCATTGGGTCTGACTAGCTGGAACCAATAGCAACCTTTTGATGTTTGAAGCTCACATAACAGTTGTTTTGATGCTGGAATATGTTTGGATTTAGTGAGCCGGACCCAACGGCTCTCACAATATAGTGGAACTCACATTATGTTGTGAGAGCCGTTAGGTCCGGCTGGCCAGAACCAATAGAGCAACCCTTTGATATTTGAAGCTCACATAACAGTTGTTTTGATATGATTGGATCTAGTGAGCCGAACCTAACGGTTCTTACAATATGGTGGGTTTACATCATATTGTGAGAGTCGTTGGGTTCGGCTAGCCAGAATCAATAGTAACCCTTTGATGTTTGAAGCTCACATAAAATCCGGTAAAAATCAAGATAGCGAGGATATTTTTTGCTTATGTTTAGCTAACCAAGAGTAAGTAAACGATATTCGACAACATGAAAGTGAGAAAATAAGTACAACTCCTAATTTGGTAAGGGCATTTTGTGCATTAAAGCACATTCTTGATGTTTCTACTTTGATTGATGCTCACCTTTAAGATGTTTGTGTTTACCAATAGACTTTTGGTCTAGTGGTATATTTCTTGCTGTGAGTGCGAGATCAATTATCGTAAGTAATGACATCCTTTAATATGAATTGTACAATTTAAATCTCCTTTCAATCAAAAGATGTTTCTCATTTCCCAAGTAATGTACATCCCATATGCCCCTCCTCTGCAAGCGAGATTCTTTTCAATTGATTCTTTCATATGGATATATTTTACTTGCATCACCTTCAACATGTTTGTATTTCATTTCTCTAATAATATACACTAATATGCAACCTTGCACGTAGACATTTTTTTTTTAAATAGGTAGTAATAAGATTTAAATTGTCTGTGTTACAATACCTTGTAAATTATTCAAATCATTTAAAAGTTAAACCTATTCTAAATGAGTTCATTTTATTTACTTATTGTTTTCAATTTCCGTGCGTTTGCAGTCCGGGTGCTGCAAACCACCCACAGCCTGCGGATACGTTTATGTGAACGAGACATTGTGGAACCCCGGAGGTGGCACGGTGGGATACGATCCAGACTGCGCGAGGTGGAGCAACGATCAACAGCAGCTGTGCTACAACTGCGACTCATGCAAGGCTGGTGTACTAGCCAGCCTCAAGAAGAGCTGGAGAAAAGTATCTGTGATCAACATAGTAATCTTAATTCTTCTTGTAATCGTCTATGTAATCGCGTGTGCAGCGTTTAGGCACAACAAGAAGATTGATAACGATGAGCCATATGGTCAGGCCAGAATGGAGAAAGCACAGCCTGCTAGGATACATCTCTGAAAAGCTTGTCAATGAAGGAAACTGATTCATTTAAAATAGTTCGTGCATCGAGCTATCCTTTAAAGTTTCGGATTAGTTGTAAGGTTTTTTTTATGGATATATATACTTTAGTTGATATTTATTGTTTGCAGAAGATTTGTTGTATAGCTTGTATTGAACCTTTTATATATATATATATATATGTATCATTTGATGCCTAAATTACATTTGTCGTGGATATCTCTGGTTTCCGTTTTGCTATTAAAAGTGATTCCCACATTAGCTTGCACCATAATACGAGAATAATTTATATATAATAATACGGCTTGACAATTTTGAGTCTGTGGATTGAATACCAAGACAGTTATTGATCTTAAGTTAATTATAATATTAGTCTTGTTTGCGAAGTTAGAATCATAGCCTAGCAGGATACAATTTCAGAAAAAAACTTGTGAGTGAAAGAAAGGTGAAATGTGGAACCTTTTCGGGGTTAGTTATCATAGTTATATTTTTGTTTGCAGAAGATTTGTTGAATAATTTATGCTAAACCTTTTTATGTATCATTTTATGTCTAAATTACATTCCCCGTGGATACATTATGTGACATATTGTCTCAAAATGAATTTGTCAGAGATATAAATTTAGTTTATAATTATTTGAATTTACAACTATTGTTAAAACGGGTTTAAATATTTTAAGTCAGTTGATTAAATTTAGGTATTGACATTGTGGGTTCTCTCCACTGTCTAATGGTCCTGCACTGTAGTTCTATTCTATTTGGAGACCTAAGGCTTCATTTTCTTATTAAGAAGTTATTTAAATACTGTAGTTCTATTCTATTTGGAGACCTAAGGCTTCATTTTGTTACTAAGAAGTTTTTTAAACGAATACCCAAATTTTAACAATGTAATTTATGTTTTCATAATGTCTCACATAAGTGTGAAACATAATAATATAAGGACGGTTTATAAATTAGTATCATAAATCTAAATAATAATTCAAGTTAATCATTTTTAATTAATAGATTTGAAGATCTAGAGAATCATTAAGTGTATAACACTAATTTCATATGATAAACTTGAAATTTCAACCTAAATCGTGACATTTATTACTACTAAAGGCATTAAAAATTGAAATTCTGAACCAAAAACCTGACAATTGCAATGTAGAGTAGCTATTATAGAATTTTTTTATGTTTACGAGAAATGCTCACATTGCTAAAGTAAAACCTGATGTATTGTAGATTTTCTCGATAAAACAAATCAAACTGATTATTATCTTAGGTAGGCTACAAATTACAAAATAAAAAGCACATGCCCTCCCTCTGATTAAGGCCAATGTTCCTTCAGCGACAAACATGCACCAATGTAACATGGAACAGAGTGCCCTTCTCATAATAGATAATAGTCAAGATTCCAATTAGATCATGATTAAATTTTTTATATTTGTTAAATAAAACATGATTAAAAGTTTGATAAAAACAAGATTGGAACCCCCATTTGACGAGCATGTTTGAATACTTCAAAATAATCAAAAACTGGTTTTGTTTTACTATGTGGACCTGTGGGGTTCGAAAAATGAAACCTCAACGCAACAGTAAATCAGTTATCGTGTGATTTTTTATTTATTTCCTTTTGGTGCAATGCATAAAATTGTCTATCATGTCGTCAAAAAGTTACAAGTTGACAATAAAAAGTCTATTGATAAATATAATGCAAAACTGTGCACAGTAAATCTTAAGGTCAGTCTAATCTTCCCTCAATCTCTATACATAATAAAAATTTTGTCACTAAACTATCGTTACTATTTATTTTTTTTCAGTTTCGATGTGGTCAATGGTCCACTACAACTTTTTTTTTTTTTTAATATATTCAAGAAAGTTTAAAATCGTACAACATATATTAAAGAAAAATCGAGTTCGCAATCTCTCACAAACCGTGCGAGTAACATATCAATAGACTACTGTCCACCGCAACTTGATAAAAGAAAATATTAATGCCCTTTTTCCCTTTCACCAAAGGGTGAGATAGAATTAGTTAGTTAAAATCACCTCCAGAATAAGCCCAACAAGAAAATCATTTCAACAGAGATCAAAACCACGATACCACAATTTTGTTATTTTTCGTTGCGGTAGTCAATATAAAGAGCTCTTGAAACTTAATGCGTTAAAAACAATAAATAAACATAAAAAACTTTTTTTTAATCGTTTAAATTTTTAAATAAAATAATAATTATTTTTGCTTTCTTGCTGTAGTCAATATAAAAAAAAAGGTCTTTAAACTAAATGTGTTGAAACCAATAAACAAATATAACAAACTCTTTTCTAATTGCTGGACTTTTAGATAAATTAATAATTATCTATGCTATTAGATCCTATATTATCAAATAACCTTTGGCCCAAGTCTTGTCGCCACCCATTTAAAAACTATCAAAATTGTTCACGTGGAAAACTAAATAAACCCTGTTTGTACGTGTCAAATGAGGTGATAATTTAGTAAGATGTCTACCTATCAATAATTTAACGAAGAATAACATCTCCAATTATTATGAAAGAAGACGAAATCACATCAGTTGAGCAATTAATAATTACAACATTTACAATTCTTTCCAGGGATGATAAAACAACTATAACATAAGATGGGTTAGATCCAAAATAAAGTTAAATCTAACCCATGAAGAGCCCTGATGTCAACTGTTATTCTGCTGGTAAGAATTGTGTGCAGAGGCTCATATATGAATAACATTTGATGTGCAACAACAAATGCATATTTCTGGAATGAGCTTACTACTTTAGTGTCAAATAAAGATACTCTTGTCATCCAGATCCTTCCTTGTCAGTGAACCCGGCCGGCCGAATTTCTGCATCAAAAAGAGAACATAGTAATCATAAAACCATTTTTCCTTGTCAGAAGTCGGAACTATTTTTCCTTTCCTCAACATGGCATCGAAAGTAAATGACTCAGACACGGTTTCAGGTAGTGGTGGGTTTAGTCAAGTTTGGTGGTTGGCAGATTTTCCCCTTCCCGGCTACTGGATCACTCCAGTAGTCCAGTGCTTCGGGTACTATGGGCCCTCTGCCATCGATTGCAGCAGAGCAGTTTTGGTGGTTGGCGGAAATTTAAGCCAGACAACCTGTAAACAGACGGTTCCTCCTCTGTCATCACCAAAAGTCACACTCAAGTTCCTCACACTGTTTTTGCCCCTGATGATCTACCATGCCTACTCAACTCTCATAATAGGCTTTGGTTGTCAGCATTCGATTATGGGTTGATACGAGTCAGATTTTAAGAATAAAAGGAGGCCTGCATTGCTTATAGACAACTACCCGACGCTTAAATCTTCACCGGGAGGAGAAACCACTCAACTTCACAAGCCTAATATTTTTCATGATTTGCAGAGAAAATTGTTTCTCTGACATCGAAGGCTAAAAACATTGGGATTCTCCTACTGAAATATAACCAGTGACATTAAATGATGAGATGATGATAAAAGTTGTGATATAAAAGGCTAATATACACACAAATTAATTTTCTTTCTCGTGAATCAACCAATCCCTCCTAAATTACGAGATGATGGAAAATCAAACCTCTAATTCCATGTAGTTTAGTACGATGACACAGGGGAAACTGCATGGAATTCTCTCGCCTTCCTGTCCTGATTTCAGCAGAACATGGATGGGTTAGATAACATATATCCCATCCAATGCTCTTAAGTAACTACACACATTAATATGCGTGGACAAGAATAAGACTCTATCAGCTTCTTAGCTTAGTTAAACTGCCCAATCTCGGAGATTATTAGGTATTTCAGGTAAAAATTCGGGCTCGTTCCCCCTCCCCCTAGTCATGAGCAGATATTTCTGTCTCATATTCAAAATCATTGTTTCCTCAAGACATTCCGAGTTGAGTTGATGGCAGAAGTTGAAGTATGCATCCATGAAGATTACAGTGGAGAAGTACAGAATTTCTATGCTATCTAATCGAAGATAATAAAGGGATGTATCGCTTCATCTCTTTCCTTACAGAAAGATTAAACTAAAGTAGGATTCTACTACTGAACTCAAAATCAAATTGGAACTAACAATCAATTATCATTTCTAAGCAGTTTATAATAGCATACAAAATGTTTTACCTCATTCAATGAGGAATCACTTTCCTGTTCAAGCTCACGCATCATCTCCATCGACAGCCCAAACCATTCATCAATCCAAGCAAAGCCATTTCGATGGCTTTCAAGAAAAAGTGCCCTTTCACCCTGCATTATGTGCATACTTATATTAATGGGCTTATGCTTCAACATATTCATTTATGCAAAAGATCACTAAAGCATGACATAGACATATTTATACAACAGAACAGTTACTATATTTGAAGACAGAAGATGTTCAAAGTTTTTGTTTGGATCGAGTGATTTGGGGGGAAATGATTGGATTTGGGATGATTTTTATTTTTTTCTCTTGTTTGGATTGGAAGGTTTTGGGGGAGAGTTGATCTGGAGTGATTTCTAAAATCACTTAATGAGAAGATTTTGTATCACCCCAATTTGGGGTGATTTCATTTAAATTACTACAAAAGGTCTATAGCGCCCCTTTTATTTATTACACCTATACCCTTAGAAGAGGATAAAAAAGTCAATTTTTTTATAAAACTTATCACTTCCTTTCATTTCCTTTTCAATCCAAACAAAAAATACGCGTAATCCTTTAAGAACCTTTTCTTTATAAATTTACTCAATCCAAACAAGATTAATCCTCCCCCTCCTTTTCTTTTATTATTGAATCATTTCCTTTCCTTTATTACTTTTTTCCTTCCAAATCCAAACAGTAAAGGTTTCTAGATACATCATTATAGTCTATATACAAAGAGAAATCTCGAAAAATGGCACTACTTATTTTCCCTGTGTTGTCGCAAGGTTGTTAATCATCTTAAGGGTCATTTTTCGATCCAAATAAAATTCAGAGCAGTGGATTACTTCTGTCATTCAAAGTGAAAGAACACAAATTTGTGATAATGCTTTGCTTTTATTACCAAAAAGGTCATACTACCAACAGGTATTTGCAAATGAACTCATTTTTGAGATTTCTGCAAGTCCAGAATATTTACCGCAAGCAAAGCCTGCTCAAGTCTACTACCAAAACCCCAGTATGGAACATCTACGGTCACCAACTTGTAAGCTGTCATAACTGGATTGCAGCGCTCCTGCACAAGTCAGACATTCATAAATCTTAATTTTAAAATGCCTCAAGCATAGAAAATATGCTATTCAAGCATGCAGTTAATCCACTCCGAAAGTAGAGGAACATTTACTTATCTGTGTTGGGTCAAGTATGTTTGTTTGCATTATCTCTTTTGATAAATATTGGAGTGATTTGTTACAAGGTTCTGTGGATATCTGAAAGGTGAGTACTTAATGAACTGCTGTGAACCTAAAGGTGCAAAAGCTCATTTTAACAAGGCAAAGAGGGGATAATGAGGCTTGCAATCAAAAGAAGGAAACTCACTCCACAAAATAACTGATAGGAAGTATAGAAGCATTTAAACACATTGATTTTAAATACTTCAAGCCAAATGGTCGAATTGGAGAAAATATGGAAATTGCGGTCTGAATAGTCTCATCATGAAACCAACTAGAAAGCAAAAAAATGGAGTGGAATATACAGATACAGGAATAAGGGGGAAGAGGGGAAGGGAGAGCGAGAGGGGAGCCGGAGAAGTCAGCAGGAAAACACACAAGAACATTCTGCTTACACACACTAACATAAGGAGGGTTTAAGAGTCAAAACTCTTAATTTTTTAGCAGAACCTAAAGTGACTTCAAGTATTTCAGAGCAACAGTTCTGAAACTAAACTGAGTGAAAGATATGACAGGAGAAATTAAAGGCCACCATTCTTTACTGTATTCGCAGACTAGCCAATCAATGATAAATTAAAAGCTATAAGAGAATAAAATTTCTTTTTACTCTATAATATAGTCTTCAACCTTCTGCCAATGGTGAAAGATAAAGGGATGTACATTTTCTGCTAGAATAGTCAATGGCTTCATGAGTTATATGATACTGACTGCTGAAAAATCAACAATACATAATAAACATATACTTCCTGAACCTTAGGAGAGCTATTGGATTGAGGAGAACATAAATAACATAAGGTACAAACGAACTTCACCAATCACCTCAACTTAAAATGAAAAAGATAAAGCAATTCCTGATGCTGCTGCTAATCAAACAATACGCATGTTTTCATGATACAAAGGCTCAAAAATAGATAATTTCTATTTCAAATAAATCAGGTCCATGAAACTTGCCACTCACTGCTGAATCTGATTATTCAATACAATACCAACCTGCCAACCATCCAAAAGCGGACCACGGCCAGTTCTTGCTGATTGGAATGTGGAGAAATCAACATCGCTCCTCCCAACTAAGTAACTCCAATAATCATTAGGAGATGAGGCGATGTCCATAATTTCCACCGGCATAGCTGCTAATTGTTTTTTGTTTAGACCATGTACCTGGATGATTAAATTTCTAATTAAATTTGGGCAGGGAACAAATCAGAAATACAACAGGGCAACTCAGTAATCTTTTCTTTTGCTTTTAATAGATTACGAGATTGCAACCATTTCCTAGTGTTAACGTGAAAAATTTCAGTGAAGTCCTACTACATAAAAGACCCCGAACTTACATTTTCACTGCATCCATTGTCAGCATTATGGATAGTATCAATAGTGAGAACAAATCTGCTGAAATATGGGCACTGCCAAGATGCAAATATAATGAGAAGTTGAGAACTACAACGTCGATTACTTTGAAAGGAACATCCTAAAAATACAAGATTTCTGCAGTCTAAAACAGAATTACCTTTATAACTGTGTAATGCCATGTGGAATTGCAGGCAACAAGGGAGGAAAAGCATCAATACGAATTTCAGGAGAAATAGCAAATGGAAAGTTAAAAACCATGGTCACAGTATGGACCTGATTTACATCTCGGATATGCGTTCCAGGCTTCCTCCTGCATCACAAGAGCGTCCGCTGGAGCAAATGCAGTCAACCAAGAAGGAATTTTGCTGCAAAGAATAGCACCAGCGGTGTTAGAAGTTAGAACCTATGCACGAAATATAGATTTTCAGAAGGTTTTACTGGCTGTTACTGACTAGAACTGCTCTAGAGAGGCATGAACACTAAAGAACACAATACACAGGGAAATAGTAAAGACCAATCATTCACACACGCATCCATTCAATCCGCGCATCAAATTACGTATTTGGTCCACTTCTCTAGTCACCGATATTTTTATATCGATTAATATATTATAGCGATGTTAATCCATTGCTTCCATTCAGTTGTAATGCAATACAGCGAGTTCACACCGAGAAATACAATTTTTGCCACAAAATACCTTTGTAATCGATATATTTTCAACGTGTATTGTCCCTTTCCAAATTTATCATCTTCAAAAGGCCTGTTCTCCAAAACCTCCACCCCTTCTGTCCCTGTCGTGTTCTGCTGCTGCATTTTCATCACCATGTACATCTGAGCTCTCTGATACTGCAATTTTGTACAAAACCCAAATCATTCTTCACGCAACAACTACTCATATGAGCATATTACCAAAGGGTAAACAACAACCTTGTGTTTTGCCAATTTGCGCGCTACACATGTGATATCGTAATAATCTAATAATCTAACCCTTAGGAGCAACTTAACTGGTAAAGATTCCAAGATGTACCCAGAGGTCCGCTACACGTTTACCCGACCGTTAACTTTAGGAGCCATGGGATTAATCGGGCAAAGCATGAATACCACGGATTTCGAAAAAAAAGTAATCTAATAATCCGCTCTAGTTTATAAGACCATGGCAAAAGACCTCCCTTTACCAGACAGAGGACGGCCACATGATCACAGGGATAATTAGATTATTGTTGTGCAAGACCGACATGCAATTTTAATAAAACACAAGAAGGTTCTGTTGCAATTTATCCAATAACCAAATTCAAAAGCTTGCTGCAACTGCTTTACCTCTTCCATTGACAAAGGCATCACAATTCGGCTTCAAAAAATTTCCCCAGATACAAAGATTACTGGTCAAGGATTACTCTGTCAAAAACGTGTAAAACACTTCCCACAAATTGCAAAACTTGAACCAAATATTCTTAAAAATTATAAGAAAAATGGAAAATTCAAAAAAAAACTCCTTATTAACTTAATAGAATAATACAAGAAACCCAACATTTTTCCATCTACTTCATTTTCGTCATGTCCCAGCCCTGAAATTCAAACCCAAAAGGCGAAAAATAACTGTCGTCCTCAAATTCACTAGACAATCAATAAAAAAATAAAAAATAAAAATCAATTACCAAGTTATTACACGAGTCCCCAACACCCACTTATCTTGACAAATTCACTAGACTAAGAAAAAGATATTGAGTTATTACACAAGTCCACCTATAAAATGACCACTTATCTTGACAAATTCACTAGACTAAGAAAAAGCAATTACCGAGTTATCACATTTCGTTCAACGCGGGACAATGACAGTGTGACAATTTTACTCGCAAATATTGTAAGAGATTACAAGCGCAAGTCTTACCGACTACATCTCTAATATATGTTGTACGAGGCCCTCTGTCTCACTTGAATAAAAAGAAAAGAAAAAAAAACTACCAATATAAACAAAATGAAACAAGAAATACAGAAATGAAGACATATTCAACTAGTCCAGCAGAATAAATTGGTTAGTGAATGAAAGCAAAGTCAAACTTGTTCAAACATGTAAAATACACCCACACACACACACACACATATATATACACATATTCATGCAACAAAATATAAACAGAAGATGAAAAGCTTCAATGGTATTTTTTCATAGTAAAAAGGATACAATTCTTTCATTTGAACCATTCTTTTGTGATGGTTTTAGTGAACAACAAATGAATGCTACTCTGAAAAACAAGAATGGATATTGAATTTCTTCAAGCTGTAACGTCTATGAAATGCAAAATTAGTATTTGTTGAAGATGCAAAAAAAGAAAAATAAATGGAATAGTTGTATACTCTCTTTTTGGAGCGGATATTTTAAGACAAAAATGGTGTCAGGAAAGTCCAGCGATAGCGTGGGCTTACGTTGTTGAAACGTGTGGCGGCAACACCTTTTTTTATGGGTGTCTTTTCGCGCTGACTTGACGTCGGTTAAGTTAACTAACGGTGGTGCCGGCACTGCCATTATATGAAAATATTTCATAAAATTATTTAATCAGTTCACACTAATGGAAAGAAAGTATGTCTTAAATATTAGTTCTTTTTTTTATGAATTATGTGATAAATCTGTTACAGTTACATTGACAAAAAATACTTTAATTAATTGATAAATATTAATCAATTATTATAAATGAGAGCATCACAGTAATTTATTTAAAATTTTATAAGGTCAAATTAATAAAAAAAGAAACTCTTAATATTTTTACATGACATGTCTACACAATATAAATTAAAATAAATTAAATTTATAGAATAATAACTTGACATACGGTTGTGACAGATTTGTCACATGCCTCATAAAATAATTTTTCCTTAAATATATGTGAAATTTATTTTATATGAGAATATTTATATCAGTCCAAATTAATTAAATAACAACTCAATTTTTATTTCACCTTATAATTCGTTTTTTAGTGGGTATTAGCAACTTAACCGCATCAGAAAAGTGTGAGGGAAAGGTGACTGAAATGGCTAGCGGAGACATTGGGTAGGCTAGGTGAGTGTTTTGTGTGTGTGTGTGTGTGTGTGTGTGTGTGTGTGTGCATGCTCTTTGAGGGGTGCCGGATTGCCTACTTATGAGATTTGTGTGTGTGTGTGTGTGAGAGGGCATGAAATCGTGCTAATCCTCCTGTTGGTTGGGTTCTTTCCTTATCCGCGGTAAAGACTATTTCCCCTGTCGGTAGCATTTTGTTTCGCTAGTCATTGTGTTCCTGATTTTAGACCTACGAGTTAGTCAAGTGTAGCTTTGTCTAAAATTTAACATGAGAGATTCTAAAATTTTGAAAATGAAAAATGTAAAAAGGGTGGTGAAAAAAATATATTAATTGTGTGGTGTACAATCATGAAGAAGTACATATATATATATATATATATATTGATAAGGGTTGAAATTTGTTCCGATTTGAGCACAACGAATACCTACACAAGAAGGGAAGGAAAAATCGGGGTTATGACCCGAGTTTTTCCTTCGGCATGAGAATTAATTAATATGTCCGAGTTCAAATAATTACGGTAAGTAAAGAGTAATTAATGAGTACAAATTATCTTGAATGTGAGTATTGAATGAAGTATTTATACTAACAACTAATCCGAAAAGCATTAAATACTTAATTCGGCGGGACACTTTACTTATCTATCCGAGCTCATTACCCACTGGTTAAAACTTTTACGTCTCATCTAACATTAAATGTTGAGGTCGAGTATCAATACACAAGTCAGATGCAGGTCAAGTCTTGTACATCGAAGGCTAGATCGAATTTACACCCATATCATATATATATATATATATTTTTATTTTTTTTTTCTTTTCAACTAATAGTTGAGACCTATAAAAAAAATATTATTTTATAATTTTACAAAGATTATTAATGTAATACATTGGTATCAAGTTAAGACCAATCAATTTCAATATTTAATTTAAAAAGATTTTATTGTGCTTAAACGCATATGAAATTCTAACGGCTTAAAACCTTTCATTTTCCCATCAAGTAATAATATTCCAGACAACTTTAATTTTAACGTCCAAAAGAACAAATGCAAAATTGAACAAAAGAAGTCACGAAGGTTTGCGGTGTGGCGGCAAAATGTGGACCGCTGCTATTGACACGGTAATACTTTTCTTTGTATTGAGACGGACACGCGGACCAAAGACTTGACATCATTCGGGTCCAACAAGGCAACATTTAATGGGGTTATCGTTACAGTCGGATGACTTTTGCTGAGTGTAAATATGAGCCACGTAACGTTGGGGAACATACAGTCAGTTTATTCTGCTATAATATTTTTGAGCATTTTCCTACAACTTAAATGATTTAAAATGTTATTAAGAAGATCACTGATAGTAAATTAATAATACGATTATTTAAAATTTAGTTTTTTTAAAAGTGTTATGAGAGAAATTAATAGTGATAAAATAATAGTATAAATTTTTGTTCTCTTTGTTCTCTTATCACAAATATTGTCTGACACTTTCTAATCTGAAGCATGCGTTGGGGGCGCTTGTGTACCGTAGTTTATAATTTTGGGTAGATCTAATTTAATCCTATCTAAGATAATTCATTGTCATAAAAAATAATAATAAAAAAATTTCGATAGTTTAAGTTATTTTATTATAATTATATTATCACTTCACTACTATTAATATCCGTAATAACATTTACATTATTGAGAGCTAGCTTTTCTAGCTATTTGAAGTTGTAAAAAGAATAAAAGGCAGAAGATGTCGTGCCGTCCAAGTAATGTCAAGGCGGACGACAACGTGATCTAACCCAAGTTAATTAGAATCTGCAAATGTATGAATTAAAATATGTTAGAGGGGATGTTCATTTGTGTGGAATATTTTGTGCATGCAATAATTAGGAAAATATAGTATATATAATGCTAGTATTTAAAAGGAAAAGAATTAATGAGAGTTCTCAATGATTAATCGATTTTTAAGTAAGTGTTTATTATTACAAAAAATAATATTACGAGTACTTAATATTTTTCACAAACAGTTTTTTATTAAGAAATACTATACATCACCTTTTCTATCACTCACGTATTACTTTTTATAATATAAGCTTAGTTGGTATATTAACTTAATAAACTTTTTTCTTTCTCTCTCGTCATTTGACATATCAACTAAAGTTTATATGTAGAAAGTAATATAATAAATGGGAATAAAAGCTCAATTCATTTAAAAAAATACGAAGATTTTGATGATGCAACTTGACAAAATAATGACACTTTGAGATTTGGATTACATATTGTGAAACAATGGATTTTAAGAAGTTTTTGGTTGAATGGTTATTCGCTTAATGTGAGATCAGGGTAAAAAGAAAAAAGAAAAAAAAAAAGAGACAGGCTAAAACAAAGGAAGAAGTAAAAGAAAAAGGAAATCATAACGTGTTTTCTCGTTTGTAATGAAAAAATGTCACATGATATGCATGACCTATTATCTTTTATTGTCAGATCACGTGAATACTTCATTCTGGAGACAAAGAACCTCACTTAATATTATATTACTAACATTGATGATCGTGATAATGCATTAAGAATGAAATGAGGTTACCACTATTGATTGTATAAATCAACATAATCACTTTTACTTATTTCTTAATTTATTTTTATTATGTATCTTTCATAACATTGTAATATAATGAGATAATTTATTTCTTAATTTTATTTAGAAAACATTGAAAACTATGAAAAAGACTGGTAAAAATGAAGTATGCTTCGATGCCACAATCAATCATTTACCATTTTTATATAAAAGAATACAAGGTAAATAGCACTGTAACCCCTTATATTTTATCAAAAGTACGTAGAACCCCTTACACTTTCAAAAGTACACCAAAACCCCCTATGATTTGAAAAAATGGCACACGTGCCCCTTACGTCTCTTTTCTGTCAAGGTTGGTAACGAAAGTTGTTAAATGACGCAAATACCCTCAATTCATTTTCTTTTCTCTCATTTCTCCTTTTGTTCACATATATATATATATCAAAAAAAAAATTGCTAGGTCATGTATATATATATCTATATATGTATATATAATTAGGGGCGGAGCCAAAAATTCTTGTCAGTGGGGCTAAAATTCATAATTTTTGAACTATACGAATATTTTTTTTCAGTGGGGCTAATTAATTTTTTTAACTAAAAATACATAGATTTCTAATTTTTTTCCAAAAAATACATAAAAATTTTAACATTTTTATGGGCCAGTGGGGGCTAAAATTTATAATTTTTTAACTTAACGAGTACTTTTATTTTTTAGTAGGGGCTAATTAATTTTTTTTTAACTAAAAATACATAAATATCTAATTTTTTAAAAAAAATACATAAAAATTTCACCTTTTTTATGGATCAGTGGGTGCAGCCTCCACTGGCCCTTACGTGCCTCTGGCCCTGTATGTAATACATATACACGCCACATACATACATCTTGTGTTCCTTTTTTTTTCTTAATCTGCCCTCGGCTACCACCATCACCGCCCTCACCATCTCCAAGAACTTCGTCCAAATTAGTACTGGATTAATTTGTTGGAATGCTTTGGTTTGCATACCTAAGAAAAGAATATGAAAGATCAGAGTTATAATGCTTCTGATTTGAAAAAAAAATATCTTGAATTAATTTTTACAATTGTAGATGATGATTAGGATTTTAACATTTTTCACCTACCTAAATTTCTTTAGTGTGTTTGTTTATGTGTGCTGGCAGTGAAAAAAAGATAAGAGATGGTCTTAAAGGTGGGGATGGTGGTGGCTATAGTGGTGGAGCATGAATTGGTGGTAGACGAAGATAAAGGATGAAAAAGAGAAAGAAAAGAAAAACACAATAATTAATTCTACCTATTCTTTTTGCCAATCTTTGTCGCAAGTGATAACAATGGAGGCAACAATATGGTACAAAGGATGGCAATGGGAGTTTCGATCGGGCTGGGGCCTGGAAACAAAAGAAAAGGGTGTGTGAATTTTTTTTTTTTTCCTGTTAAAAAGGGTTTTTTGTCAATTGACAAACATATTTTATTAACAAAATTGTTTTAAAATAATCAAAGTTGCATGCCCGAGCGTGTAACTCACTTGCCGTTAAAATTAACAATTTTTTTGACGGAAGGGGCTGTAGTGTTACGTTTTTCAAACCCCAAGAGTTCCAATGCACTTTTAAAAACACAGGAGAAGTCCTATACACTTTTAACAAACCATAAGAGGGTTTTGTGCTATTTACCCAAAAATACAAACTTACCATAGTGTCATCATTTGGCATTCGTTAATGTTTCACTATCACATCTTATCCCGTTCAGCTAGAAAATGACTTGAGCAGTATGACCTCTTTCAACATATATTATTTTTATGTTTTTAGCCCCAAGGTATGATCCAACGATAGTGGAGTGAAATCGCTCCTATAAAATAGCAGGTTCGACACTCCTCATTGCTCTGAAATTTCATCCTTGATTAATTTGGTGCATGTGTGAGGGCTCACCGCTGCTTCTGAGGGTTTACTAATTAGTGATTGGATTCCGCCAAATAATCCCGTGATCGAATTCCATCAACTAAATTCTTACGTCATCTAAAAAAAAAAAATTTACATTTTCCTTTCTATCACAATTGTTATCCTCTATTGGACAGCAACACACACACACACACACACACACACACACACACACATATATATATATACAACCTATACTGGAATGGATACTACACTAAAATTTGTCAATTGCATTGATAGAAAAAGACAAAAGACATAACAGTGGAGGTTCATTGGAAGTATTTTATATGTTTTGAAGCGTATTTGGTATGTTAAAATCTCAAACAAATTCAAAAAAATTGACTTTAAGAATTCAAATTTCATGATTTGCGTTATAGAAGTAAGTTGACGATTTGTCTCTTACATTTTTTTGGTTTAGTTTGAAATAGTTGTTACTAAGGCCATCTTCAACAGCTTATCTATTTTTCTCCCTATATGTAGAAAATTTTAATCATTTCTCTACATGTAGGGATTCTCTATTTCAGTTTAACTCTAACAGCTTCCCTACATTTTGATTTTAGAGAATTCATATTTTAATATCACTCTAACAGCTTCTCTATTTTAGAGAATATTTATTTTTGTTTCTTCAAAGTCTTTCTTACGTATTATTTTAGAGAATGATTTAGGGTATTTGTTCAACATCTCCAGATGTAGAGATGCTAAAAATTGAATGTAGGGAGTAGAGAATCCCTAAGGAACTTGTTAGAGATGTTTATCTCCAACATATTCTCTACATGTAGAGTAAAATAGTTTTTACATATGTTGTTAGAGATGGCTTAATAAGCCCATTTTCTATGGTGTGTATCTCAATCACAACATGCCTAAATTATCGTAACTTAATTTGAAATATGGTACGATGAAAAAAAAAATTGAATTATGGCACTTCATATTTTCTTATTGGAAATGGTACCACTCCCTCTCTCATACGACGTCGTCCATCATATATGCACCATGAAAAATCCAGGATGCAATGAGTTGTTATGTTTGCACCGGTTGCATACAATAGTCGTGAGGACCATTAACAGCTTGTTTGGATTGGGTTTTTTAAAGGAAAGTAAAGGAAGGGGAGGGATTAGGAATCCCTCCCCCCTGTTTGGATTGCATTTTCAGTTTCAATAAAAGAATTGGAGGGGTTCTAAAATCCCTCAATTTCTTTTAATGAGAAGGATTTTACAATCCTTCCAATTTGGGGTAAAATGGAGGGAAAGGAAAGGAAAATAAATAAAAAGACTAATTTATCCTTAATTCTTTCTATGACTATCTTATAAGAAAGGATAATAAGGTAATTTTTCATCTAAAATTATCATTTCCTTTCTTTTACTTCTCCAATCCAAACAAATTATAAATTTCTTTCATTTCCTTTCCCTTATTATTTTTTTGCAATCCAAACAAGAGATTTATTTTCCTTTTCTTTCCTTTATTTTTTTTCCTTTACTTTACTTTCCTTTCCTTTCCCATGTGCAATCCAAACTGGGGGTAAAGGCTTAAAGCTTACCAGGTTGTTGTGAGGGCCATTATACTTACCAGGTCGTTGTGAGGCCCAATAAAGCTCACCAAGTAATTCTGAGGCCCAATAAAGCTCGCCATTTTTATTTTATTTTATAATACGGGAGGCAAAGTCATTATATTAATAAAAATATTCTTTAGCCATATGAGACTATATTATTACAAATTTAGAGGATTTGTGTCCTCTTTGATCTTAGAATAGAGCACAAACCAAGTCAACAACTAAGGCTATAATTTGCCAACTAATTTCTCATATTTATTTGCTTCACAATAAGCATAATAAATAGTGAAGTTTGGATATTGCCACAAAATCAATTTGCAATCTCCCAACCACGGTTGAAGGTAGTAGTTAATTAGTCACTATAATTAGTACTAAGAAAAATTGCGCATTTAGTTTATATTATTTCCCTTAAATTTATCTTAGTTCATATTAGTTAAAGTTAATATTTATTATTCCAAAAAGTTGTCAATTTAGTTTCTACTATCGAGATATGAATCAACTAAACAAAAGAGTGGTCATGAATTTGGAGAAAATAAAAAATATTCAACTTAATCCTTATGATTTTATGTAAAATACAACATAGTCCTCGATGTTTGGCAAAAAAACACCAACATGATTTGCAAAGTTTTGCATACATATCGTATCCAATTGTTACAAAAACCCATGCACACAGAGATACCAACACACTCACACAGAAACACAGGCATACACATAGACACACACACGCGCAAAAAGTGAAAGCCCTCAACCCTCGTACTCTTTCACCCTTTTCACCCCCTCCATGGCCCGTCCCTCTAACCTCCTCCTCCCCCCCGCCCACACCACCTCTACCTTTGCACCCTTGCCCTCCCATGCTCTGCCCCTATGTTGTTGTGTGTGTATGTATATTTATATATACGTATGTATGTATTGAAGGAATGATTCGTTGGTAATTTTGTTAATTTATATAAAAGTAATTTAGACATTTCACATATTAATTATTTAAATTAGCTAACTTATTAACGGTAGAAATTAAACTATACTAGTTTTTTAAAATAATTAGGAGTAAAATAACTATGTTCATTCTACTCAAAATGAATTCAAAATTACAGAGATGACAATATAGACTAATGACATAATTCAACCCATTATACTATATCTCTGAACAAAAGAAAAGAAAGGTAGGAAAAATTGCATAATTATCCTTATTATTATTTTTTAAAATTTTAAATTCATTCCTATTGTTTAAAATTAATAAATTTAGTTTCTATTATTTTTCAAAAATTTTAAATTTATCCCTATTACTCAAAATTATCCAATTTAGAAAACTATTATTTAAAAAAAAAATTAGTCTTAGTTTTTTTAAAACATTGAGTACTAATTTGAATTTTATATGAAAATAATAGAAGCTAAATTCACTAATTTTAAACAATAAAAACGAAATTAAAATTTTTAAAAAATAATAAAAACTATTTGTGCTATTTTTCCCAAAAAAGGTACTCTATCTTTTACTTTTTTTTTCTTCAGTCAAACTCTTTTTTTTCTTTTTTGATAAAAAGGTGATCAACTATTTCGAATTCTATCTTTTGCAAGATGCCTAAGTTGGCGGGGGTCTCGCACCAAGCCCTTAGTTAGGTATTAAACTTACCCCACCACTCAACTAATACAACACACGCTCGCCGACAAGAGTCTTTTGTGCTGCACAAAATCAAAAAAGGTGACACTAAAAATCCACAAGAATACCAAGTACGCTTTCACAATTATTCATCTCCAACCTTAAATCTCCTAAACCCTACTCCCCTTCCCCCTACGCCGAAGTCTCACAATATTCTTTCGTTGTTGTTTATATCTTGGTTGTTTCTCATTCTTTCAATTCTCTCGTCATGTTTATTGTCTCGTAATATTTGTATAAAAGATATTCGTAGTAGTTGTACTAGTGCTCATTTTCTTGTAATTTTGATTGGTAATAAACATATGTTTGTTTGTTTCACTTCTTGCAATTTCTTTAATCTCTGGAGATGGGTTATTGTATGAATCACTGCGGCGGCAAGCTTTTATCAAGTAACCTCATTTCAACGCCCTATGCTTTCAATTATTCGTCGAAACTCAATCGTTTCTAGTTGTTTCCTCTCTCTAAAAATCCAAAAACAAGCAAGAATTATACACATTTGCGCTTGGAATCGAGGCCTTTGTTCCTCCGTCCAGCTACATTGAGCAGTGGTAGAGTAAATTCGATTCGATGTAAAAAGGGTATTGTTGGCAGTGAAAAAGTTGGGAAGAGGACTGATATAAAGAAGATATTGATACTAGGAGCAGGGCCAATAGTGATAGGCCAATCTTGTGAGTTTGATTATTCGGGTACACAAGCTTGTAAAGCATTCAGAGAAGAAGGGTATGAGGTTATTCTCATTAATTCAAATCCAGCTACGATAATGACCGGCCCTGAAACAGAGAATATGACTTACATAGAGCCAATGACACCTAAATTTGTTGAGCAAGTGCTTGAAAAAGATAGGCCAGATGCTTTGTTACCCATGATAGGCGGGCAGACCGCGCTTAACCTCGCAGTGGCATTGGCTGAAAGTGGAGTGTTGGAGAAATATAGTATGGAGTTGTTTGGGGCAAAGCTTGATGCAATTAAGAAGGCCGAGGATAGGGATTTGTTTAAGCAGGCTATAGAGAATATTGGGATTAAGACGCCTCCTTCAGGGATTGGGACTACCCTTGAGGAGTGTTTTGAGATTGCTGATTCGATTAGGGAGTTTCCATTAATTATACGGCCGTCATTTACGTTGGGTGGAACTGGAGATGGGATCGCGTATAATAGGGAAGAGTTTGAGGTGATTTGTAAGTTAGGGCTAGCTGCTAGTTTTACATCTCAAGTTTTGGTGGAAAAGTCTCTTCTCGGGTGGAAAGAGTATGAACTTGAGGTTATGAAGGACTTGGCTGATAATGTGGTTGTTATATGTTCAATCAAGAATATTGATCCCATGGGGGTTCATATAGGGGATTCCATCCAGTGGCGGAGTCAGACACCTGAGGTTGGGAGTACACTACAGCGACAAATCAATAATAGATATTTGATGATATTAATCTATGTATAAAACAATATTTAATTTAAGCATAAATGAGATCTTCAAGTAAATCCCTCTCATTTGACGCACATTATAATAATTAAAAATATATAAGCAAAAACACATATATAATGACAACTTAATATACAAAACAGAAAAATAAATAAATAACTATAGTTATTGGTGCTTTAACTATTCATTTTTCTAACAGAACAATACAAATATTTATCTCAACCTAACAAAGTAATTCAAAATATTTAAGTAACTAAGTAATCCTTACTTTGAGAAGATATAAGACAATGGCATTACAAATATTTATCAAAAAAGAAAAAAAACCTCATTCCAAGCAAAATTGTGCGGGTTGGAGAATAAGGCAGTGATTGATATGTGAGAATGAATTGAGAATAAAATGACATTCCAAATTCTATTTTAATTCTCATGTTTGGTATGAGGGAATGAACTTGGGAATCTCATTCCTAAGGGAATCCCATTCCCACATACATGAAAATAGTCATTCCTGACCAAATATATAGTAATAGCTCATTCTCATATGTTTGGGAATAAACTTGACTACCATACATCGGTATAAATAATTTATTTTACAATAATAATAATAATAATAATTAAACAGTATAATAATAATAATTATTATTATGAAAATAATAATAATAATTAAAAATATAATAATATTATTATGAAAATAAAAATAATAATAATAATAATTAAAAATAATAATAATAGTGATTAAATAATAATAATAATTAAAAATATAATAATATTATTATGAAAATAATAATAATTATAATAAAAAAATGATAATAATAATAATAATAAATAAAATAATAAAATAATAAAAACAATAATAAAATAATAATAATAATAATAATTACGAATATAATAATATTATTATGAAAATAATAATAATTATAATAAAAAAATGATAATAATAATAATAATAAATAAATAAAATAATAAAAACAATAATAAAAATAATAATAATAATAATAATTAAAAATATAATAATATTATTATGAAAATAATAATAATAATTATAAAAAATGATAATAATAATAATAAATAAATAAATAAAATAATAAAAACATAAATAAAAAATAATAATAGTGATTAAATAGTAATAATAATAATTAAAAATATAATAATATTTTGTTAATAATAATAATTATTATTATTATTATTTTATATTTTTATTATTATTATTATTATTTATTGTTGTTGTTGTTGTTGTTGTTGTTATTATTATTATTTATTATTTATTATTTATTATTTTATTATTATTATTATTATTATTTATTGTTGTTATTGTTATTATTATTATTATTATTATTATTATTATTTATGTTTATATTGCTTACGATTATATTTATATTTATTTTTATTTTTAATACTATAATAATAAAAGGGCAATTACGTCATATTATACAAGTCATTTACATTAACTACTCTTAATTCCTAGAGTATACCAAACATGTCATTCTCATTCCCAATTTCATTCAATTCCTTGGTTCATTCCATTCCTGCCCAAATCTATTCTAATGTACCAATCGCTACATAATATGAGTGGATTAGAGTGGCTTTAGTAGTGAGAGAAAGAAAAGAGTAAAATAATTTTTGTCTTTTGGAGTTTTATGTTTACCTTGTCCGTTTCCATTAGGTTTTTTTTTTTTTTTTAAAGCAATGCTAAATTACTAATATACCCTCATTAGTGGGGGAGAAAGTCAGGGGGTACACGTACACCCCCTGGGACAAATGTCCCTCCGCCCCTGATTCCATCACCTTGGCTCCAACATAGACCTTGACAGATAAGGAGTACCAGCGGTTGAGGGATTACTCGATTGCTATTATTAGGGAAATTGGAGTTGAATGTGGTGGTTCAAATGTTCAATTTGTTTATTTAAACGACCAAAGATATATATTTGTAAGTGAAACCACTCACTACACCTAACAATCAAAATTTTATAAGTTAATCCCACCTCTCCACTACAAACAAAAATAATAATATTTCATAGATCTTAAGAACATTTTATTGATTTTTAGTGCTTTATTTTAAGAGAAAATCAAATAATTAAAAAGAATATGCTTTCATTTACCGTTTTTATATAAAAAGAATACAAACTTATCATAGTGGCATCGTTTGGCATTCGTTAACGTTTCACTGTCTCATCTTATCCCATTCAGCTACAAAAGGACTCGAGCAGCATGACCTCTTTCAACATATATTATATTTACGTTTTCAACTTTTGGGGGAATGATCCAGCAGTAGTAGGATAAAATCATCTATGCGAGGTCATGAGTTTGACACTCCTACTATTCTATAATTCTACCCTTTATTGATTTGATGCATGTATGAGGGCGCATTGCTGCACCAGGGGTTTACCAATTGGTGGTCGGGTTCCACCGGATAATCCAATGGTCGAGCTCTGTCAATTGAATTCTCACGTCATCCAAAAAAAATATCTACATTTTCCTTTTTATCACAATTGTTACCCTCTATTCGACAGTATATAACACACACACACACACACACATATATATATATATGTATATATATTCAACACATACTAAAAGAAAAATATATTAATTGTTTGACTGAATTCCCAAGCTAATTCCCATTATTGTAGAAGACACATTAGGAGTATTTAATATTTTTCAAAAGTTTTTAAGTTGGCAATTTATGTTCTCTGCATGTCAAATGTGGTTGAAAAATACATTAGTAGGTGGTATTGAATATATTTTTTCATTTGACATTTTCATCAACTTTTGACATAAAGATAATTAGAGGAATTAATTTGAGAGTTAAAAGAAAACATTGAGAACTTGTGAACACTATAAATTTACTTGAATATTCAACCAAACAATGGAGACTACACTAAAATTTACCAATTGCATTGATAAAAAAAGACTTTTCTTTGATTAAAAAAAAAAATTGATAGAAAAAGACAAAAGACATAATTGTGGAGGTTCATTGGAAGTATTTTCTATGTTTTGAAACTTATTTGGTATGTTAAAATTCAGACAAATTCAAAAAATTTGACCAAAGAATTCAAATTTCGTGATTTGCAATATAGGAGCAAGTCAACGACTTGTCTCTTACCTTTTTTGGGTTTAGTTTGAAGAAATTTGACCTAATAGGCCCATTTTCTTTGTCTCTATCTCAATCACGACATGCCTAAATTATGGTAACTTAATTTGAAATATAATATGACCAAACAAAAAAAAAAAAAATTATGGTATGGGAAACTCTTTAATCAACTTGAACTAATGTCAGTCTTTTACATATTAATAAGACTCACACATGTATATTTTACCAACCATGTAAAAGATTGACCTATTAATCTGAAGCATGCGTTGAGGGCGCTTGTGCACTGCAGTTTATAGCTTTGGGTAGATCTAATTTGATCCTACCTAAGATGATTCCTCATCATAAAATAAAAAAATACTTCACACTTGATAGTTTAAGTTATTTTATTATAATTGTATTATCACTTCACTACTATTAATATCCGTAATAACATTTACATTATTGAGAGCTAGCTATTCTAGCTATTTGAAGTTGTAAAAAGAATACAGAATTAGATATTTTGCTCGGGCAGAAGAAGTGTCATCCCGTTCAAGTAATGTCAGGAGGAAGAGTTAACTTGATCTAACACAAGTTAACTCTTCCTTTTCTAAACAGAACTTTGTGTGGAATATTTTGTGCATGCAATGATTAGGAAAATATAGTATAAATAATGCTAGTATTTAAAAGGAAAAGAATTAATGAGAGTTCTCAATGATTAATCCATTTTTTAAGTAAGTTTTTATTATTACAAAAATAATATTCCGATTACTTAATATTTTTCAAAAATAGTTTTTTACTAAGAAATGCTAGACATTATCTTTTCTATCACCGACTTATTACTTCCTATAATATAAGCTTAATTGTTATTTTAACTTAACAAAATTTTTTCTTTCTCTCTCGTCCTTTGACATATCTACTAAAGTATATATGTCGAAAGTAATAAATGGGAATAAAAGCTCAATTCATTTAAAAAAATGCTAAGATTTTGATGATGCAACATGACAAAACAATGACACTTTGCGATTTGGATTACATATTATGGAAGATTTGAAGAAGTTTTTGGTTGTTTCTACAATTGTAGAAGAATGGGTTATTCACTTAATAGGAGATCTAGGTTTGAATTTAATGGGAGTGAGGGTCAAAAAATTAAAAAAAAAGAGACGGGCTAAAACAAAGGAAGAAGTAAAAGAAATAGGAAATCATAACGTATTTTTTCATTTGTAATGAAAAAATGTCACATGATATGCATGACCTATTATCTTTTATTGTCAGATCATGTGAATGCTTAATTTTGGAGATAAAGATACTCTCATAATATTATATTACTAACAATGATGATTGTGATAATGCATTAAGAATGAAATGAGATTACCACTATTGATTGTATAAAATCAATATAATTACTTTTACTTGATTCTTAATTTATTACTTTTAGGTCTCTTTCACAGCATTGTAATATAATCAGAGGATTCATTTTCTAATTTTATTTCAAAAACATTGAAAACTATGAAAAAGACTGGTAAAAATGGAGACTGAGATGGACAATGAGGGCCTCGATTTAATTTACCATATTAAGAAAGAATATGCTTTGATGCGACGATAAATGATTTACCATTTTTATATAAAAGAATACAAACTTACCGTTGTGATAGTGGCATCATTGGGCATCCGTCAATGTCTCACTATCACATGTTATCCCATTCAGCTAGAAAACGACTTGAGCAGCATGACCTCTTTCAACATATTATTATATTTATATTCGCTCTTACAAGATCGCGGATTTGATATTTTTTATTATTTTAAAATTTCATATTTGACTGATTTAGTACATGTGTGGAGTGCACTGCTGCATCCGGAGATTTACTAATTGGTGGTCAAACTCTATCGGATAATTCGATAATTGAACTCCGCTAAATAAATTCCCACGTTATACAAAACAAATATTTACGTTTTCTTTTTTATCACTATTTTTAACCTCTATTCGACAGCAACACGCACACAATATATTTTTCAAAAGTTTTTAAGTTGGCAATTTATGTTCTCTGCATGTCAAATGTGGTCGAAAATACATTAGTAGGTGATATTGAATATATTTTTTCATTTGACATTTTCATCAACTTTTGACATAATGATAATTAGAGGAATTTCATTTGAGAGTTGAAAGAAAATATTGAGAACTTGTGCAATACTAAAAGTTTATTTGAATATTCGACTAAACCATGGAGATTACACTAAAATTTGCCAACTGCATTGTTAGAAAAAGATAAAAGACATAACGGTGGAGATTCATTAGAAGCATTTTTTATGCTTTAAATCGTATTTGTATGTTAGAATCTCAAACAAATACAAAAAAAAAAAAAAAAAAAAAATTGACTTTAGCAATTCAAATTTCATGATTTGCGTTATAGAAGTAAGTCGACGGCTTGTCTCTTACCTTTTCTATGTCTAGTTTGAAATATTTGTTACTAATAAGCTCATTTTCTTTGCTTCTTCTCTCAATCTGAACATGCCCAAATTTTGGTAATTTGAAATATGGTATGACCAAAACAAAGAATAAATTGAATTATGGCACTTCGAATCATATATATATATAAATTTTTTATTGGAAATGGTACCACTCCCTTCTCTCATACGACGTCGTCCATCATATATACACCATGCCAAATCCAGTATGCAATGAGTTGATATGTCTGCAGTCTGCACCAGCTGCATTCGATCGTTGTGCGAACCATTAAAGCTTACCAGGTTATTGCGAGGGCCATTATACTCACAGGCCGTTGTGAGGCCCAATAAAGCTCACCAAGTCGTTGTGAGGCCCAATAAAGCTCAACAATTTTTTTTTTTTTTTTTTGAATAAATAGGTGGTATAGCCATTGTATTGTGAGAATAAAATTATAGCCTAGAAGGCTATATTATTACAAAGCAGGAGAATTTCTCACTTCTTTTATCCTGCTCTAACAGAGACAATATATCAATTGCTACATGAATAAGAAGATAGCAACCAAGAGGATAGCTCACCAAATTTGATTAAGGCGCAATTGTATTTAGAGTGAGTGTCGCATCTAAACCATTATATCTTAAGTCACTCAAATCGGTGTTACTGTTGATCGTGTGATGCAACATTGCTTGTTTTTAAACAGTTTTGACAATAAAATAAGTGTATTGATTTACCAAAATACCATTTTCATCAAAGGAACAAAAAGAATATGCTTTCATTTACCGTTTGTATATAAAAAGAATACAAACTTACCATACTGACATCATTTGGCATTCGTTAATGTTTCACTGTCACATCTTATCCCATTCAGCTAGAAAAGGACTCGAGCATCATGACCTCTTTCAACATATATTATATTTACGTTTTCAGCCAGCAGTAGTGGGGTAAAATCATCTATGCGAGATCCTGGATTTGACACTCCCTACTATTCTGTCATTCCGTCATTTATTGATTTGATGCATGCGTGGGGGCGCATTGCTACACCAAGGGTTTATCAATTGGTGGTCGGATCCACTGGATAATCCGATGATCGAGCTCTGTAAGTTAGGTTCTCATGTCATCCAAAAAAAATATTTACGTTTTCCTTTTTATCACAATTTTTATCCTCTATTTGACAGTATATAACACACACACACACACACACACACACACATATATATATATATATATATATATATATATATATATATATATATATATTCAACACATACTAAAAGAAAAATATATTCATTGTTTGATTGAATTCCCAAACTAATTCACATTATTGTAAAAGACACATTAGGAGTATTTAATATTTTTCAAAAGATTTTAAGTTGGCAATTTATGTTCTCTGCATGTCAAATGTGGATGAAAAATACATTCGTTGGTGGTATTGAATAAATTTTTTCATTTGACATTTTCATCAGCTTTTGACATAAAGATAATTAGAGGAATTAATTTGAGAGTTAAAAGAAAACATTGAGAACTTGTGCAACACTAGAAGTTTACTTGAATATTCAACCAAACAATAGACGACACTAAAATTTACCAATTGCATTAATAGAAAAAGACTTTTCTTAATTTGATTAAAAAAAAAAAATTGATTGAAAAAGACAAAAGGCACAACTGTGGAGGCTCATTGGAAGTATTTTCTATGTTTTGAAGCGTATTTGGTATGTTAAAATTCAGACAAATTCAAAAAATTTGACCTAAGAATTCAAATTTCATGATTTGCGGTATAGGATCAAGTCAACGACTTGTCTCTTACCTTTTTTGAGTTTAGTTTGAAATTGTTGTTACTAATAAGCCCATTTTCTTTGTCTCTATCTCAATCACAACTTGCCTAAATTATGGTAACTTAATTTGAAATATGGTATGACCAAAAAAAATAATTTTTTTTTTTTGCTCGGTCCAAAAAATAAAAAAATTGAATTATGTTATTAAAAACTCTTTAATCAGTCTAAATTAATGTCACTCTTTTACATATTAATAAGACTCTACGTATAGATTTTACTAACTATATAAAAAATGAGTCTTTACGGAAAATTATTCCATGTGAACGATGTGACAAGCTAATCATCCGTTGTGCGACACATGGCATGCAATAATAAAAGGTCTTGTCATGGCATTGAGCAAAGAAGACGTATATAGCCTTCATTTTGTGTTGTTCGAAATTCATGCATTTAAAAAGAATAGATGGCAAATGACCAAAATGGACAAGTAAGTCACAACAAAAACTTTGCCAAATTATTAGATTAGGTTTTGTATAAAGTTAGATTTTAAACATTTTTTTTCCTCAAACCTATCTTCACTTGTTATAGGCTTAATATATATATTTATTTTACAAAAACGTGTCCCCACGTGTGTTTGGATTAACTTTTTTATTAAATAGTCCTACATCTATGCATGCAATATTGTTGTTTGTACATGTATTAAAGTGACTCTCCAAATTGCATGCAATATTTTTTGTTTGTCCAATCGCATGCGATCCGTGAGTATATAATTGAATGCAATACAAGAGTGTTTCAGCAAACCAAATAATTTAGAATATGTGATAATATTTTTTTTTTATTTTGGTATTACACCAAATATTTAATTCCCGATTGAATCGTTGTCGAAACGTAATTGACAATTACTTTATGATCTTCTCATAATATATGAACATGAGCCAAACTTTGTTTATATCGTGCAACAAATGACATATATAGGGATTCCCATGTTTGCTTTATTATAATTTTTTTTTTCATTTGTTCAAAAAGTGCAGTAAACAAAAAACTCCAATTAGTTTATACGATGCAAATAATGTCATGTATAATATGAACGATAACGTGAAAATTGGCATATCTATAAAATTAATGATTAAATTTTATACAATAGTTAGTGTTGGTGGTACGTAATGCATAACTTACCAAAAAAAAGTATAAAATAACTTCAACAATCCAAGATGATGATAAGAAATATTTAATGAATTTCGAAATATACAAATATGAATGTCTAGTTTCCTATAAATTACCAAAAAAAAAATATACGAATGTGCATGCAAGTCTCTACAATTAACCAAAATCTACGAATATGAATAAAGTAAATTACGCGACATCATATTTTGATACCTTTTAATACGCGAGTAACCATTCAAGGTTTAGATCCTCTTCGTTTTTAGCTCAATTATATTTATAAATAAAGTAATGTATGAAGCCTCATATATAATATTTTCATACAATCTCAGTGATTACGTTGCCTCATATTTAAAGATAAGCAAATCAAGAAAAGACGAATGTATCACAATAGTCATCATATTATTGTCTAATAGCCTAATTTTGAATCGCTTCATTGATGTTAAACATAGATACGATTGTAGTAAAAAATCATATTCAATTTCAAATGAGGTATGTTTAGTAAGCTGGGGAAAAAAGTATTGTTCAATTGGTGGTTATCAAACACAAGTGACATGCTAATTGGAAAAAGCCAATTTAAAGGGGCTTTTGTTATCCTTGATGGGCTTTTGTTTCAAGAAGTGTCAACAAACCACTATCCTTATCAATATATTAAGTCATGCCTAGTCCATGAAGCCCAAATCTTTAAAGCATCAATTTTTTCCATGTAATAGGCCTACAAAATAACCATATACGAAATGTTAGTCCAACTTGAAAAGGATGTATGTATATGTAACTTGGGCCAATTAGACCAACTAAGCTTTACCAAATAAGAAACTAGGACAACTAAGCAATGTTACTGCAAATGGAACAGAAAATGTCATTGATTAAGAATATTTTGTTTTTTGCTAATATGATTAAATTTTATTGGTCCAAAATTTTCAATTGTAAATACATACTATTGACTAGCGATATATGTGCGTGTGTATAAGACTATATATACCTTTGACTGTTACAGTAAAGATTTTTTTGATTTCATCGGATAGTGTTGAGGTATGCGCAAAGATATTGAGCGGAAAAAAAAATAGTACTTGTTAACGCATTAAATACTTATGACTCTTCCATTTAGTGAGGGCGTCCTAATTATTGTTGGTGTTAGCCGAAATCTCATGAATGTTGAGAACTTGTATGAAATGAATACTTTTCACATGTCTAAGGTGTAAGAATATAACCAATTTTCCAGAAACGTCTTAACAACAATCAAGTAGAAAGACAACACTACTCTTTATAACAATTCAATATAACACTTACAAGATAATTGTCCCACCGTGCGCTCTCTAGATTAGAGTTTCAATGGCTTCTGGACTTACAAGGAGAATACAAGAAAGAAAGACTAACTTAGGATTGTGTTTGGAATTGTGTTGTGGATTAAAATGATGAACTAATGCATGCCTATTTATAGAATTCAGCTAGCCCGCCATAGGAGACTTTCCTATCAAATATTTCAATCTTGGTTGGCTTTACCAACCATGTTCAAAGTATTAGCCACTCATATTTATCACATGGGTGGCTACAATTGACCACATGGGTGGCTAGCATCCAAGTCAACTTCTAGGAAGTTTCCTTTGGTCAAATTGGCTAACTTTAGCATTGCATCAACCCGACGTCATCTTAGGTAATTCCAAATTCCCGAACTTCTTTCTTGTAGCCATCGCGATCTCTTTTGACCTCATCGACGTTTAAGTCGGAATCATTATTTATGCTACCATATAATTAACGATACTTATTATGAAGAGGTGGATATTGGCATATATCAACACCCCCCCTAAATGTTCACCTCATGTTGACTAAACTATTGGGTCAACCCCCAATGTTTGAAGATGCTTGCTCAATTGGACGCTCCCTAACGCTTTAGTGAAGATATCTGCACAATTATCTTCTGTAGGGCAGTATTCCATGTAGATTTCACCTTCCTCGATCAGTTCCCTCACATAGTGATACTGAATCTCTATGTGTTTTGTTCTAGCATGAAATACCGGATTCTTTAACATGGCTATACAACTCTGACTGTCACATTTCAACATTGTTGCTTCCTCTATTGGAATGCCAATATCAATCATGATGCGTCGTAGCCAAACAGCTTCACAGGATGGGACACAAGCCGGCTTGTTTTCTGCCTCGGTTGATGAAAGTGGTATGGTGGGTTGCTTTTTTCTAGCCCAATAGATGATTCCACCACCGAATGTGAATACGTAACCTGTAACAGATTTTCTTGAGTCAATGTTACCAGCCCAGTCTGAGTCACAGTACCCAGATACAGTATCTCCAGACTTGTATGATATCCCATACTCCAACGTGCCTTTGAGATATTTGAGGATCCGCATCCCTGCTTGCCAGTGACTTTGTTTCGGTTTATTTGAAAACCGACTGAGAACTCCCACAGCATAACTAATATCAGGTCTTGTGTTACAAAGGAAGATTAAACTTCCCACCAATCTTCTGTAGAGCTTGTTATCAACTTGTTCTGAAGGATCGTCAATTGATAACTTTGTATTCACTTCCATCGGGGTGACAACTGATTTGCACTCGGACATACCAAATGCAATCAGAAGCTCACGAACATATCGTTGCTGCGAGATGAAGATAGTATGAGGTTTTTGCTATACCTCGATTCCCAAGCAATAATGAAGAAGACCAAGATTTGTCATTTCAAATTCTTGGCTCAACTATTCTTGCGTCTTCCGAATATTATCTTCATGGTCACCAGTGATTACAAGATCATCCACATATAGGACTACAATTACCTTCTTTCCTTGTTCACTTAGAACATACAAGTTGGCCTCTGATTTGCTTCTACAGAAACCATGTTGCAAGAAGAAAGAGTCTATACGTTTGTACCAAGCTCGTGGTGCTTGCTTTAACCCATATAAAGCCTTTTTCAATTTGCAGACTTTTTCTTCTTCACCTGGTATTTGGAAGCCAGGGGGTTGTGCAACGTAGACTTCTTCTTCAAGTTGCCCATTAAGAAAAGCTGACTTGACATCCATTTGATGTACAATCCATTCATAATGCGCGGCAGCTGCAACAACTAGCCTGATTGTTGACATTTTTGCTGTTGGAGCAAAGGTTTCATATACATCGAAACCTTCGACTTGCGAAAATCCTTGTGCTACAAGGCGTGCCTTGTATTTTTCAAGACTTCCATCTGCCTTGTACTTCACTTTCCAGATCCATTTGGTGCCGATAATTTTTCTATTCGGTGACTTTTCAACGATCTCCCAAGTATCATTTTTCATGATACTATCATACTCGGCTTGCATAGCTGCTCTCCAATTTGGATCTGACATGGCTTCCTCCACAGTTACCGGTTCTTTTACCGTCTTGATGATTTGGGTCATCAAAGCCATGTTTACTAGTTGTTGTCCTGATCTGTTCTGCTCCTCTATTCTCTTTGATCGTTTTAGTCCATCAGGACGTGGACTATCATCAGTAATTCCTGGATTTCTTCCATCAAAGAGCTGTTGGAACCACTTCGGTTGTGGCTTCCTTGTGGGTACAACAGGTTGGTCTTCAGTCTCCTCATCATTAGAGACTTCTTCATTGTTCAACGGTCGTTGTTCAGGCACTTGGTGGATTACTTCATCAGTTGATGACGAAATGGCAGGACCGCTATCCTCCATTGAGTGTGGTCGCTCATTAAACACCACATCTCGGCTTATGATCACCTTCTTGGCCTCTACATCATAGAGTCTGTATGCTTTAGACTCTTCACTATATCCCAAGAAAATGCCCTTCTTGCTCTTGTCATCCAATTTCTTTCGATTTTCATTTGGGACGTGTACAAAATACTCACACCCAAAGTTTCCTAAATGAGACACAGAAGGTTTTGTACTATAATAAGCCTTATTAGGAGTCTTATCGTTAAGTGCGTGGTTGAGCACCGATTGAGGACGTATATCGCTATGTTGACTGCTTCAGCCCAAAATGTGTTAGGTAGGGCAACACCTTTCACATGCATCGAGCCATTTCTACAATCGTTTGATTTCTTCGTTCTACAACTTCATTTTGTTATGGTGTGTATAGAGCAGTCATTTGGCGCTTAATGGCAAATTTGTTGCAGTAGTTGGTGAACTCTGTAGAACATAATTCCCCCCCACGATCGGTACGAAGTTTCTTGAACTGAGTTGTGTTCTCATTTGTCATAAGTTTGTGCCACACATTAAATTTTTCAAGAGCATCAGCCTTGTCCCGAAGGAAGTACACCCACATCTTCCTACTATAATCGTCGACTAACAGCATAAAGTAGGAAGATCCTCCCAACGCCGTCGTAGTCATTTTTCCGCAGAGGTCAGCATGTACCAACTCTAGAGGAGCCTTTGATCGGTTATGACTCTCTTTGGGAAATGACTGTCTATGTTGCTTGCCCAGCATACAAGCTTCACATGGTCCTTCAATTTCTTCAATTGAAGGCAAGTCGGCCACCATCTTCTTCTTTTGCATTTCCTTTAACACAGGATAGGAAATGTGCCCGAACCTTTCATGCCAAAGTTGACTTGTTTTGGCATCCATGACAGCAGAAAGAGAGCTGATTTCGTAAAGATTATTTTTGCGAATACCTTTACTTACGATATTTTGATCCTTGTCAAGAATCAAAGCTTCTGTCTTCTTGAACCGCACTTCTAGATCATTATCTGTAATAGCAGCTACAGATAGCAAATTTCTGGTGATCTGGGGTACAAAAAGTACGTTGGACAGCTTCTTGCTTCCTCCATCTTGAGACACGAGCGAGATGGTTCCAGTGCCCTCAACAGGACACCTCGCATTATTCCCGACGACAACATTCATTGGTTCTTGTAGAGGTTTTATGGAGTCATATAACTCCTTCTTGCTGGTCATGTGTCGGGAAGCTCCACTATCTAACACCCATGCACTTGTTTGATGTACATGTGCGCTAGTACACGTTTCCTCCGATACATCTGTTACAGTAAACAGATGCACTTCCGTTTCAGCCGTATTGGCAGATTCTTTATTTCTCCAATTTGGCTTTAAAGTTCCGTTCTTCTCGTCATGGATTCGTTTCCTGCAATCTTTGACAGCATGACCTTTCTTATTGCAATAGTAGCACGATCCAGAGAACGTTTTCTTCTTTGCTTTCTTCTTTTCTTCTTGGTTACTCCTCGCCTTGGCTGTAAAGGCAGAGTCAAGTTGATTTTCTCTGCTCCTCAGCCTCATCTCCTCCTCCATCAACATGGCAGTGAATTCTTCAAACGTCAAAGGAGGAATGCGAACTTGTGTATTGAGTGCTGTCACAAGGCCGCATATTTTGGAGGCAACACTCTAATGCACCTTCGAGCTAGTTCCTCGGTTGATTTGGCAATACCAACTGCAGCCATTTGATCACGTAGGTTTTTTATCCTACTGATAAATGACTCAGCTGCTTCATCTTCACTTAATCTCTCAGCAGCTAACTGATTCTCCAAGTTTTGAATGCGAGTCTGGTTCCTTGTTTCATACTGATTTCTCAGTATGTTCCAAGCTTCAGTTGCCTTGGTTGTGTGTTGAATTAGAGTAAGGACAGAATCCTGAACACTTGTTACAATTGCACAAAGTGCATCAGCATTTCGTCTCCTCCATTCTTTGACAAGCTGAGGATCTGGAGGTGTACTAATACAAATCATTGTCTATTAACATATATTAATAAAAATAATAATGTACTAATACAAATCATTGTCTATTAAAGAAGTCTACAGCAAAACTAGATATTAATCATAACAGATGCCAAAGTGGTTTTTGATTGAGGTTCTTCTTTAATTGATACATGCTATTAAAGTAATAATATCTTTTTAAATAATAAGAATTTCGAGCACATCTTAGGACAATTGTTAAAAATTAAAAAAATTGATAAAACTATAAGACAATACATTTAAAATATTTTTTCTATTTTTTTTAACTCAAATATTTCAAAAATTATTAATTAACTCAAAATTACATAATAAATTGATTATGTAAAAGGCAAAACGGTGACCAAATCCTACAGGAATTAGGATATAACATTATGGAAACTAGTTTTTAATCCTAAACCTACAAGGATTTGACTAGGAGATTAGAAAAACTTATTCTAATCTTAATATATTAGTTTTTAGCTTATATTCTTGTTAGACTCTTTTACATTTATTTTCAAATTGTCCTGAAAAAATATGAGTCATTTTTTCAAAAATAAATTGTAAATATAACATATTCACTATTAAGCCAAAAAAATAAAAAAATAAAAATGTTATGGTAAAGATTCGTTTGATTTCATCGAATACTGTTTAAGTGGGTGCAATGATAGTAAGGTGGAAATAAGAGAGTATTTGTTAGGCCAACTACAACTCATTCCCTAGACACTAATTTACCGCACATGTAGGGATATTGTTGGAGGTATTCATCTCCAACATTAGCCTTACAACCATCTCTACATGTAGATGTCCCTACATTCATCTTTCAACATCTCTACATGTAGAGATGTCGAAAGAATCCCTACAAGTATCCCTAGACCCAACTAGGGAATTAAATTATTATGTTAATTAAAAATCAACATAAACAATTAATAAATATAAATAAAAAAGTTTAATTATAAAGATGTAAATTAAAATAATATGTTTAATTAAAAAACGGATAGATTTTGGAGTAAAACAAAAAAATAGAATCTCTAAAATAGAGTAGCTGTTGGAGTGAAACTTATATAAGGACTCCCTTAATTAAGATGTAGGGGAGCTGTTAAAGTAAAACTGAAATATAGAATTCCCAAATGTAGATAAATGGTTAAAATTCTCTACATATAGGGAAAAAAAATAGGAAAGTTATTGGAATTGGCCTTAGGCTAACTCTAATAGTTTCTCTATCTTTCTCCCTGGCCTTAGGCTAACTACAATAATTTCTATATCTTTCTCCCTACATGTAGATGATTTGCAGCACTTTTCCTACATATAAGGATTCCCTAATTCTTTTTTGTTTTCTCCCCAAATTCTCTCATTTTATTTTAATTAAACGTATCATTTAATTTTCTGTTTTCTTGAAATATGATATTTTTTGTGGAAAACATTCTATTTTTAAGAACCTATTTCACTGCATAGTCCTGATGATATATAAGTGTTGATATATTATTTATTCAAGTAACAAGCTAATATAATAATGTAATCATTATAATATTGATAGTATTACTCAGTTATCCCCTAATTCATCTTACTCATTTAGCACGTGCTATATGTATGCTTATTTGATATGGCAATTGAAGATGAACTAATTATCAAATACTAGGCATATATACAAATTCAAACTTTGAAGGCATTGCTTAGTGATGAATACTATTATTGGTTGATATATTAAAATGCGTTTGAGAACTAATTGACATTAGTTACCTATTTCAATTCTCGTGTTTTGTATGACGGAATTATCTCAAGAATTCGATTCCCAATTTAGTATAGTTCTATCGTACACAGGCTTAACACATTTTTATGTATTTCGGTACGAACTTAATACTCAAATGACTAATATCACCCCATCAAAAATTTGCATTTTACAATAATAATTATCATATTTTATATAAAAAATTTGATTATTATTATTATTATTTATAAATATAATAATATTATTATTATTACTATTATTATTTATCATGTTTATGTTATTCTAAATGTTAATAATACAATTATAAAAGGTTAATGAAATCATGTTATAAAATTCATAAATGTTATATTAGTCTTCTATACTAACACAAGAAACATGGGTTGTTAACAACTATTTTTGTATTCTTATATTTATTCTGTGAGCATGCCAAACACGTTATTTTTATTCTCATGTTAATTCCATTTCCAGTCACATTTCCTTCCTAATTATGATTTTGGCATCATATGGAACTCGTTAAAAAGTTAAAAACTATGTGCCTAAATATATTAGTATTATTATATTTTTTCTTCGAAATTGACGTTGTCCTAAATTTTCCTTTTCAAAATATAACTTGAACTATTATTTTTAATCTCGAAAAAAATATATGATTGTTTGCTTGCATTTCGTTAAGGCGACAACTTTAACTTTTTAGTTGGATTTGAAGTTTGCGGTAGCAAAAAATATTTTGGGAGTGTGTTCAAACACAAACAATAGGCACATGACTAACCCCAATAACAACTCTGATTTCGCGGATAATGGAGGTGTCTCGGGAGTTGGGGAGAAGAAAGATAAGACTTTGCATTGAAAATAAAACCAAGGTTATGTATGTAATTTGACGTAGGGTTATTTTAGTAATTGCAACGAAAAGGTTAAAAAAAAGACATTTCAATTCATGTTCGAAAGCCGTATACTTTTAGGGTTAAATTGGTAATTAAATAATAAATAATAATTTTTTTGTTTAAGAAATGACTAATGTGATGTGTAGAGAGATAAAACTTTTGCCGCATAGAAGAAAGACTCAGATTGACCTATTAATCTGGGCGAATGTACGAATTTTCTTTATCACTTCAATCATATTTTCTTATTGGAAATGGTACCACTACCTCAACATGTTATTTGGGCTGGGTTTGTCGGGCTACAACCTAGTCCAATCCAATAATAACCCAATTCAGCCAAACCCATTTGTTACAATACTGGGTTGGGTTATAACCCATGCAAGACTGCGGGTTGCCGGATTCAAGTTTAAAAATTAAAAATCCAGCTCAGCTCAATTCAGATAAGAACCCAACCCAACTCGATTCGGTAACCCAACCCAGCTCGATTTAGTAACCCAGCTCAGCTGATTTGCGAACCCAACCTACCTCGATTTAGTAACTCAACCCAGCTTGATTCAGTAAATTAGCTCAACTCGATTTGGTAAACTAGTTCAATTCAATTTAAACCCTTTTTCTAAGAAAAATATTTTTTAGTCAAATAGTGCAGAACCACAACATTTTATTTTATTTTTGAAGTGGATCACAATATATATATATATATATTTTAATCAAAGCATGACCTGGTCATGCTTTGACCACAATGCACAACATTAGTTATATAAACTATACAAGCAAATAAAGCAACGATTTTTTTTTTTGAAGCAACTTGTTTGTTTTCTGGTTCTTATTATCCAACTTCTAATATTTGTCTTTCTCAATTGGTTACTATTGTTGAACATATGAAATCATATAGAGAAGATAATCTTCTCACCAACGTTATACCAATCATGGAAGAAAAGTTTTTTAAATATTATAAAGATTTTCCATATTTGTATTGTATTGGTGCAGTTTTAGATCCTCGAGTTAAAATTGGTGGAGTAGAAGTTTTTATTAAACTTTTGTTTGAATATGGTAATAGGCGTACGAAAAAAATAAATTAAAACATTAATTTGTAATAGTTTTATTTATTTTACAACTAAAAATAATTAGTTTAAATATAATGTTTTATTTTTATTTTTGTATTATTTATCATATTAATTTTTAATTTTTGTAAGTTCGAATTTTTACCTTAGTAACATTTTATGTTATTCTTAAAAATTTGTATTGCCTTAGAATTTTGCAATTCATTGATATATATTGCTTATTTTTTTTGCTTAGAAAAATAGGTTGGCCCAAACTCAGCCCAATTAACCCATTTAACCCAAATAAAGTTAATGGATCGAGTTGGGTTTACTTTTTTTCAATCTCAACTCAGCCCAACCCAACCCAGATAATAACGAACTGGACTAACCCAACCCATTTATTAACCGAGTTAGATGAGTTCACGGGTCGGGTTGGTCCAACTTGGCTCAAATAACATGTTGAGTGCCACTACCTTTCTCATACGACATCGTCAAACATGTACACCGTGAAAAATCCAGTACGCAACGAGTTGATATGTCTGCACTGGTTGCATATGATCGTCGTGAGGACCACTAAAGCTTACCAGGCCGTTGTGAGGCCCAATAAAGCTCACCATGAGGCTCAATAAAGCTCGCCAAGTCGTGGCGAGGCCCAATAATCTGGCCAAATTTATTTAGGGCGTGCCTAATTGGCGGGCTCCTCGCACCCTAGCTGGGTATTAAACTTACCACCGCTAAGACCACTCCACTAATACAATAAATACGCTTTGCAGCACAAAATCAGAAAAAGGTGATACTACTAAAAATTCACAAGACAATTATTCTTCGCCATCGCCCGTTACTGCTAACAAAGATTCTATATCTCCAACCTCCTAAACCCTACTCCCCTTTCTCTGGTGCGCCGAATTTCGTGACGCCTATTGTCTTTGTAATATTCTTTCCTGTTTACATCTGGTTGTTTCTCATTCTTTTTTTTTTTTTTTTTTCAATTTCAATTCTCTCGTAAACGATATGCGTTTAGTTTATACTTTTTTTGGATTATTTTTCTTTTTTGCATACTGTAACACCCCGTTCCACGTGTTTTATAATATTTGTTTGTTTCTCTTCTTGCAGTTTCCTTAATCTCTGGAGATGGGCTATTGTATGAATCACTGCGGCGGCAAGCTTTCATCAAGTAAGCTCATTTCGACGCCTTATGTTTTCAATTATTCGTCGAAATTCAATCGTTTCCGGTTGTTTCCTCTCTCGAAAAATCCAAAAACAAGCAAGAGTTATACGCATTTGCGTGTGGAATCGAGGCCTTTGTTCCTCCGTTCAGCTAAATTGAGCAGTGGTAGAGTAAATTCGATTCGATGCGAAAAGGGTATTGTTGGTGGTGAAAAAGTTGGGAAGAGGACTGATATAAAGAAGATATTGATACTAGGAGCAGGGCCAATAGTGATAGGCCAAGCATGTGAGTTTGATTATTCGGGTACACAAGCTTGTAAAGCACTCAGAGAAGAAGGGTATGAGGTTATTCTCATTAATTCAAATCCAGCTACGATAATGACCGACCCTGAAACAGCGAATAGGACTTACATAGAGCCAATGACACCTGAATTAGTTGAGCAAGTGCTTGAAAAGGAGAGGCCAGATGCTTTGTTACCCACCATGGGCGGGCAGACCGCGCTTAACCTCGCAGTGGCATTGGCTGAAAGTGGAGTGTTGGAGAAATATGGTGTGGAGTTGATTGGGGCGAAGCTTGATGCAATTAAGAAGGCCGAGGATAGGGATTTGTTTAAGAAGGCTATGGAGAATATTGGGATTAAGACGCCTCCTTCAGGGATTGGGACTACCCTTGAGGAGTGTTTTGAGATTGCTGATTCGATTGGGGAGTTTCCATTAATTATACGGCCAGCATTTACGTTGGGTGGAACTGGAGGTGGGATCGCATATAATAGGGAAGAGTTTGAGGCGACTTGTAAGTCAGGGCTTGCTGCTAGTTTGACGTCTCAGGTTTTGGTGGAGAAGTCTCTTCTCGGGTGGAAAGAGTACGAACTTGAGGTTATGAGGGACTTGGCTGATAATGTGGTTATTATATGTTCAATCGAGAATATTGATCCCATGGGGGTCCATACAGGGGATTCTATCACCGTGGCTCCGGCACAGACCTTGACAGATAAGGAGTACCAGCGATTAAGGGATTACTCGATAGCTATTATCAGGGAAATTGGAGTCGAATGTGGTGGTTCAAATGTTCAATTTGCAGTCAACCCTGAAGATGGAGAAGTAATGGTGATTGAGATGAATCCTAGAGTTTCAAGGTCTTCAGCTTTGGCTTCGAAAGCTACTGGATTCCCAATAGCCAAGATGGCTGCAAAGCTTTCCGTTGGTTATTCATTGGATCAGATTCCTAATGACATCACGAAGAAAACACCTGCTAGTTTTGAACCTTCTATAGATTATGTGGTGACAAAGGCAAGCATCTTAATCCTTACTTAATTTTTCATTGCTTGCATTGCATTTATTGGTGTTAAGCCGGCTTCCCAAATTCCTGGTTGAGTTTGCTCTGTGTGCTTCGTTTGGAAGTGCTTAGTTTATCTTTTCCATTCAGTCCTGTGAGTAATACAAAATAAAACATTAAACAGGGCATCAAGTCTTATCAGTTGTACTTTCCTTTTCAGTGAGCTATAGTAATAGATATGCGTATGAGCTATAAATAAGTTTGATTTATCTGGCTGGTTGTGTTGTTCCAGACTTTTAATTAGTTGCCTAATCATCATTCAGACCAGAAATATGCTTTTGTTGACATTTTGAGAGTACCTGCTTTGTCGAGTTATTAAGCTGATAATTGACGCCCTTCTACTATAATTGGCTTTCTTGAGTTACTACTTAAATAACCTTTTAGAGCATGACGCCTTCTGTACGACAATTTTCCTGTAACTTATTTTATTTTATTTTCTTTTGAGTTGTATTTTCCTGTCAGTTATTTGTCCTCTAATTTGTTAGTTCTTCATTTTCTGTCCATAACCTAAACGTCTTATTGACTCTGGCTTCTTTAATTTCCTGCATTCTTTCTTCTGTCCTAAACCCTTATTATTCCATTCATGAGTTTTCAAGTCTAATTTCTGCTTCTTCTCATAGTTGTAGCCCTATGACCTTCCAGTCTTCCTGGGCACACTCTGTCAGATCAAGGGTGCTTGCTGTTCCTTCCGAGTTTGTGCTTTTCACTAAGTATGCCAGTAGGTTACTTTGCCTAATCTTCTGTTGCTGTCCGACAAGCTAGCGAAATTCTGTTGACATCCATTGGAAGTGATTAGTAGAGATATGAGTTGTGTTGATGCATTTATGCAGTAATGTACTTCTGTAATACCTTGCTTTGTGCATCTTTTTGTTTAGAGATTCAGCAGAGCTTAGAACGTTTATTTTTCTTTATGTTTTTACATATAAAACATCCATGTGACTTAAGAGCTGAACATAGACCAAGCAGTTTGGCATAAAGAATTTAATTAATTGAGATGATCCTGTGCGAAATTTGTTTGTGCTATTTAAAAGAAATGAACACTTATGCTGTGTTATCTGAATGATCTTGCCCTTACTTTCCCGACCACCTTAGTTGGAGTTTCTTGTCCTTGAATCAACCATCATGGTGTATGCTTCCCGCATATCGTGTGTTGATAGTATGAGAATGAAAGAAGAGCCAAGCGTTCTTCCATTTTCTTCCTTTTCCTTTTCCTTTTCCTTTCTGAATTTATGGACAGTTTCAGGGGAGTACTGAGAACATGCTCGTGAGCTGTCACTTTCTGGTAATGTCCGTGTTTCTTAGCTTGCAACAGTACAGCAGGTCTCCTTCCTTGTCATCCTCTTCATCCTCATGTTCTTGAGAATTCTGAAACTCAATCGCCTTAATTACAGCTGATTTTATCTTCTTCCTTTGCTCGACAAGCGGTTTTTTGAAGCCCAACAAGTTTTCTGATTGTTCGAGACTCTAAGCCTTCTGTGGATCCCAATAAATTCCTATTCTTTTGCTTCCAATGTTGCAAGTGGCTTTCCCATGCTTTATTCTATATCCGCCTCTGGCATAAAATTTTGATGGAAAACATCTATTACTTGGTTCAAGCTACCTTGGACGAGTTTATCAATGTTTACATGGTTCTTTTTTGCTTGCCATGCATTTTATGTTGTTATTGGGGCTGATTTTTATTCATATATGCGTGTAATCGATCAGTTGATTGACTTGATTAGTCATCACTTTATCAGGTACTTTGTCATTTGAAGTCATCCATTTAGAACTTCATCTCAATTCATGAGTATAATATATAGATTTTCTTTTATTTCATTTTAAATACTTTAAATTATGCAGATACCTCGATTTGCATTCGAGAAATTTCCAGGGTCAGAGCCTATATTGACAACCCAGATGAAGTCTGTTGGTGAAGCCATGGCAGTAGGGCGGACATTCCAGGAATCCTTTCAAAAAGCAGTGCGATCGTTGGAATATGGCTACCCAGGATGGGGTTGCGCAAAGGTCAAGGAACTCGACTGGGATTGGGAACAATTGAAATACAGCCTTCGAGTCCCTAATCCAGATCGTATCCATGCCATATATGCTGCAATGAAGAGGGGAATGAAGGTGGATGACATCCATGAGTTGACTTACATAGACAATTGGTTTCTCACTCAACTGAAGGAGCTCATAGATGTGGAACAATACCTTTCGGCTAGAAATCTGTCTAATTTAACAAGGGAAGACTTCTATGAAGTGAAAAAGAGAGGTTTTAGTGACAAACAGATCGCTTTTGCAACAAAATCCTCTGAGAAAGAAGTTCGCTTGAAGCGATTGTCTTTGGGTGTCAAACCATCGTATAAACGTGTTGATACATGCGCGGCAGAGTTTGAGGCTGACACTCCATATATGTACTCATCTTATGATCTTGAGTGCGAGTCAGCTCCCACCAATAGAAAAAAAGTGCTAATTTTAGGTGGAGGACCTAATCGAATTGGACAAGGGATTGAGTTTGATTACTGCTGTTGCCACACATCCTTCGCCCTTCAGGTTCGTCCTCTAATAATTGTTCTATGGGGAAAAGAAGCACCGGGGGTTGGTGGTGTTATCTTTGTTACATGGGTGACATTTATAGGAAGAAAGTTAGTGTACTTTTCTGTTAACTAAGCCATAGCAATAACTGGGGGGAAATTGAAGAATTTAAATTACTTGGGCTATAAATCTCCAAGAGCTATGTAAAATACCTAGAGTTCATGATGGATGGGTAAATTTAAGATATTCAACTTATCTTAATAAACCACAGCTACAGATTATGTACTCCAAAACTAGAGAAATCATTACATAGCCTAGGCTCATAAAACATAAAGTTCCTAAATAAATGGTTTGATCAACTTAAAAGATGAAATCAGTATTTAAGTGTGCAAGCCAAGCTTGATGAAATGTACTTGAATGTGTAGATCTTTGCATTTTCTTTTTCCTAATCTCCTTCTGCTTAAGTTGAAATATATTAAGCAATCTGAGATCAGAAATTGATCTGCTTGCTAATTGCTGTGGTACATCAAAGTGGGCCGGTATATACTTTTTGAAGATGAGAATGTTAACAATGACAGAATTCATATTATCAAATAGTAAACTAGTTGGAGCAATAAAATTGTTTCTTTAATCTTAATGTGGAAAGGCTTGAAAACATGTAAAACCTATAAGAGGTAAAATGCCATTTAAAGAGTGAGAAATCGCATCCAGGAGTCTAGTTATCAAAGACTAGAAGAAAAGAAGTAGAATGCAGGAAGGAGAAAATTGGAAGAAAAGAAAATAGAAAGAGCAGCTGCCTAGGATGGAGAAGAGTCTGCTAAATAAGGCTGTTAAACACCAGCATTCCCTTATGTGTTTTATGTGCTTTATCTTGAAGTTTGTCCTTCTATCATGGTTCCATTTGGTTTCTTACATACTTGTTTGAATTTCATAATCTTTTTGTTAAATCTTTTGTTTTGTTGATTCAGGATGCAGGCTATGAGACAATCATGATGAATTCTAATCCTGAGACGGTTTCTACTGATTATGACACAAGTGACCGTCTTTACTTTGAACCACTGACAGTTGAGGATGTTCTTAACATTATTGATTTGGAAGGACCTGATGGCATAATTGTGCAGTTTGGAGGTCAAACCCCTTTGAAGTTGGCTCTTCCCATACAGCAGTATCTAGATGAGTACAAGCCTAAATGCAAAAGTGGAGCTGGCCACGTTCGTATATGGGGTACCTCACCTGATTCCATTGATGCTGCTGAGGACAGGGAAAGATTCAATGTTATCCTTACGGAACTCCAGATTGAGCAGCCAAAAGGAGGCATTGCTAAGAGTGATAAAGATGCACTTGCCATTGCAGCAGAAATAGGATACCCAGTTGTGGTCCGGCCTTCATATGTATTGGGTGGTCGAGCAATGGAGATTGTCTACAGTGATGACAAGCTTGTTACGTACCTGGAAACTGCTGTTGAGGTGGACCCTGAACGTCCTGTCTTGATTGACAAATACTTGTCTGATGCCGTAGAAATTGATGTTGATTCACTTACTGACTCAGATGGTAATGTGGTGATTGGTGGAATAATGGAGCACATCGAACAGGCTGGGGTTCATTCTGGTGACTCAGCTTGCATGCTTCCCACCAAAACAATTTCACAATCATGCCTAGATACAATCAGATCATGGACCACGAAACTTGCCAAGAGGCTAAATGTGTGTGGCCTCATGAACTGCCAGTATGCCATCACAGTTTCTGGGGATGTTTACATACTTGAGGCAAACCCTCGTGCATCAAGAACTGTTCCTTTCGTGTCAAAGGCAATCGGGTACCCCTTGGCTAAGTATGCTGCACTTATCATGTCAGGAAAGTCTCTGCATGACCTGAATTTCACAAGAGAGGTTATCCCAAGTCATGTCTCAGTGAAAGAAGCCGTTCTCCCATTTGAGAAATTCCAAGGCTGTGATGTGCTTTTGGGTCCTGAGATGCGTAGCACTGGTGAGGTGATGGGTATCCACTCTGAGTTTTCAATTGCATTTGCCAAGGCACAAATAGCAGCTGGACAGAGGCTACCACAGTCGGGCACTCTCTTTCTGAGCTTGAATGACTTGACAAAGCCACATCTAACCACAATAGCTAGAGCTTTTCTGGGACTTGGATTCAGCATTGTTGCAACGTCGGGAACAGCACATTTTCTTGAGTTAGAAGGCATCTTGGTCGAGAGAGTGCTAAAGATGCATGAAGGACGACCACATGCTGGTGATATGATTGCTAATGGGCAGATTCAGATAACGGTGATCACAAGTTCAGGTGACAAACTCGACCAGATTGATGGGCGGAAGCTGAGGAGAATGGCTCTTGCTTATAAAATCCCTGTAATAACAACTGCTGCTGGGGCTTTGGCTACTGCTGAGGCAATCAGAAGTTTGAGGAGCAGCAAGATCGAGATGACAGCTCTCCAGGATTACTTTGATGTTGAGAAGGAAGAGACTAGTAAAAACTTGCAATCTGCCTCATCATCTATTTAATTGGCTAGGTACTTATAGCTGGACACATTTTACTCCATTCTCTTCTGTGTGTCATTGTTATTGCTCTCCAATTTTGTTCTGAACATTTGTCTTTAGTTACTTGTTTTGTCAAGTATCGATAAGGTGATCTAGTATGGGTGTACTATTTCAGTGGGTACACCCCCATACTACACGACCATTATTAGCCGTGTGAAAACTATCGCTGTTGCACTGGGATATCTGCTGGCATGTCAGTCAGGCATCACCTTTTACGTTTCTAACTGAATCCTTGGCTGTGTACAATCGTTGTGAGTTCTATCCTGCAACTGTTTTAACTTTAACTAGCTGAAGTCTTCTAACAAAAGAAAGCCTTATTTGTCGAAGATCTGAAACTAAATACAACTAAATCGAGCAGCATATCATGTCATGTCTCCATTTTATGTCTTCATCTTTAGTACGGAATAATAACCACTTCTATCATTTTGCTTTGCATCTATACTGACCGAGTGCAACGATAACCAGTCAGCAACTGCTTCTTCCTTGGGGTGATGTATGTCACTTACCTTTTTACTGTTTCATATTTGATTGCATGAGACACAGTTTGATGGTGTATGCCTGGATGGCCTGATCTTGAGGTAGGCAAATTTTCATTTATATATTTATGTGTGTGTAGACGTATTTTGTAAAACATTGCTTCTTTCATTTATATATCTGATTTCACCAAAGAAAATGACTGATTTAACAAACGATTACTCTTACGAAAAATTTTTCTTCTTTTTGGAAATGTTTTTTTTTTTTTTGTGTAAAATATTTCCGTTTCGAAGCTCTGGAATGTTAATTCTGTATAACTTGGAGAAGAAGGAACAGTTCATGAAGAAAAAAAAACTTAAAAGCTTTTCATTATTGTAGCTTTAGCAGATATTGCAGATTGAAATCATAAAAATCCTATTTGATGCTTGATCTTTCTATGCCAAGTATAGAGTTTCATGCACATACGATCAAAAATTAAGTTTTACTGAAGAGTTTTGCTATTTGTGTTAAAGAATAGAGACATTAGGAAGCCCCCGAGGGTGGGGATTTGTGAATCGAAAGTTTCGAGTTCAGAGTCTCTTTTTTGATTGACTTTGTGCATGTATTTGAACATATTTATGTACTATGAGGTTTGTAATCTTAGGGTAAATGCAATATAGTCCTGTTTAGAATGAGTTTTTTGTTATAAAAGAACGACTTTTGGAATAAAAGGTGTTTGAAATTTTCAACATTTGTATAGCTAGTCTATATTTATTAGAGCTACAGTGAGTCAATTTCAGTTACTTGCCCACTAAAAAGTGGGAATCTCAATTTGATATGCATGTGGACATTGGTTCATAGTTATGATATACAAGTTGAATTGCTGATGGTGGTGATTGACTGCTAGCAAAATTGACTACACGTTGATGTCACAGCCTTCTGGACTAGGTGTTAAATTTAAAGCTTTGCTTACCCTTTTTTTTTTTTTAAGGTGGATTGGTAAAATTAGGAATCCATAAAAAAAATATTTCAGATAAGGAGATGTAAGGATTGACATATAAAATAATTTCTTATTTGTGTCAATTTATGGTAAAAAATTAACCGAAAGAATTAAGGGGAGATTTGAAGTAATGGTAAAGTCGTTGTCTTGACATGAAAGTTATAATTTTGAGTCGTGGAAATAACTTCTTACAATAAGGCTTCACAATGATTATATGGAGCTATCAAATCGATTTATTTTCGAGAATTGAGTAGAGTATTAAAACTTCTTTTATCCATATTGAATTTAATTATGTCCAACGAGTGGAACGCATTAATAGTTCACTCTTAAATTTGGCAGCAACGGTCACAAAAGTGAAAAGATATCAAAATGGGTCATATTTCTTCCAAAATCTTATATATAGTAAAAAAATTATATACCGAACTACTTTTTTTATCTGACGAAGTATTCTGTACGGAGAAATGATACTAGGGTAGACTACAATGCATCACAAAGAATTTGAGCATATGTATCAATTTAGGATAACTAATTTGTCACCGGAAAATGACATGAATTCTACTCTGAAAAGTCTTCATCTATTTCTTTCAACTTTTAAGTCTTATCAGTCAACAATATCGTTAAAGTCTTTTTCTTCTGTTTATCTTTTTCTTTGGCCATCAATTTCAAGGGTCTAGATTGAATTAATTAAACATGTATCAAAACCTATTTTCAATGTATACTTAGTCAAGCCCAATACCTAACTCAACAAGCATATCCAGACTTTTAAGAGGCAAGAGTCATTAAATAGTGATAAAAATAACAACTTCATTCTATATCTTAGGATAAATTGACTTTTGCTAAATACGTCTAGATTCCTTTCCTCGTACAAAATTAGTATTAAATTGACACTATTTTCACAATTTGGGTAGTGAAAGAAGTAATTAAAAAAAAATGCTTTGGTGCTAGGGACTATTGGACATTATTACTTGCATCCTCTTTGATGAATGATTCTGATTTTCTATATTAATGACACGATAAGTGTGTGATTAATAAGTGAATATTCAAGTCAATAAGTTTTAAATTTAATACAAATGTTATGTTGTTTAATTCTTGACAACGTACAAATTTGGAATTTGCAATTTTTTATAGAGAAATTGTCATTGCTTATTATTTCGAATCGAATCAATAAACCCACATCTGATTCTACAGCACGACTTATGACCCAACAAGCAAGGACACTAATGCGAAAGTCCTTGTGCATGCATTAGCTCGTGCTTCTATTTTCTTATTGAACTTAGTGAACACTCTGTATTAAAAAAATGAAGGGGCCCACCTCACTACTTCCTTTTTCTACAGAAAGCAGCTCGCTCAATGTTTACGAATAAAAAATACCCAAACTTAGGTGAACAATTCATAACAAGGAACTTCACAGATAAGAAAAGATTACAATTAGTCCATGGCGCACGATAATTGAAGAAAATATATGAACTTGGTTCCTTTTTTCTTGGAATACTATAATTTATTGACCACAATAGATAGAAAAGATACAAGTCTCTTGCTTCTAGACTTCCATGAAAGTACATAGATGTTATGACTGTGTAGCAGTCTCAATGGGAATTGGGTTGGACAGCAAACTAGGCTGCTTAAACTCAAACCCGTGGGGGACTTTTTCACTCTAGCTCTAGAATCTTCACAACTAGCCAGCGGTGATACAGTTTGCTAAAGCGTTGATTGCTTAGCATCGTTCACATACAACTTTTGTTGAGCTTAATGAAATATTTTGCTTTTCTCGTAATAAAATAAATAAAAAAAAACTAGGTACAATGGAAAGTCTTATTTAGACGAGGGATTACACTTAAAGAAAATTATAATATTACCTTGTAGGGGCATTAACCTTTGACGGGTGTAAGCTCTTATTGGACTTCTTCAAACTTGAAGAATAGGACATGTGTCTTCGACTGAGTCTCCTTCTCCGACCATCCATTCCAACAATCTACCATTTTTTTTTTTTTACACTTTATCATAGTTGAACCTGAGGAAAATGTGGCAAATGGTTCCTATTGTTTTTCTAAAATTTTTAATTCGTTTCTATTTGTTTAAAATTAGTTAATTTTGTCTATATTATTTTTTAAAAAATTTTAAATTCATCTTTTATTATTTAAAATTAGTCAATTTAATTCATATTCTTTCTGTATGTGATAACCTACTTTATCACTAATTTAAACGTAAAAAGATTTTTGATCGATATTACACCAATATCAATAATTTTTCCCACTCATTTGCCTTCTAATTTAACAAGTTGCTAATACGAATACGTAATTATAGATTTCAACGTCTAGTGTCAAATTGTTCACTTATACATTTATTAGGCATACAACTGATAATCCGGTCAAGAATGATTATCCATGGTCTCTGTCGTACACAAGATTCACTTGTTTTGCATTGATGAAAAGCGGTTGGCATAAATAATTATGCAGGCTGGTATCAAAGCAATGATCAAGAGGATGACGATCATATGCAGTCTTGAGTGAAGTAAATTATTCCAACACTTTCTTTATTAATTAGGGTCTGCAACCAACTCTTTAGTCAAATGGTTTGCAAAATTAATGCGTCAATGTAATTATGAGCTTGGGCCTGGCTTATATAATTGATTCCAAATATTCCTTTGCTCAATTCTTAATGCAACATTGACCACAAAAAGAAGAAAGAAAAGAGGAATAAATGCAAAGAGTCAAATAAAACACTAGCTATGGGTGATTTGTTTTTTTATTTTTTTTTTTTGGTTGGGTGGGTGGGGGGGGGGGGCGGGGGGGGGGGCGGGGGGCGGGGGTGGGGGTCTGGGGAGAGTTTCACTTTGCAATTTGCAAATTGGTTATTAAAAAAATGATTATTCTCAAATTATTACCTTCATTTATTAAAATTGTTTCAATATCTCGTATTTGTTGAAGCCCTTTTATAATTGTATATACTATATGAAACACACAACATTTTGGATAATTTATCGAAATAGTTTTAAATTTTTGTTTTTTTTTGACATTTAAATCATCTATTTTTTATTTTGGATAAAATGGTCTTTCATCTTTTATTTTGGTGACAATCATTAGTCCTTATAGCAAAATCTGTTGAAAAATATCGTTAATGAGCATGTGGATGACAAGTGGTTGTAAAATTCTCAAATCTTTAAAAGTAAAATTATCACATGATAAAAGATAAGCATCCTAAAGTTTATGCATTTTGCGGTCAAGTGCCATTCATGTGTTAACTAACGTTATTTTTTGATTGATTTTGTTTTAAAGACTAATAGTTGTCACCAAAATAAAAGATGAAAGACTATTTTATCCAAAATGAAATATAAAAGACTTAAATATAAAAAAAAACAAAAATTTAGGATCATTTCGAAAAATTACCCCACTATTTTTTTTCAACGAATATACTTTAAAATCTTCAAATATCTTTATTCCAACGTATATCGCGTCTTTTTGACAATAAGCACAGAGGATCACGTCATATCTTAAATTTTTATATCTCATATATATATTCAAGGGGTTTCATTTTAAAAAAAGTCACATGGTGGTAACATGTCATGTTTCCATTTCAAATTGTATATACATCTAGATAGAGATGGGACATTGTAACAAATCTGAAAAGAGAATAGAAAATTGAGAAAAGTCGATTTGTGAAAACGCAACTGAAAGAGTTGCTCAATCTTTCAAATGACCAAGTAAAATTTCCCCATCTTTTTAATTGTATGGACCGTGAAGAGGTTACTGAAGTTAGTATTTATTAATTAATATACTGTTTGAAACAAATAAATTATATAAAAATTTATGGAATTTATTTACAAATTTAATTTCTTATGTTTGGAAGTAACACTTTAAAAAATTGGATGTTGAAGTTATAACCAAATCCTTACTCAAGAGATATGATTTGTAAATTCAAGTTTTTTAAGTTAGTTGTTTATCTTTTCAACACAAAATTGCCCTCTAAATTTTATTTTTTTACATTTAAGAGTTTAACATTGACTCAAATACAAAAATAAAAATAAAACTAGTAAAACATAGACCAAAACCCCCTCTCTCACCCTTCATCTTTCAACAAAATGCGAAAGGACATGAATAATATTTTTGTTCAAAATTAATTTACGATATCTAATATGAAGGAAGGTCGATTCAAAATTAAATAAGCGTAAGAGGTAAGGAGAGTTTATTTTTCTGTAAAGTTGCTAAATTCTCTCACTTCTTAATTATATGGTCATTATCCACGTTTGATTGAAATCATATTGGCCTTTGAAATTAGTTCATGGTATAATCATGTCGGAAGTTCCTTTTATTTCTATTCTAACAATTCATTTCAATTTTTATTGCAAATTTATTCATAATTTGCTCTTTTATTTGGATAATTGCTACGTACATGCCTTATCAACAAGTTTTAGCCAATTCTTAACGTTAATTATCTTTCACGTCTTCCTTGTTTTAATTCATGCTAGTGCTTGTTGGATAGTCCTAAAATTCTTGTTTATCATTTCTAAATTTAACTAATTCCAATAGAATAAATGAAGGGTATTTGAGTAAAATATCATTTTCAATTCCTCTTTCACAGGAGTTTCAAACGCAATTTATATCTATAAACGACAGAATTGACTTAATATTATTTTATAGTTCTAAACAAAAAAAATTATTTACAAATATAAATCCTCATACAATTCATTTATATTTTCGAGAATTTTCTCACCATTCAATAATGCTAGATGATTCAAGTCTCAGAAAGTGAAGCCTACTACTGAGAATTAAACATCACGTACTGTCGGGTGTGAATCTTAACCACATGTGTAAGAGGAATGCCATTTGCTGCACGACATTCTTATACTAGTGTTCTTCAAACGAATTTAATTTGAGGATAAGACATTGCGAAGCATACTGGTCCCAAGACACGGAGGCCTCCACATATCTGTTGGTGTTTGTTGATGTAGTTTTGACTCATGTTACTGGTGTTAGAGAATACACACACACACACACACACACACATATATATATATGTTTATTTATATATATATATATATATATATATATATATATATATATATGTTTATTTATATATGTAAATCTCAATATCTCTAGTTATATAAATCTTGTATTATTTTAACTAATACCTGACGATTTGATTATGGAATCGCATATTTCTTTATATTGTATCAAAGTTAGGTTTTAGTTAATTATATATATATATATATGCAACCGCGGCGGAGCTATTTTTGCAATCCTTGCTCATGTCAAAATTATTTTGAAAATATGCGTTTTTTTGAAGGTATTTTTAAGCTAAAAATTAATTTAGCCCCTATTAAATTTTTTTATTTATATATCAGTGTTAAATTGTGTAATTTTAGCCCTCATTAAATAAAAATCATGAATTCGGCCCCTGTCTATATGCGTGCGATCCATTCTTGTTTCATTTGTTGATATTTCTAATTTTAGAGCCCCCATTAGAGATACCTTAACTATTTGTGCTTCGGCACATCAACTTTGGTACGTTATTATTTCAAATTCAAAATTATTATCTTTTTGGACCAAATCAATTCATCTTCAACGACTCGATCCAGCTCAAATTCATACCAACATTTCCAATAATTGTGAGTTACACGTGAAGGGATCTTGAATAATACAATTATATCCCGTATCAAGAAATAGAAAAATTTAAAATTTTATAAGATTTTAAATTATTCTACCTAATATCAATTAACTGTAAAACAAAATCGAATATTTATTGCCAGATAATACTTTAATTAGAATGTTAAGTACAACGACTAATCACTCAATTAAGTAAAATACTAACCTAACAAGGTTTCTTTTTAACCAATTCTATGCCCAAAAGACTAGTGGTGGGCTATTACCCTAACGGTTAGAAAATTAAGGTTCAAATTTTATAAAGGTGCAGACAAATAGGGGTGGAGGGGGAAAAAAAAAATCCACACGCAGAAGACTCTCTACCAAAGAGGGAGAAGTTTTCCAAAAAAAAAAAAAAAGAAAAAGAAAAAAGAGTGAGAAGTTAGTTAAGAGAAATAGTATGAAAAGACACCAGTCCAACAACTTCCACTAGCAAATTTAAAAAGCTTTACAGATTTTTTCTCTGAGTTGGAAATTAGTAACATCTTTTTGGACCTACTTGTGTGACATTTCAGTGTAAAGTGGAGGGTGGAAAAAAAAATATTGTAGGCGTCAAGGCATTTAGACTAGAGATAGTGCCATCAAAGATTGATGGTACTTTATTCTTTTTTTAATGTAATATGGATTTAGGATTTTTGATAAGTGAAATTTAACGGGTTTGAAAACTAAAACTAGTGATATTATGAAGGTTGAACGGTTATCCAGACAAAAAGAAAATACTAAAGTACTTAATTCATCTTTTAATTTTGATAAAAATAATAATTTTGTACTCTAATTTTAAAACGTGTCTTTTAGTCAGGACACAATTAGTCTTGGCATATTCTATCAATTGCATGCCTTGAATTGCACAAGTTATACTAAATTGGTGAAGGACTAAAGACTGAAAATGAATAAAAAATTGGTGAAGAACTAATAGTATCATACTTTAGTTAGTTAAAGGAAGGAAATACTCATTTATGAAATTAGGAAACTAAATTTTGATTTTTGTCAAAATTAATGGACTAATAAAAATATTTATCCTTAATGGTATTTTAAAACATTTTGTAAGATCAGTGAAGATTGAACGTTAATTGATCACCTCAAATATGAATAAGTCCCTGTAACCATGCGTGGAATTAATTCCTCACGTATCTCTTTCTTCAATACATATCATCAAGTTGTTATATATTAGCTCGAAGAATACTGCAAAAATGGTGGAATATCTTGGATTATATATAATAGGTTAAGTATGAGTAATCCCGACAACCTCAAATATGAATCCGCCCCTGAAACCATGCATGGACTTCCTCTTTGATCTTTTTCCTGGTTACATACTACAAGTCTTGGATTATACACAATACGTTAAGCATGAGTACTCATTGGGCTATTGACGAACACTTGACCAATAGACTCTTGACCACTAGAATTAATCACATGCCCACAAATTATTTTCCTACACCTCCAAAAAGAAAAGAAAAAAATGAAGGGAAAAATATGCCCATTTAAAATTTCATTGCCTTCATTATGCAATTGTTGTCGAAGCAAAATGTTTGTAATAATACACTCACTCGACTTAAAAATTTATATGATATTTATTTGAAATATTTTCTAATATTGATTAATGCTTAATGCTATAATACTAATGGAATCCATGGAGAAATTCTATCATGAATTAACAAGAAGAATCTGCTTGAGATAAGGAACAAAAAAAGAATGGTTTATAAATGTAACTTTATAAAAATATGAAAGTTAAGCGATTGCATAATTTAAAAACCTAAAGTTATTTCAACCACTTTGTACCCCAAAATGGCAAATGTGCGTTGCCATTTTCTTTATGACTGAAATTTCTCTCGAGAAATTTTTCGAGTTCAAATCAAAATTGTTAAAATTCAAAACATATTATTTTAATTAAAAAGATATAATTTAAATTAATTAAGAGCGTTGGCGTTTTTCTAGTTAACCCCTTGTTTAATTATGTGACCTAAAGGATCATGATCGTGACCGCAGCCCCCAATAGTAGAATTCTCTTTATTATTATGTAAAGCCAAAGAGTAGAATTAGACAAGTTGAAAAAAATAAAAGACAAGTTGCGTTTTCTAATGGCACATGCGAACTAGATGACCTTTTTCTCCCCGTCCAACCTTGCCCTACCATAATTTTTCTACATTTATGGTGTCATTGTCACACGTAAGACATGTAATTTTCTTTTTTTAGTCAACTGCAATGCATTAATCAGGAAAAGATTACAAGAGTTACCCAATCCTCATAGGGTGAATATCCGAGTTTAGAAGTTGATACAACAGGGAGAATATTAGATAGTCAATTTATTGAGAGAGTATCATTACATTTTTTTTTTGTGACTCAGTCCCAGGGTCTATTAGCAGATCTTCTAATACAGTTGAACCTAATGTACGGGTTCCTTGTCACAATATTTCGAATATCATCCACAATGGCTCTTACTCCCCAACTAGAAGCAATATCTGGAGAATTGATTGCGTTGATCACTGCTTGTGCGTCACTCTCAATGGTGATGCCATGATTCTGATAATCTCTTGCAAATAGGTTGGCCATTCTAATTGCCAAAGCTTCACCTTCGGCGGTTGAAGAACAAGACATAGGAGAAGCTTGGCCCGCGATAAGAGCACCATCACTATTACGTCCAATGAGCACTATGGTTGCCTTATTCGGTCCTTTAAAGGATGCATCAAAATTGAACTTGAAACCGTGATCAGGAGGAGGGGACTAGAGGTGTTGTTTGACTGGATTGTTTTGTGGGAGCCGGGTAGGGAAGATAGCCTTGAGTGCTGCAGCTCTAACGTAGTTTGATTTATTGTTTTGCGGGAGCCGGGTAGGGCTTGTCTCTAACCACATGGAATGACATGGTGGTTAGGGGAGTAGGAAGAGTGGACTTGTCTCAACAATGGAGGCAACCCACAAAATGACCCATAATAGATTTTAACCTTATGCAATTAGAAAACAGAGTTTCTCATAATATTATAATATTATAAGAGAGTTTCAATAATTGTTAGTAATTATAGAATTTTATCTTAAAATCAAGTCATGTTAGAAGGAGTGTCCAAGAATCTTATATGGTTAACTTTGAGTTTATGATTCTTCTGTATGGGGTTTTATATACTCTAATACCCTTCTCACGTGTGACACAGTAAGAACCAAAAGCTCACATGGAGATTCTATTTTAAAATCAATTGGTGTTAAAAGGAATAATCGAAGGTCATTATAGATAGTCTTAGAACAAGTGATTTTTCAATGTTAGACAAAATGTATATTTCAACAATGCCAAAAATCATGAGATTCTATTCTAAAACTAATTTGTATTAGGAGGAGTACCCTAATATTTTATATATATAGTGGACTTTGAAGTTTATGATTTTTCTATATGGGAGAGATTATATATTTTAACAACAGTTATAAATTATTGATATATTTATAATAAAATGACGTATACAATTCACAATTGTTGAATTCCGCTCATAATATTATAAAAAAATTCTTACTCCGCCAATTAGTTGGTTGCTTCCTCATTCTACAAATACATGTGGCTACATGTTATTGAAGAGACCAAAGCTTGTCATTGTATGGCAAACTATTGAGAGCCTGATTTTCCTTATCAGTGGCATGAGTAGTGATTTTAGTTCGTCTAGCACTTATCGGTAGTCACCTTGATTTGTCAAGTCACTTCTAGTGAAATTCCACCATATCTGTCTAGTGGTAGGGGAATGTGTTTTCTTCTATTTCTGTTTAACTTTTTAGTGCGTCCAGACAAACTTATTAAGAACGACATATTGAAAAAAAGCACCAACATTTCTAACCAAATCACAACAAATAAAACCATTATTTCTCTAGGTATAAGGGTGAATGTATAGTCTTACAACGTTATTTATTTTTGTTTTAAAAATCAATGCACTCGGCAACACGTGAACATGTGACTTATCTTCTAGAAAGGAAAGCCTTGTTGATCTCATAAACATTGAGGTTGGCTTCAATTGGTTCCGTGAAACAACAACCAACAATGGGGCTGATGCACAATTGTGAGCCCGATTGTAGAACCGATAGTGAATATATAGATTGTGGGATACGATTGTGTAGAGTTAACTATCTACGGTTATATGAACAGTTATGGACTGACTTTGCTCAAATATGAAGGACATGTGGCGACAAAATAAAGGACTAGATGGGCGAGTGAAATAATCGATAATTATTAAATCGCTTCTTTAAAGAACACCAAATAACAAGATCGGAGGGACACCACAATAATAGTATTTGTAATTCTATTCTTTGTAATATTGCCGCACATCCATCTTAGTATTTTTATCTTAGCCAATAACATTTTCTTAATACGTTGATACATCACCCGTCATCCATCATTTCAAACCATACAACAAAGCAAATCGTGTGAATATCTTATTATACTTAATTACCCTTTAATCTTTAAAGTAAAGAGGAGTACTCGCTAGCAGCTCAAGGAATTGAAGACCAAGCTAGGGTTGTTGCTAACAAAGAAGGTCGATCACATAATACTCCACATGCACGAGCATCAATACCCTTACCTACCTATTATCTACAATCATTTTATGTTGTCTTCGATTTCTATTTTGAAATTCAATAAAGGAACATGAAGACATAAAGGTTTTGGATTGTGTCAAATCACAAATCATCACTACACTATTAAAAGATGCCCATTCATTATAAGTTGCTTTGTTTCCACTTTCTAACATGTGTATTATGATGAAGGGAAAAACATCGTCTTCAGATTAGTTCAAACTAAGGAAGCTGATATATTTATTTAATTAGTTTTGATGAATTTAGAAACATTTTATTTTTGCTGTCATCAGAAAACTTTTTGTCAAAATGCTAATTATAGTGATAGCAAGGCAAAGGTAACTGATTTGTATTAGTAATTATATGGGACAAATGTATTAAACTTTGGAATATGGTTTGGTTAGCGAAAATGGCTAGGTGCAACCAAGTACCTAGTGATTGAATTAGTAATATTCCTAGTTAGCTTTACTCTATTTTAACTAATGATATAACCCGAGATTTATGAGTAGTTTAGTGATGGGTTCATTTCATTGATAGTTAGGAGGTGAAAAAAAAAAGAACTAATGATGTAACCTGTAATGGGATAGGTTAATTTGTATTTTTTTTCTTCCTATATTATACATTACTTTCAAGTTTTTAGACAAAAAAAAGAAAAAGAAAAGGAAGTTTGAGTTACAAGCAAATATGATCAATTAGAGACGAGCAAATGTGGTTGGTTATGCATTGTGACAGTATAAATTTATAAGACTTGGAATAAATTTGGCATGGTTTTGAGTATTAATATCCATGAATTTAGCTCAAAACCCTAAAGGTACGGTCTTATTTTTTTGAATTTCGACAATAAGGTTTGAGGTTTGTATTTATGCTCATGTCTAACCTTAACTCTTAATTGAGTGAGTCTTAATTAGGCAAAAGCCATAGCCATCATCACATCACTTGCAATCACCTATTGCCATAATGACACAAGGAACAATGGAACTTATGTTTCCTCAAAGTAGCTTTGACTTATATCCCATAAAATGATCAATTGAGAAAACAGAAACTCGAATCAATTGATAATTAGGTTGCAAATTAATGTCTCTGCTAACTCTTGTTGGAAGATAGACAAATATTTCTAGAGATGCCATGCTTTGTCTCTCAAGGTCATAATATTTGTAGACAAAAATTTCTACAAATACTCTACAAGAATTGTCAAACATTCTCTCATTCCATTTGTGAAAATTTATTGATCTATAAACAGTCCCTAACGAATGATTGGCTCATGTTTGAGCATGATGAATCACTTCTTGCTTATCTGATGCCAATCAACTTTCCAGCCTCGTATGAAAGTGAAAATTTAGAGCATTTTCTGCATTGGTGGATGAAGAATTGCGAATATAATAATTTCTGGTTGACCATGTTCTCAAAGAAAAATATATATATATACTTTCGAGAAATGAGGAGTAGCATTTTGTGATCATTGTATATATTGTTTCCTCGAGCTTAATGCTTTTGGGTAAAATCTTTTATGTGTACGTGTTGGGAAGAGGGGAGAGGGTATTTGTGGGGCTGACAAAATATTGTAAAATACTTTTAAAATGTCTTAATAATTTTTTTATAAAAAAAGTACTTAGTTCTCACAAGTTCATTAATTAGTTTAGACCTTCAAAACCATTTTGTTGTTAGTGATAAGATATTCTAGATTTACTCCTATATCGTATAGTAAGAAAAGAAAAGATGTGATTTATTGAGGGTATATTAGTCTCAAAACAAAATTATGAGATGAAGTGACTAAAAGCAAATTAAAGGTGTGAAAATAGCATATCCTTATATAGTATATCATTATTGTTTTCTCTTTATGGAGCTTCCATATTCTTAAATGCACATGGCGGCATTTACATTGAATGTATGAATAAAGTTTTCTATAATTTTTTCGACAAATTTTTTTTCTTTCTATTTTATTAAAAAATTTCAGATCGTAAAGGATTTCATGCATGTGTGCAGATATTGGACCATAAAGCAATAAATTTAACCAAAATGAAAATTAAATAAGTTGAGCAGCAATTATAAAATTAGACGAAAAGACATCAATTTGAACAATCTCAAAAGACTTGGTCTAAAACTGGCTCCAACAGCCTCGTCAAAATTACTCCTTAGCTATTTTGACGAGGCTATTATACAAAACTAAACTCCAACAGGCTCGGCATTCTACTCCCTAACGAAGAGAGCTCACCAATTTGTCTTATTTGCTCGCCAGATTTATCAAATGAAAGAACCTCGCCAAATGAATTTTTTATTGCTAAAGTTGCTTTTGTGTTGCTGATGTTGGATAAAATATTGATGATATGACCCATTAAAGTAGACATGATTGAGCGAAAATGGCAAAATTAATGATAAATATTAATGTCTTAATTAAAATAGAGAGTATTATTAGAATAAAACTAAAATAGAGAATTTCTAAAATGTTAAAAAACTATTCTAACTCCCTATTATAAGAAAAAATATAAAAAGACTGTTAAAGATAGTCTAATTAATCCAAAATATTTTTCATTCCGCAGAATTATGTGTTATAAGATTTGAGAGTCAGTGAGAAAAGAAATCGACATTTTCACACCTAAACAAGGAAAAAAATCAGACCAATGAAAACGGGAGATAGCAGCAGCCAAGAAACCAATAATATTCCAACAAGTTGACGTCCAAAAAACTATAATTTATGATAATTCATACCCGCTCTATAAATAGTAACATTTTATGCAACTAGCTAGACCACCCCAAACCATCACACACACTTCTTCACACATATTTTCTCTACTTTTACACACACATATTTCTTTTTCTCTTGCTTCAAGCTATTCGAAAATGGAGTCAAGTGACACAACTATAACAACCATTACTTCTTCATCTCCTCGTTCCATTTCACCTTCTTCATCATCTCCTCATTCATCACCTCCACAGGTTGTTGTCAGCCCTTGTGCTGCTTGTAAGATCTTGCGTCGAAGATGCGCTGAAAAATGCGTTTTGGCTCCCTATTTTCCTCCCAGTGATCCAATCAAGTTCACCACTGCTCATCGCGTGTTTGGCGCGAGCAATATAATTAAGTTCTTGCAGGTTCGTGCACCGGACTTTCCTTTTAGTACTCTAGTATCTAGTCAGTCATGCATTAATAGGTCAAATTACAGTTTCCATTTCTTTTTTTTCTTTTTTTTTTTTCTTTTTTGCTTCTAGGGGCCTTGAAAACTCTGAAATATGTTGATTTCTATGATTGCTAAATACCAAAATTCGATGATCTAGCTAAGTATTTTTGTTTGGTTCTCATAAAAATTAAAAGAACAACTTCCGAAAATATACCCTTTATGCTATAAAAACGTGTAGAAAGGACGGTAGGATCTAAAAAATGTGTGTGAATCTTATAAAAGTGATACGTGTCACTATCTAAAAATACAAAGTTTGAAGTTTATAAGTAACTAGATGATATTCTTATGGGACTAGTGTAAATGCACACTAACACAGAATTTTCATATGTAGAACTGTATTTTTTTTTTTTATTAATTCAAGAGAAGTCTAAGTCTACAATATTATTAAAAAATATCACTCGCGAGAATTGATCTCACAACTTTTCATACTTACGAATGTTATATGTAGAACTGTTTAATGTGTAGACCGTCAACTTGGTAGGATAATGTTTTAATTGGTAGTGCTATACGGCAAGCTGAAAAGTTGGAAGTGTTAGTTAACACGTCTCGACCACAAAAAAAAAAAAAAAAAAAAAAAGTTAACACGTCGAAAGGAAAAAGTCATAAATTTTCAAATTTCATTTCTTACTTGAGAAATTAATTTGTTTCTTGTCAAACTTGCACTATAATTTTGGATGAGGACAAACTAGAGATGCTATGTTTTCTGAAGTTGAAATTATATTTGGATAAGTAATAATTTAGCTTGACTATTTTGTTTTTATATAAAATTATTCTCGGTTGCGAGTTTGGGATTCCAGAACTGCAACACGGCAACATTCTTTCCTTCAATTTTGTTATTTTCTCAAGTGCAAGCTAGCTAAATGCACCCCTTATGTCAACAAATTATGAAAAAATTGACAATACTTCTTTTTTGCCACCTTTGACAAGAATGCAAGATTTGACAAAATTGCATTTTTTTTTTCTTCCAATTCTCGTATTTGGTCAAACAATAAAAGTTGGATTATGTTAAAAACAATAAATAAATATAATAAACTCATTTTTATATTTTAACTTTTAGATGAAGTAATAATTTAATATAGTAATGTAAGATTTACCAAAAGGTTTTGGGTTTAAGTCTCACCGCCATTTATTTTATTTTATTTTATTTTAAATATTCACATGTTACATGTAAGGCTCAAAATGAATCCTGTCTACACGTAAGGGTACGTGGTAATTTAATCGAGTCATTTACTTTGATTGATTTTGATGGAATGATGTTAATAATTTCAGGAACTGCCAGAATCACAAAGAGCTGATGCAGTAAGCAGCATGGTGTATGAGGCCAATGCGAGGCTTAGAGACCCTGTGTATGGATCTGCAGGAGCAATTTGCCACCTCCAAAAGCAAGTGAATGAGCTTCAAGCACAACTAGCCAAGGCTCAAGCAGAGCTTGTCAACATGCAATGCCAACAAGCTAATCTCATGGCTTTGATCTTGGAAATGGCACAATCTCCACAAGTACCGTTAATATCATCACCACAACAACAATCAATTGATCATAGCTTCGCCATTGATACTACTACTCCACATGGTTTACAAAACAACAATCTCAGCTTCTTCGATGAGAATTCTAATATTCTTGGATCTATGTGGGAGCCTCTTTGGACATGATCATCGGTTGTCTCTCGACAAAAATGAGTACTTCATTCTATTGAAAAAATTTGTATTTCAATTTTTGTTCTCATAACTCTTTAGCTATATAATCTTACCGTAGAGAAGGTAATATTGAGAAAAGTATACGAATAAATTTGATGTATTAATAGGAATTAATTACAATAAGGTTGCGCACAATAGATTTATAGTAAGCTCGGTCCTCCTATAAAATTCACACATAGGGTGAGTTTTGTGTACGGGCTCTTCCATTTGTAACATAGTATTAATTGATCATGATAAAGCAATTGAAGTTGATGGGTGTTCTCCCGTCATGTTATCTTGAATACCAAAAATACTTGTCACATGCAAGTCCCATCGCAGCTTGCCAATTCTTGAATTTAAAGCAACTTTTGGTTACCTAATATTTTTATTAGTAATTATATATTGACATTTTATGTGGATTTCCTTTCATACAAGTTCTTCAATGTTGACCATCAATTACTCATCTATAGCTCTCTTTGATTAATTTGTAAATCTGATATTTTTATATGCACGTGACCAAGCTAGATACAAGGGCGGATGCATACGGATAAGGTAGTTGTAACTTTTACTGACCTCCGAATATTTTTTTTTAACATAACAAAATATTCTAAAGATATTTTTGGTCTAGAATATTAATTAGTCTCTACTAAATAAAAAATAAAAAAACCAAATATAAGCGGTGATTATATATCATAGCCTCACAGAAAAAATATTTTGGATTCGCCCCTGACTATATATATATTTTTTTCAAAACTACTATTATACAAACCATTCTCACAACTTGATGAATAATCAAGGGACAATTAGCAGAATATACGGCATAAGTTTGTATGAAATTGATCGAGTACGCCATGCATAATTATCATAATATCTGCATAATTGTTGGGTTTGAATTTTTGACTCAAGAGCTCAATATTAATCAGTAAACTAAGGCCTCTTATATTAAAGTTTGATAGTTTTATTCACTTGACAAAGGGAAAAAAAGAAAAAAAAAAGAGATAGTTCTTCTTAAATGGTCTTCGTCTAAAAGTTTAAGTTGTTAGAGAGGGTTTATTATATTATTATTATTTTTAACATGCCTCCATAAGTATAGGCGGAGTTAGTTTTTAAGTTTTACACTTTAACAGTTTTAATATTTTTAAATAGTGACATATTTATTATATTATATTATATTATATATTATTTTTAACACGTTCCCGTAAGTGTATATAAAGTTAATTTTTTAACCTTGCACTTTAACAGTTTTAATGTTTTTAAATGATGGCGGTGAGTTTTGAACTCATGACTTTTTGATACCTAAATTCTAATACCATATTAAATTACTACCTCACTTAAGATATTAGAGATAAATTTATTATATTATGTGTTATTTTCAACTGTATTATTCATAAAAAAAGATGTTTAACAACGCAAATCCAAGTTGGAAATGTAATTGAATACGTACAAGGTCAAAGTCACGAAGCATAAACGTGTAATTTATTCTATTCACTTGCTCTTCAATTCCAACATATACTTTGCACTAAGTTTATCAAGTCTAATTCTACTTAAGAAAAACACTTCTAGAATTGTTCTTAGTCTAATTTCCTGTTGTCTAGTAGTGAATTCCAATCAGGGTGGCATTCATATGTTGTAAATGCTTGATCAAAAATAGCATTTTGAGGTTATTTAACTTTTTTTGGTATTATAAGGTAAGATTATGGAGAATAAATTAGAAAAATAAAAAAAAATAACAACTCGATAAGTGCTTTTTGTCCATAATGTACTTCTTATCAGATTTTGAAAGAGTAAAAGATTCGACAAGTTTTCTTCTCTACGGATATTTCTTACAAGCAGCAAAATGTTTATTGAAAGTCACGTAAGGTGAAGTCGGTTAGAATTCTAAATTCCTACACTCTATTTGATCGGAGTATTATCAGAATCAACATTTCTTTCTTAGTGGACAATTAGTCTTCTAGATAAACTTATTGATTATCGCCAATTCTATAATTCCAAAAAATTCCTACACTCTATTTGTCGGGACTGTAGCACCTACTGGCTATACAAATATTTTAAAATATTTTTGTTTGAAACTATTTAGTCTTTAAAACATCTACAGTTTTACTAGTTTTTATTTTTAAACTCATTTGACCTCATCAAATAAAATATCTTAAATTCATTCCGAATTTCAACTTACCATTCCTTCTCGGCTATAAGCGATGAGGATTAACGGTCTATTACGCATACGACAATGTGCTTTTAGAGACAATTTGCTTGTTAAAAACCATTGTCGTAAAGCTTTTGAGCAATCAAGATCATTGCACGTGCCCATGTTAAGCTTTTTGATGTTTCATTTGGAAAATAATTATGGTAGATGTTTCTCATAAAACGCGTAATACAACCAAAAGAATAATGTTTGTTTTTTCTTCCTAAAAGGATGATAATCATGTGCTCCACACGTTGTGTTTATATCTCAAAGCAAGACCAAACGTCGGCAAGATTGGAACCCAAGGGTTGCCCCAATGGTAAATCGAAGAAGACAAATAATCGTAGACGCGGATTTAAATCTTCTTAATTGTCACTAGAAATTATACTTTTAATTGAATTAGTATATATTTTAAGTTGAGTCGTTGTACTTTCAGATTTTGATTCACATCCAACCGTTAGGCTAAATGATATGATACCAGCATGTCCATCATAGGAGTTCAATATTCCATGATGGTATCTAATCCAGTCTATACATTATGAATTGATTGATGTGAGAATATTTTCTAAATTTTTTTTTTTTTTTTAAAGTCGGCAAGATTGTAGTAATATTATCTTTTTCAATGACTAACAACTCTTCTTTTGCTTTCCCAGCAAAAAAATAAAATCTCTTCTTCGTGGGACAACATCTCCACATTTCAGCCAACATGACTTTTACTTTCAACATTTGTGCCGGAACACAAAACATTTTGACTAACATGTTCCATCTTATAAGTTGTCTGATCACACCACCAATGCTTTTGAGCTAGACTTATTTTACACCTTGATGGGATCGGTTATATATATGTATTTGATCACGTCATTTATTTTTGTTAAGAAATGTCTTTTTTGTTAGTTTTATATTTATGAAATTTCGTTTAAATATTTATATTCAACTCGTTTTAGGTCTTTCTCTATCTTTTTTATAGTATGCTACGTCCATATTACTAAATTCTCAATTTTATGAGATTCGAAGGGTTGTGGGCGGATGGGGATATTTTATCAATTGGTGCGAAATAGTTTTCGATATCCAAGTTAGTAGAACCGTAAAACTAAAAGATTTATGGAAATTAAAAATAAAAATAAAAATTAAGTTTTCAACAAATTGGTATGCCAAACTCGTAATTGTGGTTATTGCAGCAAAATTAAGAAGTCAACAAATTTGTGAACTATTAAAGATTTTGTTTACTCATTTCTTGGAGAATTGACTAGTGTACTCTTCAATTTTATCAATGTTAGGTACGGATTTATTCGATTTACTCTTGAGGTTACAGGATTGCTGTGACGCTCAGGATTTCATCATATATTTTAAATAACTGTTGCATAAATTATTTGTGCATCTTACGTGCATTTCTTGTCTTCTTTAATTGTTTATTTTTGAGGCACTATTCATAAGAAAATTTATTGTTTCGGATATGCGATTCAATATTTTTCATAGGTCACATGACATTTAAAAAGAGTCGGAATATGGTAGTTTTGAACTTTAGGGATCGGGAGTATATGTTTAAAAAATGTTTTACCGCTTCATATGAATAGTGTTACGTATGTAACAACATTAATTTCAACGAGTTAGCAATTAAATGAGTTTTTAACTTAGTTTGACTAGGATTTAATAGCAATTGACTTTAGTTAGCATAACTTACCTATACATATATCAACATATTACACTTATTCACCATATACTCATAAAAATAAAATAAAAAAGCAAAACTACCCAAAAAGCTCAAGAAGGCCGACAGCCCCTAGGGCAAAAGAGGAGGTTTTTTCTTCAACTTTGATGCATGAATTGGACTCTTGGCTTGGTCTAGGAAGGGTTTGAGGCATCTAGGAGCTCCTATCACTTGCTTGCATCTTCAAAATTGTGAAGGAGTTGCATTTTCTTTGAGTTTAAAGTTGGTTACATATATGTTGAATTTCTTATATTGTTGAATATAGCTATATTGCTTGTCTTGAATGCTTATTATAGGATCATTAGAGCCTATAGAACTATCTTTTGTTGCTAGATAACATCTTCCATGGCTAGAAGCTTGAATCACCCGAAAGAGATGATGCATAGTGCCTCAAGTTAAGGTTTTGTTAAATTTGGCTAATTAGATTGAATTAAGTCTTCATTTAGGTACTCTAGACTCTAGTGAAACTAGTTGGGAGACCACGTGAAGTTGAATCACCCAAAACCGCGCTAAATTGCGAAATTAGTCAACTTTTAAAAGGGGATTTTTCTCGTTGTATCTGGGCACATTTAGGCTTTGGTTTGGGTATCATTGGGGTATGGAAGTACTTTTGGTGCTTTCGTTACGCAAAATTGGGGTTCGAAAAGTATAGTTGTAGTTAAAACCCGCTCGGGGCCTTCCCAAACTTTTGTTTCTAAAACGGGGTTTTATGATCTTATTAGGCGTCTTTTGGCTTAATTAGGGAAGTAGTTTGATTGGGATGTGGTTTGGTAACCTTTAGATGCACTTAGGAGAAGAAAAACTTGGTTAAAGAAAGGGGAAAAGTAGTATTTTGGCTATTTTAGTGGATCTAGTGCTTGTAGATGTGATATCATGTGCTTATATGATTATCTAAAGTGTAACTGAGCCATTTGATTAGATTGTGGGAAAAGTTATATTGTTTGCTTCTTTGGAATCATATAGCTATCTCGTGCATATGTTGGTTATAATGTGATTGTGCGAGGACGGCCTACTTTGTCGACCCTCTTACTTGTTACTTGTTGTTCTTGAATCTTGTGGTTTGGTTTCGGGTTGCGCAACATTTTCAGACATGGTAGCATTGAGAAACACGGGCGGCGTCGGGCTTGCCGTACTCCCTCGACTACCATGGTGCCTATTCCCTTTCTCGCTGAGTATACTCCACTACCCCAGAGGCGTGGTTCACCTGCTGGGCATATGGACCTGCCTCATGAGAAAGGGTCGTAGGATCGGGGTATATCCGGAGTACCCCAACTTGGAGGAGTAAGGGTTTGCCGGCACTTGCGTGAAGTTCGTGGCTCGTGGTACGAGACTAAAGACTTGAAGTGGAACCGTATCCTTTTTATGTGTGGTTAATCACTTGTTTACTTAGTTGTGTTATTTGGTGTTGGATATGCTATATTCTTGTTGCATATCATGTTGCACGCCCCGGTATATTGCATCATCTTCCTCACTGGGCAGCATTGTTGCTCACTCTTCATTTAACATGTTTCAGGAAAAGCTAAGGTTGGGCCCCAGCTAGTTGTTGAAGAAGAAGGAATACCACTTGAGTTTGTGCCTTGAATGCTTGCTTGTGAGGTTGACTTGTTTAGATGTGCATATGAAGAATATGTTACTTTTGTATAAGTTCTCTTTTGAGACCTTGCGTGGTCTCGTATGTATTTATGTGGTATGGAAGATTATGATACCAATTCAACCCTTTTATAGTTTGGTAGTTGTAGTTGGGATGTAATAACTTATAGTCTACTATGCTGCTTAAGTATTTTGCATGATTATGTGTCTAATGAACAGAGAATATTGGATTATAGTTTTGCAGTTGTATTCTATTATTCGCAGGTTTTCGGATTGTCCTATAAACAAGGGAGAATCTGTCCGTTTTTCCTAAATTTTCATGCCTTGGGGTATGGGATCGGGACCCCGGTCTCGTGAGGGATCGAAGCGCTACAATTGCAGCTTTACTAGCCTTATAGTTTATTAATGTTAGGTACGGATTTACTCTTGAGGTTATCGTATAGCTGCAGTAACTTTATAAAATGTTTTGAAATATCCTAAATATTTGGTTATAAAATTACTAAGCCTTTACAGCCTCACGTATGTTGATTTCCTGATTAAACATCATAGATTTACCACTATTGAATGCAATTTTTCTTCGACAAAAAGAAAAAAAAAGAAAGTAGTCGTGTTTGAAAATGTTTACATTGTTATATTTTGATTATGTGCCAAGGATTGTGCATATTGTTTAACACAATAAATATATATGTGACAAACTCTTTTATTATAGTTTAAATTTTTAGATAAGGTGATCATTTAGCATGGTATCGAAGCTTAGGCATCACAAGTAGGTTTCAAAAGTCACCGTCACCCATTCAAAGGGGGCGTATTAAACACAAAAAAAAAATATAACAAACTCTCATCTTCTCTCTAACAACTTAAATTTCTAGATGAAACGATAACTTAACACATGTTAATTTTGAGTTTTGCCTCCTTTTGTAGTTTGTGATCCTTGACAGTGTGTGCGCCCTGAGAAGCTTTTTGTAACACCCCGGCCCTTCGTGAGACCGGAAGTTTTATTAAACAATCTATTAACAACCCGATTTCAAACCCGGGCACAACCTTTAGGGAAAACGGACGAAGTCTCCCCTCTTTATAGGACAACAGTTTACCTGCACACGGAATATAAATGGACCAGTACCGTGTCCAACATACATAACTCCTCAAGGTCATCCGAACATTGGTTCCTATCACGTAACCACGAACTTTCCAGCTAACACGGCATTTCCTGAAATGCGGTGGTGAGGAGTGAGTATACAAAACACGTATACTCAGTGAATGCGGAACAGATATCGAGGTGGAGAGAAAGAAGATCGTGCAATACAAATAGAGACAGTTAAGTAGAACCAATAATACAATAAACAATTAAGGAAAAACATTAACATAACCAATCAAAGTTATGCCACACTTTGAAGGTTACGGTTCACTCATACGAACAATGTACCAATCCACGAGCAATACATCAATCTCGAGCTTGATATTGACAACGATGACAATAAGTGTGCAACCACCTTATAACTTCGACTGGGTGTACTCCGGATGTACCCCGACACATCTACGACCCAAATCTCCCAGGGCGGCATCCCTAGCGAGAACGCGAATAGAACACGGAGCTAGAGCAACCCAACCCTGGCAGCCCGAGACTGCCCAGAGAGGCCCATCACTCACGCTTCTGACACTATTCAATGCAATACGAGAAACATGACGATAATCGAGCAAGGGCACCAAAGTGCAGATTAGTTGCAGAAATCAATATAACAAGCATTTACAATAATCAATAACAACTAGAACAGTAACAAAACAAGCAATACAAGTTCAATACACGAAAACTACAAGTAACACTATTCAATCTCTAACTTTCAAAGGCAGTTGTAAACAAACAACCTACAGGATTGGAAAACCGTCTTCACTACTCTCACTTAGGTACTACAAGGCACGTTTTTATGGCACGAAACCTCACTTTCCCAACCGAAGCCCGAAAGTCTACGTAGTGCATTTGAACTACAGTTATACTAACCGGTTACTCAATCAACACCACAACAGTGTCAAAAGTGCTTCCATACACTCACAAGCCAAACCCCTAACTCAATTCGAGCACGGTTAACACTTGGTCAAACGGCTCCTTTATGTTTCATTGCTTAATTCTCAATTTTACCAAAGGGTGGTCTATTTTTGTTACACATTGAAGCTTTCTAACACTAATGGCACCTAACCAAATCAAGAAAATGCAATTCGAATCGAAAATCCAAAAATTTAGGGTTTTACTATTCAATTTTTCTATTCATGTTCTTTCCCAATTTAATTTTGTAATTCTAGCCGTAAAAATCGCTAAATAACTATCATACAATGCTCTACGATCATTATAGAAGCTAAAACAAGCGACAACAGACATTTAAACACGATATATAACAAATCTAAAAATTTGAAACATAATATCAATTTAACGAAAAATGCACAAAAAGCATAAAATCCTTCACTTGGTTAGTAGGAGAAGGCTTATCGAGGCTCTAGCAATGTTCATTGTTCAATTCCGTGCAAGATTGAAGACAAAACTTTTAAAAAAATCATTTTTCTTTTTTTCCTTCTTGGCTCTCGGCCTTGAGCCTTCTTGTTCTATTTTTTTTTTTTTTTTGTGTTTGGTTATAAGATGACAACAAAGTCAAAGGTCAAAAGGCTAGGTCAAAGGTTTTAATTAAATGGTCAAACATTTGGCTATTGTTGGCAATTGATTCAATTCAAGACAAGTAATGCAATTCAATTAAAAACCAACTAAAACTAAACTAAAACACTATTCAAGTTAACACTCAAAATAATTTAATATCTCTCATTTTTGATAGGCTATGCACAAATAATCGATGAACGATTTCTATACAAATGATAAGTAATGTTAGAAAAATATACTTTTTAAAAAGTAGAATAATTTAAAATTCACTCTGGGCTCGGAGCGACTTTTCTATTTAGTTGAAAACAAAGTAAATAAACACAAGAAAATAAAACCGAGTATTATAAATAATTAAAATAGTTAGTATTCATTTCAAATAATTAATTTAACTATTTGTTTCTATATTTTTAAAAGATTATGAAAATAATGATAAAAATGAATGAATTAAATAAACACATAGTTCAATGTTAGCATTTAAGATAACACCTAATTAAACACAATTAAATATTATTAATTATATGCCAGGTTCGGGGTATCACACTTTTAGTCCCTGCATTTTATTTATTTTGCGTAAATAGTACAGGACCCCCTTGTGGTTTACGCGAAATGCACGTTTGCGTCTTGTGGTTTAATAAAATAATGCGCAATGCCCCTTCCGTTAAAACATCCGTCCAACTTAACGACGCTTGTGCTCTACGGTGATTCACTTAGAAAAATTATTTTCCTGGACCAAAATACCCTTATTTGCTTATAGTAGTCATTTTCAAAATTAAAAAATAAAAAGAACGAAAAAAAATTCCTAGCTAGCTGCAGTCCCCACCCCACCCCACCCCACACCTGAAACCACTGCCGCCACCCTCAAATCCTGCCACCCTCAACCCCTAATCAAAAATCCCAACCCCTAACCCCAAATTGCGCGTGTTTCGTGCTTTGTGTATGTGTGTCTGTTTGGCAGCGTGTGTGTGTGTCTGTTTGGCAGCGTATGTGTGTTTGTTTTTCGTTTTGTGGTGGTGTTTGGTGATGGCGGCAGGTGGTTATGTTCGTGGAGGATGGTGGTGATGGCGGTATGGTGATGAGTGGTAGGGCTAGTGAGGTATTTTGGGGAGTGGGATTGGTGGTGGTGGGGCTGGTAATAACGGTGGTGGTGGTAGGGCTGGTGGTGATTTTTTTTTTCTTTGGATTAGTTTTTTTTTTATTTAATTTTTTGGGATTAGCTTTTTTGTTTTACTTTTTGGGTTAGTTTTTTTTAATATTGAAAGGGCAAATATGTCATAATTAACATATGTTAGCATTTGGAAGACGTGTTCATGCTTTTAAAAACCATAAGGGGGTAATTTGCACTTTATAAAGTATAGGGAGAAAACTTGTATATAAATAAAAGCACAGGGGGGGTCCCATGTCGTTTACCCTTTTATTTTTGATTGTGAAGAATTCACTTTACGAACGGCTTTTTGGTCCACCTCAATATTATAAATTTCGTGGTGTAACGACACGCCTCAATATATATTCTACGTTAGTTAAAGACGATATGAGATAGAAGTTTCGAACCCATAATAATAGACAAGTTTTTTTCTTATCGCTTTATGCCAACCTTTGGAGGCTAGATTTGTTCCGACCCAAAAAAAAAAAAAAAAGAATTTCTTGCATTCATGTAGCCTGTAGTTTTTTTTTTTTTTCAATTAAAGGAGTTTTAAGTCATTTACATCACTTAAGATATAACACACGAGACTTGATCTTAAGATCTCTCACATATAAAACGAAAACCATACCACCCGGTTTGCTTTTAGTTGAATGTCTACTAAGCCGTACGATGGTTGTTCAACCACATTTGATTAACTCAAATTAAAAGCCAAATTAGAAGGCTCAAAAGAGGAGCAAACATTATCCAATACAAATGGGATTTTCATTTTGACTAGTACAGCAGAACTACCAATCTGGACCCAGGCATTATTGTTGAAATTGCCACCAACGAAACTCAAAGTGAATCATAACTAATGGGTCCCAAATCCAAACTTATTGATAATTGATCTTCCTTTATAATCACTTTCTTTCTCCCCCTTAAGATAGCAGCAAGCATCTTTCTGATTATCTTTGTGTTTTTATGACGAGTAACTCACTGTAATTAAAACATTAAATTTACTTCAAGATTATAAATTTTATAATACAATGATTAGTTCAAGTTAATCAAAGATCAAAAAATATTTATAATAAAAAAACATATGTTTAAATTTAAAAATTTTTCCCATAACAAATTACTGTTCAACCAGTTCATTTAACCTTAGATGTAAACTTATTGATAATTGATCTTCCTTTATCATCACTTTTCTCTTCCCCTTATGATATCTTCCTTTATCATCACTTTTCTCTTCCCCTTATGATAGCAACAAGCATCTTTTTGATTTATCTTCTTTGTCCTTTGCTATTATAGTTGTGGTACTGTGTTTAATCCTTGCTCTTTTCTCACTCCAATAATGGGAATCTAATTATGAAGCCGATACCATAAATTGTGTTTTTTGTTGACTTGAGTACCAGATTATGATCGACCAAAAAAAGTACCAGATTATGAGATAAATCTCGTATTTAAACATCGCCGAAATCACATAGAGTTCAACTAGCAACAATTTTCACGGGCTTCACAAAATACTTTTAATAATGATTTGTTTTACTAAATTCAGTAATTTTTCTAGTTGGCCCGAACCGTTTTGTGATCCTAGAGGATCCTAAATGAAATTAGCGGTCTGGCAATACCGGCTCGTAAGAACAAATTTCAAAATAAGCATCACGTTGATAGAGGCCTCAGGATGAATCCCTACCCGTTATAGATTTCTTTCTTGCAAGAGTATTGCCTCAAGTCTTTGGAGGCTTTTGACATCTCATTGTTGTATAAGTGATATATCTGGTCATGTCGACCTATATATACACATATACCTTCATAGTTTTTTACTGCAAAAGATGTAGCAGCTGTTTTTGTAATAATAGAATTCATTGCCCTTTGCCAATTCTTGTATACATATTCTAAATTCCACAAGAGTGGTGGAGTGATCAACGCGCAATCCTCTTCTGCACTGGGTTAATTAAACACAAGACTTCCAGAAAGTAATTCTCAAGAGAATAGGCTCAAAGAACCTAGTATATGAAATCAGAACACGTAACTTTTCTGAGTAATTTACTTGCATATGCAAGAGCCATGACCAATATAACTTGCCATTTAACCTTAGAAGCATTATAAACACTTGCAATTAGAAGCATTATAAACACTATATAAAACATCATAAACAGCATGTTGATAGATTTCAAGGGAAACTACGAGCCCTTCATGCAAGAAAAGAAAAAAGGCAGAAAGACTTTAGAAGGCCAGAACATGTCGACAGAAGAGGTAACCTGAATGCTATACATAATCATAACGCGTACCGTATGTAATTTCTTCTGCTTCGTTCAGCGGCTCTGTAGATCATAACGCATCCCCCCTGGGCCACCCCTCGCGGGTTCTCTCTTTCTTGTTCATTCAATTCTCTGCACAATCAAGCATATTGGTATACCAAGTTGCTGAAAAACAGAGACTCCTCTAGCTCTCTACTTTCTTGCTTGATCAGTCCAGGTTGCTATAAAATTGAAATTCTTGTATTGTAGCTTTACTTTCTGCAACAATGTTCAGGGTATAGATTAGAGTCCGAATAGAAAAGGCATTCTTGAAAACAAATCCAACACTGACAGGATTGGATCACGCCCTCAAACAATCTTATATGTCGAGCACTCAATTTATAGTTTTATCTGCTGCATACCGTTATTCTGAAAACATTGATTTCACGTAAAAACGGATACACAGAGCTCAAGGGAGGAGCGAGACCACACACTTACGTGGCACACCACGATGCTAGACACCGCCAGAAGCAACCAGTATGTGTACATCCTTTTCTTTATACATTACAGCTCCTCAAAATCAGAAATAAGAGGATATCCATTGTGAGCCCAATCCTCCTGTGCTGCTCCATCCCATCTCCAACTGTCTTCAATAGCTTAAACCCTTGCCCTCCTCCCTTTTCCCGGGCTTGGGACCGGCTGTGTTTACACAGGCAGAGTTACAAGGGTCATCTAAAGAAACAAAGAAAGAACAATGAGCGGTGGAAAAATAAAGGTACACCAACCCAAACTACTATAACAGAGAGAAAAATATACAACAGAATGTGACATCTGCTCCTCTTCAAAAACATGCAATTGATATGAGAATGCACATCATGAGCGAATATGGATGTAGGAAAGCTCGCACGAGATGATATCCATTAAGCAAACACCAATAACGACCTCAGATGCAACACCACAACACCAGGCATGTATCTGTATATATCTGTGGCTTAATACATATCTAGATGAAATTAAGACCATGAAATATGTCCTCACCTACCTACAGTTGTCAACTAGACATCATATCTAGTTGAAATTAAGACCATGAAATGTGACTTCACCTACAATTGTCAACTAGATAACTTCAAAACACAAATCTGACCGACTCTTCTAGGACTCCATTAAACTACTAATTATGCCTGGCCTGAATTCTGCAGTTCATCCATCTTGAAACCTTAATGAGAGTCCTTTCCAGAGAGTTGTCATGAAAGAACAACTGGCAACACAGAAGACCAACTTCCCTGTTGAGACAAAAACTGCCACCATACGAATTCACCACCTTTCACCATCTACAAATATAATTTTTGTTATTTCCTTCAAACATTTAACAATCAGCATCAACATTATATTTCAATCTTCACATCCTTCATTGTCTAGCAAACCCCAAATTAAAAATTAAAAATAAAAAATAAAAAAAAGGTCGTTCCAATTGTAAAGTGCATGCCATCATGCAACACAATACCATTGTGACAACAAGACTGCACAATACAGGAAACTATTAAAAACCTAACCAAGTTGAAACATTTGAGCTTTTCATGGGGGTCCCATACACAAGGTGCCACCTTGTGTATGGGCATTTTTTCCTACTATATTAAAAATAGAAACAAGAAATCGGCAATGTTTGCAAAGCAGAAAACCTAAGAAAAGCAACCAATGAATTAAAGAAAACAAACAAACATGGGACAGAAAAATCAATGGAAACAAAGGCTAGAGAAAACCTGAATCATATATATCCATGGATGCATATCTACTACTTTTAACGAAGAATGAACCCGGGCCCCATATTGCATCTTCTCCTTCAGATCCTCCTCCCTAATACCCTGAGATATGACTGCAGATAGAGGGGAAAAAGAAACGACCAAAAACATTTGAATAGGAAAAGCACCAAAAACTAGGAGTCATGAAGTCAAACCAGACAAGACCAGGCCAGCGGAGGATAAAAACTGCCAACTTCAACCAGAACTCTCTAAGCACTAGTACTACAGAAAAGAAATAAAAAAGCCCACAAGCAAAACGCCATATTAATACCAAAAGATAACAAGAAAACTTGAGAAGAACTACAGCAAGGGTAATAACAGTACAACCTCCATCTTGCTCACTACCTGCATACAATTACTGCAACCAACAGACTGTACACCTGAGGGCAGCAGCCAGGAGCTCTCATAGTATGCACAACGAACAAATGCACAAAATACACCGCCAAGTACAGTGAGATCAAATGTAATCCTCGTCCTCTGGTTGCTAATTTCAATCCACATATCCTCAGTATCTTGATTTGAACTATGCATAAACAAAAAGAGCAAGCCACAGATGGCAGACAACTGCATAAACGTATTGCAGAAACTAATTCATAGATACTGCCCAATCATTTGATTGCATCTATATAAACGACAACCATCAGTATGACCTATAAGAGAAACTAGATCCAACTATCGCGAGCAACAGAGTATGATCTGTTTTTGAAATATGATACGCACCCCCCTCTTTGCCAGTAGTAGATGCTACAAAAGCAACAAAACCATGAGAACAACAAACAAATCTAATGCATTATGAGAACATGTTCACTGTCTTAGATAATAGGGTACCGTGAAAGCAATAATATGAAGAAACATCCCATCTGCTTGTTTGGCTGCTATCAAGCACTGCAAACAAACGAGTGGATGAGGGCCAGTACAGACACTACAAACTAACAAATAGGGTACTACCACACCGACGAGGGTGAACATCCTTTATCTTCTGGTTGCTACTGCAAGTCCCTATATTACCATAGCAAATGCACTGAGAATCCATAGAACCAAAATCTATACAAGAAGAGAGAACCCAAATAGAGAAGCAATGAACTGAACCCAACTGAACTTGACCGAACCAACTCAAACATGACCAACAGACTTTAGAAGAGCACCAGAAGGCACGAAGCAGGCAACCAAAAGCATCTTCTGTTTTATGAACAGTATGGCAAAGGAGAAGATGCAAAATCGAAGACGAAATCGAAGCATAACACAACATAGAGTTTGCATGAGAAGAGATCTATACCGCCTGGGACCCAGCTTAACCTCAACAACAGTAGCAGCTGCTTACAAGGATCATAAGACTTTTAAGCCTGCCTACAATGCAACTATTGACCATCAAAACAAAGAATTTCAATTGTTTTCCTTGTGTACTAAACCACAAGCCCTGAGAAAACTTAAAATCTATGGACAGCTTTTCCAGTTAAAATTTCAATGGCGATTAGGCAAACTCCTTGAAATAGGTGACAAGGTCCAGCATTTTGAGCAACTAATACAAAGAACCGCCAGAAAAAAGAAAAAGCTGAGCAGGAAAGACGAGATGCATCAACAGATGATACCACCATGTAAACAATCTACCATAACTGGTCAGGCAGCACCATTGAAATTAAGACCACGAAATATGTCTTCACCTACAACTTTCACCTAGATAACTTCAATCGAAAAACAAATCTGACCAACTCTTCTAGGACTCCATTAAACCACAAATTATGCCAGGCCTGAATTCTGCATTTCATCCATCTTGAAACCTTCATTAGAGTCCTTCATCAAAGATAGACACACAAACTGCCACCATATGAATTCACCACGTGCCACCATCTACAAATATAAAATTTTGCTATTTCCTTCAAACATTTGACAATCGGCATTTACATTACATTGCAATCTTTACGTCTAGCAAACCTAAATTAGGAAAAAATACCCTTTCTTTTGTAAAATGCATGCAAGGCCTCATGCAACACAATACCATAGTTACTACAGCACTGCACGATAAAGAAAATTTTTAAAAACCTAACCAACTTGAAACAGTTGAGCTTTTCATGGGGATCGCGGCAACAAACTCTTACAAAGTGAGAAAATCCTGACACAACCGTCTTAAAGTTTTGCAGACCTGACAAACGAAGATGAGTTGAAGAATCATCATTCATACATTCCCACAAATAAAAATACGAGGGAAAAGATTAATAAAATAAAGCAGAAACATGCAACCATGTAAGTACAGCCAAGAACACCATACACGCAACCATCTAAGACAGAAAAAACACAAGATGGAAAAACAGAAATGGCCAAACGAAATTAATTTCGAAACTAAAATGAAGATCAAAGAAATACACTCAAAATTACCCGAAACCCTGGCAATCTCACACCTGAGATCAGAATAAGAATGAAGACTTGTACATTCCTACTATATTAAAAATACGAGGAAACAAGAAATGTTGCAATGTTTGGGAAGCAGAAAACCTAATAAACACAACCGCAGAATAAAAGAAAACAAACAGGGGACACAGAATTCAACGGAAACAAGGGCTAGTGAAAACCTCCATCACATATAAATGCATGCATATCTACTTCTATTTATGAAGAATGAAACCGACAAAAAAACTATAGTCAGGCTTAGGCACCATCCACTTTGCTGCAAACCAGAGTCCCCACATTACATCTCCTCCTTCAGATCCTCCTCTCTAATACCGTGAAATATGACTGCAGACAGAAAAAGAAATGATCAAAACATTTGAGAAGTACCAAAAACTAGGAGTCATGAAGCCAAACCAGACGAGACCAGGCCAGCAGAGGATAAACTGCCAAGTTCAACCAAAACTCTCTAAGCACTAGTACTACAGAACAGAAATAAACAAAACCACCTTTTTACAAAAGATAACAAGAAATTTTTTTCTACAACCAACAGACTGTACAAACTGAGGGCAGCAGCCAGCAGCTAATATTCTCATAGTATGCACAACAAACAAATGCACGATACAACCCCACCAAGTAACCTCCAGCAGAAACATAAATACAACCAAAACGGCAGTGTGACAAGACCCACTAAAGAAGAAGCACCATAGAATTGGTCGCCTGCAAATAGAACATACAGCTATTAACCAGCCAAACAAAACTCCAATTGATCTTATGAACTTCCAATTAAAAATTATGCAAGGCCATAGACAAATGCAGAAAACAACCTCCAAAAACAAAGACACAGCAAACCATTGTTCGTCATGTGAATTCAACAGACTTCCACCTTAACAATTATCACTTACATTATTACCGACAGACCTTCAAATTACAAACCAAATATTTCTATTCATATACCCACATCTAGATTCTCAATTGAATCCCTTCACCTGGTAAGTGCATGCAAACCTCAATGTGACCAGTGACAACTCTCTAGCCAAGTTAGTGTGGACACGAGAGACAAACTTGATCATTTGCTCATTGACGCCGTCTCGAATCTGAACATGCATACAAGTAAAAACATATTCAACCTATAATCCAATATATCTGACAGGAGAGAAGCAGAGCAGTGTAGAGTAAGAAACTCAAACCAGGTCCTCAAGAATAAAGACACTTGACACCATAAAAATAAAGGATCTGCAGATGTCAAATGATGATGACATTAATAACGCAAAGGAAACCCAAGGAAAACCATCAAAATGTTAACGAATGTCGTGGTTTTGAACCGTGGATAAACGAGAAAATAGAGACCACAACAAAAAAACCCGGGGAGATTCTCCGACAGAATGTCAAGCCTGACAATAGGATATCAGTGGAAGACCCAGCACAAAGCCCACAAAGACAGTACTGAAAGTGCAACCAAAGAGATCAAGACAGAAATTAAACATCAATGAGAAAACGAAAACACCAAGAGACCATAACAAAAGAAACTAATGGGTTTCAAAGTGGCTCTCACATGATCTAACGCATACCTATATGCCTATACTGATGCAAAATTGAGTTATATGACGGACTCATGTTAAGAAAACTATGGCTGGCCTCTAATGAAGCAGGAATAGCTGACCGTTATCCGAGAACTGCACCAACTACAGCAAACGCTGCATGCCATGGCATATGACGTCCGTATCTTGCACCTTCTGCCTCTTCTCCTGTAGCCACAATGTTAATAACAAGAGAACATACGGACCAGAATCAACTGAATAGGAGCCCAGAAAAGAGATAAGCATGTAACCAAATGAAACCAGGCTGGGACCACAGAGGACAAGAGATCACGGATTCTTCAAAATAGCCACAACCACGACTCTCTATAAGAAGAGAGGAAACCCACAGCCACGAAGGAATATATTCATTAAAAGAACAACAAGGAAGAAGCAGAAATTACGACAACATCTGAATAACTTCCAACCCATCGCGCGCAAGTCTTGCAATCAACAAAATATACACGAACAGCAGCAATGTCTCCCATATTATGACAATTCTTAGAGAGCAGACTAACAAAGTAGATACATCAAACGAAAAAGGCCAAGCATTCTTCTCCTCCGACTGCTCCTGCCCATCCTGCATACCACAAAAGACAATGGACATCACCAAGAACGCAAAAAAAAAAAAACCATCTATAGAAACAGAAGGTTCACAATGCAGAAGCTGTAAACCCAAATCAAATCACCAACATATATAAAATAGAAGAATCACTAGTCACAAGAGAACTAACTTCTTATATGAGATACCAAGGAACTTCTTTTCTTGAAAACCGCATGTAACCACAGGTACCAAAGGAAAGAAACAACCAACAGCGCAAAGATGAATGAAGATACTGCAGACTGATCCAGTATAAGCAATTGATGAAATCCCACTATCTCCAAAAATTACAATTTGCCTGATGGGACACAACTTGTCCACAATCAAAACAACACAACCTCATTTGATTCTTACAAATTCTATTCCCAATTTTTGAGACTACCTAAAATCCCTTAGTAGACCATCCAAGCTAAGACCTTAATCACAACCCTATAATGTAGAGGCAGCTGAAAAGGGTCACAAGTGCAAAGTCGAGAAACCATTAAAAATTAACCTATAGATGTGAACAGGAGACAAACTTATCACTTAAAAAGAAATGAATCTTCTCGTATCATATTTGAACATCATATACAGGTTAAACATATTCAACCAAAGACCCAAAATATCTGAAACAAAAAGAAGCAAAGCATTATAAAGAGAGGAACTCAAACCAGGCGACTTTAGTATAAAGACACTAGGCACCTTCAAAATAAAGAATCTGCAAATACCATTAATGACTACGTCTATAAAACAAAGACCACCAAAAAACACAATCCAAGTGTTAACAATGCAGCATGGTAAGAAACAAAAAGCCCAAAAAAAAACCTTAAGAAGACCCTCCTAAAGTTTCTCAGAAATAAGAGTAAAACAGTGGAACAAACCAACACATTAGAGAAAAAATAACAAGGAAGAAACAGTCTTACAAAGCAAAGACAGCCATGAATACTGTAAGAATCCTGAAAAACATAGAACCTACGGAATGGACGCCTGAAGATTGCAATCAAAGAAAAGAAAAAGGGAAAATATAAGGACAAAAATTCGGGTACAGCAACCATTGATGTCTGTAATGAAGGCCTCCCCAAGAAAGGAAAATGTGAGCAGGCCTGTAAGGAAGCACGAGCATCTGGCATTGATGTCTGATAACTGCAGAATACAGCAACCATTGGATTCACTAGTGTAGTATTTTCATCTTGTTTTTAAGCCTCCTCCAGCAACCATTGGATTCACTAGTGTAGTATTTTCATCTTGTTTTTAAGCCTCCTCTCCAATCTCCAATACCCATTATAATATGCAGCTGATTCTTCAAAATGGCAAACCATGACTGTTTATAGTATGTAACAACAGACCCACAGGCACAAGCGGAATATACTTGTATAAAGGATAACAAGAAGTCAATGAGAAGAATTACAACAATGCCTGAATTGGTAAACACCATCCGACCAAGCTGGCTTCCGCGCGCAAGTACTGCAATTAGCAAAATATAGGACAACAGTAAATTATGCATTACTATATCAGTTTTTTGCATAGTAGACTACAAAAATCAACAAACCCAAGCCAACAAAAGGTCAATTCTTTCTTCTGCTCCAGCTGCTTTTTTCCATCCCCACATACCACAACAATAGGCACTGGACATCATAAAAAATTCAAATAAGAGCCAGGATCTACAGAAACGTGAATTTTCCAATACTACATCACTTACTTATATAGCAATACTAACAAAATCGACAAACTTTTCAATCTGTATTCTTCTCCTCCTACTTTTCTCCATCCCCGCATACCAAAACAGGCACTGGACGACATCAATAATTCAGGTAAGACCTAGCATCTACAAAAACACGAGAATCACATGCAGAAGCAATAAACTCAAACCAATCACCACCATTACAGGAGTTACAAGGGAACTTTTCTCTGAAAGGTGCATGTAGCATGTGGCACCCAAGGAAAGCACATAATCTATCAGATATGAGGAACATATTCATTTAGAGGTTCAACAGTTGACAGAGTAGGAATTACAACAAAAGCCTGAATGTCCAACTTGCTGGCTTCCTACCGCGAACAAGTACTGCAATCAACAAAATTTGTAAGGATGGCAGCGAAGTTACTCATACTAAAACAATTTGTTATAGACCAAAGCTAACAAAATACATAAACCAAACCAAAAAAGTCAATTGCATCCTTCCCCTCCAGCTGCTTCAATCCATCCCCACAAGCCATAATAGGCACTGGACATACAAAAATGCAAGAATAACGATGCAGAAGCAATAAACCCAAACCAAATCATCAGCATGTACAAGACCAACAGAATCACCATTCAAGAGAGCACCAATTTCTCATAGAAGGTACATACCAAGGAACTTCTCTCCAAAATTGTACAAAATATAAGCCGACGAAGGGGAGAAAAGAATTCGGAAGTGCAGAAACTATCAAACACATAACAAACACCACTCAGCAACGTGCCTTAACCAATTAATGAAGTTTGGCCTACCATGAAAGATTTAAATACAATATTTACCAAAGTATTTAGTTACAAATAAAACAGCAAAACCTAATTGATTTTTTAGTTTTTAATTATATACAAAACTTATGTAACAACCTTTCTTTTACAGACCATCTGACATTAAGACATTAATTAGAAACCTAACATATCCTGCAGATCAAACTGATTAGAAGAAAAGCAGTTCACCAGACAACTAACTCACCAAACACCAAAGCAACTGAGATCGTTTTTTATTAAATATTTGGAAGCCTGACGAAGCACCATTCAACTAGAAATATCTCTCTAGAGTCGAACAAAATCCAAGAGAAGACCCTGAATGATTCAAGGAATTATAATCCGACACATAGTTACCAAATTCGCCCTACCCCCCTTCGAACCGCGTATCGGATTCCACGTCTCAATTCACGGTACATTTGCGTACCGGAACTCTACGAATCGCGTTCCAGTTCACTAAAGTTAGCGACTCGAAAAACATACAAATTTTTATCAGAAAAATAATGAAAAAGAATAAAGAGCCTTAAAAGTATTAACATATACAGATTGCAAACATTTAACATATAAAAAATTTCTAATTTGCTTTTGTGTCTTATGTTTGATATACAATATTAAAAAACTATCTTAATTGTTGGGTTTGGATTTTGGACTTTAGACTAACGTTACAGCAAATTGATTTTAGTAATTAGTAAACATAAAATACCATTGATCTACAGAATATTTGATAATGGAACCCAATAATTTTTCATACTGTATTGTGAACAAAAATTAGCATACCAAAAAGTATACACCCATCGTATCTTTTAAACTCTAAGTGTCGTACCCCGTACCCAAATTTGTACCGCGACTCGGACCATACCACGAATCTGGTAACTATGATCCGACACATGCCTTCTGGATGAGTATGTTTATACATGAACAAAAATGAATACAGCAACACAAGATAGCTGTGCGGAAAACCTGTAATGGAGCACGCCTACATTGCTAGTTACCAACTGCATAGATTACCAGAACCTCTCGAACGATAAAAAGCCAACAAAAAGAGTAAAAATGGCAAACCAGAACACCACAAAATGCGGAACCCAAAAATAGCCTCTACGTTACCAAGATTCGATACTGCAAAAAATAACAGAAGGGAAAAAACCTGCTAGAAGAGAGAGAACAGGGATGACTTACGACTAAAGAAGACCTGAATGGATAAACGTCATCCAACTTTGCATAATGACTAACTGCAACAATCAACAAAGTAGACAAGGCGGTCCAGCAGCAAATATTCACAAAAGACCAATCTTTATACACCAAGACTAAGATGATGAGAAAGCGGTTCCATATAAATAGCCAGTCAACCACGAATGAATCACTGCTTGCAAGAACTTAATTACTGCAAAAAGAAAAATCCCGCAATCCCAAAGAAGAGAAAAGGAGGATGATTTACAACTAAGACCTGAATAAGGATAAATAGGGATCATCGGCATCCAACTCTGCACAATTGCTGCAATCAACAAGGAGACAAGGCAGGCCAGCAGCAAATATTCAACAAAAGACCAATTTTTAAGACACCAAGACTAAACAAAGGCACAACAAAACCTCAATCTTGATGAGAAAGCGCGCTTCATTCGACAAAATATCCAACCACCAACAAATCAGTTCACTGCTTGCAAGAACTTAACTACTGCAAAGAGGAAAAACCCCACAGGCGCGTAGAATAAGAAAAGAATTTGCAACTAAGGCAAGAATAGGTAATCAGCATCCAAACCAACCAAATCAAAACTAATATTATCCCAATAGTATGAGGTGTGCCTGTCTATATAAATCATGAACACGATGGCACTACTTACTCCCCTGAAAAACCGTCTCCATCATTACCAATTGGCTTCCAACTTCACACAATTACTGCAGCAAAATAAACAAAGTAGACAAGGCAAGCCAGCATAAATATTCTCACATAACGATAAGGCACAAGCAATTCATAGAGTTAAACCAAGCACAAACGACATGATGCAAAACCTCAACCAACTGAATCTAACCAAAACAATCTTTATCGCGCACTAAGTCTGAAAAACACCCATCATTCCTGACCTCCGTCAGCTAATTGGCATCCAACTTTGCACAATTACTGCAGTAATCAATCCAATTTTTCTTTCAATTCCAAATCGTGCAAGGCAAATTATTACCTCAAAAAATCTCTTTTTCTCAGATAATCTGCGCTCGAACCAATAAAGCAGAGCAGTGTAGAGTGAGAAACACCAGAACCCTCAGAATAAAGACAGCACCATAAAAATAAAGGATCAGCAGATATCAAATGCTGATGACATTAATAAAGAAAAGGACAACCAAGGAAAACCATCAAACGATGCAGTGATTTTGAATCATGGATGAATTAGAAAATAGGCTTCACAACAAAAAAACCTGGGGAGTTTCTCAAACCTGACAATAGGATATCAGTGGAAGAATCAATGCAAAGCCTACAAAGACTACTGAAATTGTAACCAAAGAGATAAGGAGAGCAAAATTAAACATCATTAGGAACAAATACACCGAGGAACATAATAAAAGAAACTAATGCATTTCAAGGTGGCTATCACACAATCCAGCACATGCCTATATGCCTATACGGACACAAAACCGAGTTATACGACGGACTCATGTTAAGAAATCTATGGCCGGCCTATAATGAAGCAGGAATATCTGACTTTGCTGTCCGAGAGCTGCACCAACTACAGCAAACACTGGCATATGAAGTCCATATCTTGCACCCTCTGCCTCTTCTCCTATAGCCACAATGATAACCATAGATAACAAGAAAAGACAAGGGCCAGAATCTACTGAATGAGGAGCCCAAAAAAGAGTGAGCATGTAACCAAATGAAACCAGGCTGGGACCCCGAAGGACGAAAGATCACTGATTCTTCAAAATAGCCAACCACTGCTCTCTATCTACAAAAAGAAAGAGGAAACCACAGGCATGAAGAAGGAATATATTCACTCAAAGGACAAAAAGGAAGTTAAGGAGCAGAAATTACGACAACTCCTGATAACTTCGATCCAACTCACTGGGTCCCCCTCGCATGCAAGTATTGCAATCAAAAAAATATACAAGCAGCAACAATGTTTCTCATATTATGCCAATTCTTAGAAAGCAAGACTAACAGAGTAGATACATCAAACCAAAAAGGCCAATTGCATTCTTCTCCTCCAGCTGCTCCTCTTCATCCCCACATACCACAGAAAACGATGGACATCACCAAATACTCAAACCATAGAAACACAAGAATCACAATGCGGAAGCAGTAAATCCAACTCAAATAACCAGCAGCATGTATAAAATTACGGAATCACCGGTCACGAGACTGACTTCTTATAGGAGATACCAAGGAACTTCTTGTCTCGAAACTGCATGTAACATAAGGTACCGAAGGAAAGAACCAACCAAAAGTGCAGAGATATATAAACGTACCACACACTAATCCAGTATAAGCAATCGATGAAGTCCCGCCAAGACTACGAAAATTACAATTTGCCTGATGATGCATAGCTTACCTCCAATGAAAAGATCACAATCTCATTTGATACTTACAAATTCTATTCCCAATTTTTAAGACTGCCTAGAATCATTTCAAGATGACCATCCAAGCTAAGAAGTAAGACCTTAATCACAACCCTATACTGTACTGTAGGGCAGTTGAAAAGGATCACAAGTGGCCAGGAAAGAAACCATTAAAATTTTACCTAAGTTTGGATGTGAACAGCAGATGAACTTGATCACTTTAAAAAAAATATCTTCTCGCATCATATCTGAGTGTATCCAGGTTAAAATATTCAACTAAAGACCCAAAATATCTGACCAGAAAGAAGCAAAGCATTATAAAGTGAGAAACTCGAACCAGGCAACTTTAATATAAACACACTTGGCACCTTCAAAATAAAGAATCAGCAAATACCATTGATTTCTACATCAATAGCACAAAGACCACCAAAGAAAACAATCATTATGTAAACAATGCACGATTTTGAATCATGATTAGATGTATGAGAAAATACACTCCACTAACAGAAAACCTAAGAGGACCCTCCTAAAGTTTCTCACGCTTAAGAATAAAACAGTGGAACAACTAACTAACATATGAGATGAGAAAATAACAACGAACCCAAGAAATGGACTCCTGAAGTTGCAATCAAAGAAAGAACAGTTAAAACAGACCAATTTTCCTAGAAAAAACTGTTAGTCGTGTTGGCCAAGCATAAAACAAAATTCAGAAAATTGGACCCAACTGACAAAAAAATGTAAAGAAAAGAAATACCAAAAAGATAATAAAACACTAAAGCCGAGAGACCTCACATACAGAAAAGAGATCCAAGAGACGATACAGAATCATTCGAGGAATTATAATCCGACACGTCTTCTTAATGGGTATTTTTATATGTGAACAAGAAGAATACAGCAACAAAAGATAGCTGTACGGAAAACCTGTAATGGAGCATGGCTGCTTTGCTAATTACAAACTGCATAGATAACCAGAATCTACCAAACAATAGAAAGCCAAGAACAAGAGTGAGAACACCACAAAACACAGATCCCCAAAATAGCCTCTCTGTTTCCAAGGTTAGATACTGCAAAAAAACAGATGGGCAAAAAACCTGCTAGAAGAAGACGAAAATGAGTATGATTTACCACCAAGGAAGGCTTGAATGGATAATCATCATCCAACTTTGCACAACAACTAACTGCGACAATTGACAAATTAGACATGGCATGCCAGCAGCAAATATTCTCATGAGACCAATCTTTAATAAACCAAGACCAAATCTTCAATAAACCAAGACCAAACGAAGGCAACAGAAAAACCTCAATCAAATTGATGAGAAACTGATTTCCTTGAAAATAGCCAACCACGAGCGAATCACTGCTTGCAAGAACTTAATTACTGCACAAAGAAAAAGCCCACAATCCCCAAGAAGATAATTTACGGCTAAGGCCTGAATATCTACATAGGGATAATCGGCATCCAACTCCGCACAACTGCTGCAATCAACAAGTAGACAAGGCAGGCCAGCAGCAAATATTCACAAAAGACCAATTTGTAATACACCGAGACTAAACAAAGGCACAACAAAACCTCAATCTTGATGAGAATGCGCGCTTCATTCCTCAAAATATCCAACCACCAACAAATCAGTTCACTGCTTGCAAGAACTTAAATGCAAAGAGGAAAAACCCCACAGGCGCGTAGAATAAGAAAATAATTTGCAACTAAGGCATGAATAGGTAATGAGTAATCAGCATCCAAACCAACCAAATCAAAACTTCCCAGTATTCGGTGTGCTCATCTATATAAATCAAGAATTTGACGGCACCACTAATTCCGCTGAAAAACCGTCTACTCCATTACCAATTGGCATCCAACTTCGCACCACAATAAACAAAGTAGACAAGGCAAGCCAGTATAAATATTCTCACACAACGATAAGGTATAAGCAATCCATAGAGTTAAACCAAGCACAAACGACATGACACAAAACCTCAACCAACTGAATCCAACGAAAACAAACATTATCGCGCACTAAGTGGTCTCCGTTATATGAATTTGAAAAGCACCAACTTTGAACGATTACTGCAGCAATCAATTCAATTTTTTCTCTCAGTGTTCATATCGTGTAAGCCCAATTATTACCTCAAAAAACTATTTTTTGCAGATAATCTGCGCTCGAAACCTCAATGAAAGCCCAAAAATTCCCCTACAGATCACATAATTGCAATGTGCCTCCAAAACTCTATATATATATCTATATATATATATATATATGTATATATATGTATGTATAGATATATATCTCTATACATATATATATATATATAAATACTAAAAAAAACTTATCTCGATCTGATCAATTGTATCAATTGTTGAAAGAACTTTTGTATATATATATATATATAATCATATATATATAGATGTAAAAATATATGTATATATATCTCTATACATATATGTATACATATGTATATATGTATAGATATATGTATATATACTACATACATATGTATATGTATATATATATACATACTAAAAAAAATTTATCTCAATTGTATCAATTGTTGAAAGAACTTTTATATATATATATGTATGTATACATATATATACATATATCTATACATGTATACATATATGTATACATATGTATACATATATATACATACTATATATATATATATCTCTATTCATACTAAAAAAAATTTATCTCGATCTGATCAATTGTATCAATTGTTGAAAGAACTTTTGTATATATATATATATATATACATATATATATATGTATATATATCTCTATACATATATGTATACATATATATACATATATCTATATATGTATAGATATATGTACATATATATACATATATCTATACATGTATACATATATGTATACATATTTATACATACTATATATATATATATCTCTATACATACTAAAAAAAATTTATCTCGATCTGATCAATTGTATCAATTGTTGAAATAACTTTTGTATATATATATATATATATGTATATATATCTCTATACATATATATACATATATCTATATATGTATACATATATGTATACATATATGTATAGATATATGTACATATATATACATACTATATATATATATATCTCTATACATACTAAAAAATATTTATCTCGATCTGATCAATTGTATCAATTGTTGAAAGAACTTTTGTGTATATATATATATATATATATATATATATATATATAATCATATTAAGAACTCATCTCGATCTTATCAAAATTGTTCACGACAAAAAAACAAAAAAAGGAACGACTGTATATTATATTATCTATATAAACCCCTAAGAAATAAAAGAGGCAAGAAAGCATTACCGAATGCTATGGCACAATTGACGCTAAAATAGATTGGATTGCCAATGTGCGATCGAGGTATATATAGGGTTTGGGGGTAGGAATGGATGGCTATGATTAAGCGGTGGGCTTAAGATCCGACGGTCAAAAGTCAATAACGTGTTTACCAAAAAAGAAAGATAAGATACGATTCCTTGTATGTTTTTGTCTTAGGCTCCGTTTGTTTGCCGTAAAATATTCTCTTGAAAAATATTTTTTTAATTTTACGGTGTTTGATAATACTGAAAAATTAGTCAATTAAAAAATATTTTCTGGTAAAAAATAACAGGTAGTTCAAAATTTGAGAAAATATTTTCATATTTTTTGGGAGAGACAAATATTTTTTAGAACTTAACAACCCCTATTTTATATGTATATATATATTTTTTATAAATCTCATGTCAAAAAATATTTTTTATTGTACATTTAAACACCATAAAATATTTTTCAGTATTATATTTTCTAATAAAATATATTTTTTAATAAAATATTTTTTACTAAAAATATTTTTTATAAATAAGTTATTTTACGATAAAAATATTTTATTTTTTAAATATTTTTTACAAATAAATTATTTTACAGCAAATAAACAGAGCCTTAAGGCTATCCTCAATGGAGTCTCTATAATGGGTCTCTATAAATTATTTTAGAGACTCATATAGAGACTAAATAGTGTTTTAGAGACCCACTTAGAGACTAAGGCAAAAAAACTATTTTAGAGACTCATTTAGATACCAAGATAAAAAAAAATCTACAGTGACGGTCTCTATAAAATTGAATCCCTATATCGTGTTAATTTTAATTTTACATAATAATTTGATTATGTGTCATTTTTTATCGTGTATTACTTTTTTTATAATTAATTGTTATTTAGATTATCTCAATTTTTTTCCCAAATATTTCAAGCAAAAAATATATAATTTGCGTCAAACATAATGTTTAAAAAATTGGAATTACGTTTAATTACATAATTGTATTTTCAACAAAATTATTTAAAAATCTCTAATTAAAAAAAACCCTACGTAAAAAAAAATCTTAATTAAAAATCCTAATTAGTTTACCCATTAAATTAAAATTTTCTCGTGTGCTGGGTATATATTTGTTTTTTTGTTCTTCATTTTATTCAATTTGTAAATTAATTAATTTTATTAATTTAATCACAAATCTAAAATTAATTAATTTTACTTAAACTAAAAAAAAGTAAAATAAAAAAATTACAAAAACCAAAAAAGTGTAACAAAGCAAAAAAAATAAATAAAAAAAAAAAAAAAAAAAACAAAACCATAATTTAAAAAAAAAGTATAATTAAAAAAAAAACAAAAAATAAAAAACAAAAAAACGCAAAGCAGCAAAAGCTTTGCAAAGCAGCAAAAGCAAAAACAACAATGGTGAAAGCCCGCCGCCCCTCACCCTCCCCCCCTCCCCCGCTGCTACCTCCCCTCCCCTCCCCTCCCCTCCCCTCTTTCCCTTTATGTTCGCTGCACCACCCCCCCCATGCACCTACCCCCCTCCCCTCTTTCCCTTTCTGTACGCCGCACTACCCCTCCCCCCCGCGACGCATCTACCCCCCTCCCATCTTTCCCTTTCTGTTCGCTGCACCCCTCCCCCCCTACCACGCACCCACCCCCACGCACCTACCCACCCCTCCCCGCTTTCCCTTTTTGTTCGCTGCACCCCCCCCCCCCGCACCTACCCCCCTCCCCTTTTTCCCTTTCCTTTCCTCGTTGTTGATGTTCAAAATATTTTTTTGTACTTCTTTTTTTTTTAAATCTGACATCGTCAGATCTGATCTTGTTTTTTTAGAGACTCATTTTTATCTTTTTGTATAGTCTCCATTTTTTTCAACAAATTTGTTGAAGAAAATTGAGACTATGTGCTATTTTGGAGACTCAAAGTTTGAGTGATGTCATAATTTCGCTAAAAACTAGCAAATAGTATTTTAGAGACCCCCATTGATGATGAATTTTGATCAATAGAGTCTCTAAAACAGCAATCATTACTGTTTAGAGACTCTTTAGAGACTCCATTGAGGATGCCCTAATGTCTTAATTTGACCTCGTGGAGAGCAAGGCGGTCAAGACCCAAAAAATATATATATATATTGTAAGGCGGTCAGACCAATAAATAAATAAATAAAAATTGTAAATGTCCTATTTAGTGTTTATCGTATTTGTAAATGTGTCAACTTTGTTTTTTGTATTTAAAGGAGGTCAAAATCGGAGAAGCTAACCAATTACGATTTTAGGGGAATAAGCACCCCTTCTAATTGAGTAATCCTTAAGGGACTGTTTGGAATAAATAAATTTCACAAATAAATTAATTTTTGTGGAATTCATTTGCGTAATCCTTAAGAGACTGTTTGGAATTAATTAATTTTGTAAAATTCATTTACAAATTCAATTTTTTTTGTTTGGTTGCACCTTTTTAAAAAATTACAAATTTAAGATTTGTAATTCTTGGATTTGTACAAGTCTTATTCAAATCTGAGTTCAAGATGTGGAATTTACAAATTCATGTTTTATAATTATGTTATTAATTTTTTTAGAACAAAACTACCCTCGAGTTAAAGAAAAAAACATAAAATATTTTTTTCACTCTTCTTCCCAACTCTTGTCTCTTCTTCCAAATTGACAGCAAAAGGATAAAAAAGTTAACTTGTTCCATTCACTCTTGTTTTAGGTATTCGTTTGATTTTTCGTGCAAAATTTATTTGCTATATCTTTTCTATTATGTATTATTATTTTTGTTCTTTTTATGGTACTATTATGTTGTTGTTGTTGTTGTTGTTGTTGTTCCTTCTTATTTTTAAGATAATAACATGTAATAATTATCATACCAACTAAATATTGGTCAAACTCTTACTTAGCAATAGTTTACTATTTCATTTGCCTTCTGATTGATTTCTCCAATATATTTTATATGATTTGTGAATTTTCTTAATTGTTTACTAGTGATATATGTTGTTTATATGTATTTTCCGCCTCGTTAACAACTAAATGACAAGTTCCTTCTTTTTGTAATGTTGAATTGTTGTTTGAATTTGATGAATAATTTGCATTAGTTAAACCTAAAGTTGTTTTTTTCATATTAAACTTATGGTTGAATTTAAAGTTATTATGTTTATTTTATCATGTTTAACATTTTTGAAAATATTTATTTGTTTTTTGTTTTTTATTTTGAATTTTTATGATAATACCATAAATTAATAGTGGATTGAGAATATAACACTTATATGATAGCCTGATTTCAATTGAATAAAATAAGGGTGTTGAAGTAAAATACAACTATTAATTCTAATTTTACATGTGTTATAAACATAATTTGAATTTACAAATAATAAAATTGACTTAATATTATTTTTCAGTTCCAAGCAAGATAATTTATTTGTAAATAATTACTCATAGAATTCATTTATAAATGAAATAAATTTCATATATGAATTGATTCAAAACACTATGTAACACTTTAGTCACTATTTGTTCTAAATTTACCCATTTTGTCGGGTATTACTCACGTGGCATAAAAAATTCAATTGTATTCACTAATAGCAATGTGACCAACACATAACATAACCAAAATTTGGGGCCAGTAATAACTTAAGAACTAATACCAGCACAACTAACATAGATAAGAAACCAAACATTGGGAGGCTAACTTGTTAAATGCAGTAAAATAAGGAATAAAATAGAGCATTTACTCAAAGGGAAAAAATATATATTGTTAGTGTTATTTATGGAAAATAAAATGTTGAAATATAAACTAGAATAAGTTGCACCAAGCTTGACTCAAAATTTAGTTGCTTAATTATTTTTGTGTTTTTGACTTTTGAATCATTGGATGACTCTTCAAGGTATGCTATGTGGTTTATTGTTGTTGCAATTGTTTATTGTTATCTTGTCTTCGTGGTTGGGTTTCTTATTTGATAGTAACATGAAGTCTATTTTCCCTCAGGAGAATTATAACATTAGTACTTTTGTTTTTTTCAAGAAACAATGATTCAAATCATTAGTTTAAATGGTTCAAGTAGTATATATAATTTTAAACTATTTTACTTGATATTGGGACAAATTCAAATTTTATGTTTATTAGGAATTAAAATCATACAAATTAATACTCATATATTAATTTATTTATTTAGTGGGGCTAATTAATTTTTAGCCTAAAAATATTTTAAAATACACCTAATTTCAAAAAAATAACTCCAACTCACTTCTTAATGGTTACTTTTAATAGTTTCACTCTTGCAGTCCCCACTGCCCCTATATAGGGTCACCGGTGTCTGGTATTAATTAGTTTTATGATAGAATTTCAGACTAATTAATATGGTATTAAAATTCGACATTGATCTTTTATTATTTATTTACATGTGATCCATTTGTATTTTAATATTTACGTTAATTATGGATCACAAGTAAAAGAAATATTGAAAAATTCAATTATATGAGCTACTCGTACGGTATAGATCATAATGCATATCCTGGGCCAACCCTTGCCAGTTATTCTGCAGGATCAAGCATGGGCCTTCAGAAGATACTGTAAAGATTAAATTTTTCTTTTTTTCTTATGGACTATGTTTGAAGCACATGGAGTATTGTGCTTGCATATGATCATAATTGGCTCAAAATGATTTGTCTTGAGTTCTGGAGGGGAGTGACAAAAAAAAAAAAAAAAAAAAAAGAGTTTAGCTCATTACGATTTATATCATTGATTTTTTTTTTGTAATAATATAATATAAGAATATTCAAATTCATCAAGTAATATGATGGTGATATTACGAAATACCTATATACTCTAAAATAAGGAATATATATTTTTTTTGTTCCAAAATAAGGAAGATAAAATGAGCTTCACCAAACTCTTAAAAAGTAGAGAATTGATATTATTCCCATATAATTAGGAATTCAAATATCTCCGCATGGATTAATAATTATCCAAATACTTGATTGGACAACCACTTACGATAAGCCATATACATTTTTTTTCTTTCTTTTTCCATGATTAAGAAGCTTTATACATTGAGTAATTATAAATATTTCGATCGTTTATGCCCTTAAACTATGATACAAGATTCAACAGTAGTTTAGTGATATGTCATTCATTATGACATGAGATTCAGGAATAGTCTAGCAGTGTATATATAAAGTATTGAAAAATCAGAATTCAAATTTTATTCGGGTGGAGCCCGGTGAAAAAAAAAAAAAAAAAAAACCTATGATGCATCATAAAACACAAGCCCTTACACATTAAAACTTAGAAGCCTAGGAGTCCTGCACCATTTTTATTGCCTTGGCAACATACAAGCTACAGTTTGTCACCAATGAAAATTATCCTATTTTCAAAAATAATTACTCTCAAATCACACTAGATGTGTTTATATTTATCATATATTAACATGTGATAATCGCGCTATATTTCCTATTCTTAATAATTGTCTTAGATGAATAATATTGACTTCTTTTTATTTAGTGAATAATCTACCCCCAGCACATGACAAAAATCTATTTTTTTTGGATTTTTATATTTAATCCCAGATTTTTTTGAATTTTTTTTACAAATGGTCCTTATTGTTTTTATAAAATTTTAAAATTATCTTTATTATTTAAAATTAGTTAATTCAGTTTTTATTATTTTTTAAAAATTTAAATTAATTTATATTGTTTAAAATTAGTCAATTTAATCTTGTTATTTTTCAAAAAATTTCAATTTAGTCCCTACTTAAATTAGCTAAATTAAAATTTGAAAATAATGAAGATTAAATTGATTTTTTTTAAATAATAAAAGCTAAATTATCTAATTTTAGACAATAAATACGAATTTAATTTTTTTTAAAAATAATATACACTAAATTAATTAATTTTAAATAATAAAAATAAATTTTAAATTTTAAAAAAACAAAAAGTTCTGTGTGTGCAATTTTCCCAAATTTTGTCATTGTGACCAAACCGAAAACAGTACCCAGCACCGAAGATTCTCGAATAGGCATATTAAGTAAAGTAGTAAAATAGATCAACATCATCAATCCACACACACTGGCGCACACACACAGATGTCGAGGGATACGACGACTTTGACATCTTCATCAAACAACCACACCACCACCACCATCACCACCGGCGCCGGCGACCTTGACGATCTCCACTCCGTCGCCGCTGAGCAACGCCGCGAACTCATGGCAGCGGAAGCCCTAGAATCCGATCTCGACCTCGCCTTCCAGCTCCAACTCCAAGAAGCCATCAACGCTTCCCTCTCCCTCCAGCCCTCCACGTCGTCATCATCATCACCACCACCAGCAGTCCTACCAAGCGACGACGTTTTGAATCTCTCGCAGCTACAATCGCTGGAGCTCTCGAAATTCGAACAAGAGCTAAACGATTGTAAAATTTCGCAATCGGAATTCAAAAGAATTAGGGAAGATCTCCACCGTCGGATTCACGATCAGAAATTAGCGGCGGAGATTGAACGGATGCCGGAAGACGAGTGGGAAGAGTATGGGGATAATTACGAGAAGCCCTACGGTGAAGGGAGTTCTAAAGCCGTAAATAATGAGATTTTTAGGGTTTATTGTAAGGGTTTAGTGGAGAAATCTTCGTTCTCGAAAGCTCAATTTGCTGCCATTGGCGTCGCGATTTGCGATTCGAGAGATGAGTTGATGTTTGAGCTGAAGAAGCCTTTGGTTTTGAACGGGGCGAGTCAGTGTGCGGAGATTAAGGCTTTGATTGAAGGTTTGAACGCGGCGCTGGCATTGGAGTTGAGCAGAGTCGTGTTTTATTGCGATTGTTACCCGGTTTTTCAGTATGTAAGTTCTTGATCCTCTCGTCTTTTTTCTTGAATTCCATTGTTTTGGATTAGTTGTTTACATGTTTTGCAAGATCTCTCGTACAGGTTATGGGGCGATGGTCGCCAAAACAGCGAAAGGTAGTAACGTTACTGAATCAAGTAAGAGACATTCGAGAAAAATTTACATACTGCCATCCATCATTTGTGGCTCGAAATGAGATTAAGTTTGCATTTAAGTTAGCTAGAGACGCAATAGTTTCTCAGATGAATAGGCCTGCAGAATCTAGTAATCCCAGGAATTTGTACGAGACATGCGTAATTTGTTTGGAGGATATGGATGTTAGTCAGATTTTCTCTGTTGATGGTTGTCTGCACCGTTACTGCTGTTCTTGCATGAAACAACATGTAGAGGCAAAGTTGCTTCAAGGGCTGGTGCCGAAATGCCCTCATGAAAACTGTAATTCTGAACTCAATATTGATAGTTGTGGCAAATTTTTGACTCCTAAACTAATTGAGATTATGGGACAACGCATAAAGGAAGCTTCAATTCCTGCAATCGAGAAGGTGTATTGCCCTTATCCAAAATGCTCGGCCTTGATGTCGAGGAGTGAGGTTTTAGAGTATTCTAGTGGTTGTTTTACTGGAGCAGAAGCAGATAGAGCAAGGAAATGCGTAAAATGTAATGGCCACTTCTGCATCAGTTGCAAAGTTCCTTGGCACAAAAATATGAATTGCTTGCAGTACAAGATTATAAATCCCGATGGCAGTTTAGAAGATCTGAAATTGAAGAATCTTGCTGCGAGAAATTTGTGGCGTCAATGTATCAAGTGCGAACATATGATTGAACTTGCTGCTGGCTGCTACCACATGACTTGCAGGTATTAACCTATGCTTGAAACTCTGAACTCCACGAATCTAATACAATCAAAAAATGGTCCAACTCATCATTCTAGCTGTCGGTATGTGCTGCATGTATCCATCTGTATTTTTCCACTAGTTCTGTGAAATGATTTGAACTGGATGTCTTCTTTCTGTTATTTTACGAATTGTTTTATTCTGACTCTTGAACAATATGTTCATATATATCTTTTTACCCTTGTACTGTGTATTCAAGTGTGTTAAAAGATGTTGCGGAAGTTTATTTTCCACTTGTAGATGAAAACCGTTGTAGAAAAATTTGCGGCTTCACTATTTTTTTTCTCTCTTTCATGTTGAGCGGATTATAATCTTCATTCCTCTATATACACCCAAAAAAAAAAAGCATAACTATTACATTGATTCTAATAATCGATATGCTATAATTGTGTACATGTACTTGACTTTCCTATAGTATATCAATTTACCTAGTCTCGTGTTTCAATATCTAGCTGATGTGTGTTTCTAGCCCATTCTTATTTTGATTGTTTTTATTGTTTGCTTGCCTTATTGTTCGTGCAAGGGGAAGTTCTCTCTTTCAACAGATAGTGGCTTTCTTGTGTGCAATTTAGTTTCTCTGTTTTCGCTTTCCTGGAGATACACTGACAATTGTTCTGAGTGTGAAAGAAATTAAGAGGCTGAGCTTTCATATGCTTGTGAACTTCTTTATGAAGTTATTGCAAAATTTCACGTAATTAATTGTTAATGAGTGGAACATTTCTTGTTTTAAATGTTCATGTTCCAAGTGGACAGAGAGAGAGGTCGAGCTATGTCTTTACTGTTATATGAGTGGAACATTTCTTGGTTCTATTTTTCTTAAATTTAGGTATTCAGACCAGGCTTCCTCCTTCTCCATACACACCCCAGTCGGGGCCTCCACCCCCCAAAAAGAAATAAAATATTCTCAGAGATGGATTATTGTTTCTTGTTGTTACAGGGAAATGAGAAATTACATAGGAATAAGAATGAAAAGCTTTTAGTATTGGATATTTGATGTATAAATGGTGGTGTCTTTCTTTATTACTGTACTAATTCAGTTCTTTTATCCCTAATGTTCTCTGCAGATGTGGATATGAGTTCTGCTACACTTGTGGAGCAGAGTGGAAGGACAAGAAAGCTACATGTGGATGTCCACTCTTTGAGTATGACTCCGATGAAGATTTTGTTGACGAGGAAGAAGAGGAGGAGGAGGAGGAGGAGGAAGAGGAGGAGGAATTTTATGATTCTGATTCCGATGATTATTATTTTTGAATGCTTTTTGTTCTCTTCTTATCCAAACCTTCTTCTGTCTTTCCTGTAAATGTGTTGAACTGGTCTTGATGTCAGACTATTTGATTTCCCCATTGGTGCAGAAGGGCTCGAGGCTTCACCACACCTTCTTCTATGACCTTGAGAAGAAGCCCTATCGTTGTTTTTAATGTACATTCTTAGCCATTTCTTGCCCATCAATTCAGAAGCTGCATAACCGGTGCTGTAGTTGAACCAATCTACTAACGTGCTATGGCGGTAAAACTCTTGATATCCTCCCTTGTGCTCTTGGAGGTTTGTTGAGTGTTTAGTGGTTACTAGGTCCTTGAGATGATACCGTTATCCCAACTAGTATCCCTGAGATTAACACTGTTGGTTGGGATAGCGGTATAAGTTTAGGGACCTAAATGGCTTTCTCCGTGCTATTCTTCTCTTGGAGGTTGGTTGAGTGGTAACTATCCACATATAAGGTATGCCGGAAGATGCTGTTCGGGGTAAAAGTTTTGTATAGTTACTGTAGGGAAAGGGAGGGAGGGAAGGAGAAGTTCTGAATTCTTTGAGGATGGGGAACTTGGAAAATGCCAACCATTTTCGTTTCATCATCTTGTAACTACATGGACCTATTTTGTAGATTCTTGCTTATTGCAGTTTTATTGCGTATGGGGTTTCCTGTGTTCTCTGATGTCTAGCATTATTCTGCTAGGAGTAATATAATGGTACTATTGAAGCTCTACACCACGTCTTATAGGGATCATCGAATCAATGGCAATAAACTCGGTTTGTTGAGGTTCATATATTGAATACTGCGAAATAATACGTGGAGCAAGATATTGCGTTAGTGCAGTTTTTATTAACCTCAAAATTCTCTAATTATATGTGTATTTATCCCATAAATTCTTTAAAACATGTGTGTTTTAATATAAAAAAATAAAACTAGCTCTCACTTGAACAAAATTTTAGATCCGCAACTAGTTGCCGAGACCATTTGTAGGGAAGATTCATAATAGAAGTTGCAGATAAAAAAATATAATTTGTATTAACTAAAGTAAAATTTTAGATATGTCACTTGCCGCGACATCATTCAAAGGCAAGATTCATAATTGGGGTAGCAAATTTTTTGCTTGGGCTAAAGTCTGTGTTTTGGGCCCAATTCGTTAGAGCCCTAATTATTTATGTTTCTTTTAATTTATTTATTTTTTAATCTAAAGGAAGACAAATTGGGCTGGACCCATTGTTTGTACTCTCTTTATTTTTAATGCAAATACCAAAAAATAAAGGTAGAGAAGTCTACAAAGGCGTAGGTAAAAAGGAAAGCGTCTCCAACGCGGAAACGTAATAGAAACCCACTTGCGTTAAGCAAAAAAGCATCTCCAACACGGAAACGTGAAGCGTCATCATCACTCTCTCCCTCACTCTCTGCACTCTACTCGCTTTTTTCGCGCCAAAAAGAAGATGATGGAAGTTGACGGCGATCTCAAAACCCTACTCGCCGAGCAACGCCGTGAACTGGCGGCGGCTGAGGAAACCGACGCCGATCTCGACTACGCTTACCAACTCCAACTCCAAGAAGCCATCAACGCCTCTCTCAACTCAAAAAACGACGCCGTTGTAACAGACCCTAACCTCGACCACCACCAAAGCGACGACTTTTCCGAACCATCCATCTCTCGTCTCCTTGCCGAAGAACTATCCAACTACGAACTACAACTCCTCGACCACGAAAAATCCCTAGCCGAATTGAGAAATTTACAAAGCGATCTTAGCCGTCGGATTCACGATCATGCTTTCGCTCGTGAAATCATGACCATTCCGGAAGACGAGTGGCAGAAGACCGGAGACTACATCCAAAAGCCCTACGGCGAAGGCTCTTCGTCGAAAAATGTAGGCACGGATGATGAGATGAGTGTTTTTAGGGTTTACACCAAAGGTTTAGTGAGTGAGGAAATAGTAGGGGGAGAAAGGAAAGTATTATCCGGGATAGGGATCGCGATATGCGACCCTAATGATGCTGTGGTTTTCGAAATGAGTAAGGGTTTAATGGCGAATGAGAATGAGGTGATGAATGTTGAAGTTGTTGAAGTGAAGGCTTTGATTGAAGGGCTTGATGTTGCCCTTATGTTGGGGCTGAAGAGGGTTAATGTGTATCCGAGTAACAAAATGGTCTACAGATATGTGAGTTTCCCCTTTAATTTAGTTCATTTAATCGAGAAAAGATGAAATGTTTTGTGTACTCTTGTTGTTTGTGTAGTTTATTTAATCTAATTAGCATTGGTATGTTTATGCTTCGAGCTATATGTCATTGACAAATCTATATGGTGAAATCGTGGGAATGGATTGGTAATAGTTGATTTGAGCTCTACTCTGATTATAGATCATTATCTATTTGTTATGTCTAATCAAAGCATGTTATGCTATGGTTTTTGTACCAATCTTCTTATGTTTAAGATTGTTGCAATTTTTATTTTATTTTTTCGTTTTTTGGTTTGGTTTAGGTCTATAGTTACTTCATTTAGAGATAGCTAATCTTGTACCTAATATGATGTTGGTTAAAGAAATCTTCTTGTTGGTGCAATATTTGATGCAGGTTACTAGACAACAGCCTCGTCCGGAACAGGGCAATCTGGCAACATTACTTGAGCAGGTGAGTCTTCTCGGCAGGAAATTTACCCCTTGCCATGCTCATTTGGTGGAGCAAGACAAGGTCAAATTTGCATTTAAACTAGCAAGAGATGCGATAGTGGCTCAAGTTCGTCGTCCCGTGGCAAAGGGTCAGGGGATGGGTATGGTTGAGACTTGTGCTATATGTTTGGAAGATATTTATGTTGATCAAATGTTCTCGGTTGATGGTTGCCTGCATCGGTATTGCTTTTCTTGTATGAAGAAGCATTCTGAAGTTAAGTTGCTTCAAGGGATGGTGCTACCTAAATGCCCTCATGAAGGATGCAAATCAGAGCTGAGAATGAATAGTTGCAAAAAGTTCCTATCCCCCGAGCTATTTGACGTTATGAGTAAACGCTTGAAGGAAGCTTCAATTCCTCCAGCTGAGAAAATTTACTGCCCATATCCCAGGTGTTCCACCTTAATGTCAAAAAGTGAGCTTCAAAGTTTTGCCAGCAGTTCACATGGTGGGGATTCGGGGGCCAGGAATTGCATGAAATGTCGTCGCTTTTTCTGCATCAACTGCAAAGTTCCTTGGCATAGCAACATGACTTGTTTCGACTATAAAAGATGGAATCCTCATCCAAGTGCAGAAGATGCGAAGCTCGAGTCTCTAGCAAATCGTAATCTTTGGCGACCATGTCCAAAGTGCAACAATATGATATCCCTTGGTCAAGGTTGCTATCATATATCTTGCAGGTATTCATGCCTTGTGCTTTTTTGAAAATTTTCATTTAAAAAGTAGCGAGTTAGATTGGTTGAAGTTATTAGTTTGGGAACTTGACTTTCCTTTTCTTTTTTTACTTGGCTTGGGTTCAAGTCTTGGAAACATCATCTCCTAACAGTTGTAAAATTGTTTTTGCCCACTATTATTTGCAGGAGCCTTGTGTCAGTATAACTATAGAATTTATTTGAATGCTCCGGAAGAACTGTAACTATAACAACTGTTATAACAAGTACATCTTCAGTAATTGATGTCTTAAACAATTTTCCGTTATATGAAATAATTTTCTACTTCATATGGGAAATATGCTTACTGTGTTTTTTACCTTGTTCCATGCATTCATGTGGCAGCTGCTGGAGAATGAGCATACTGTTGGTATGAATCTTGTGCCTATGGTTACAACTTGTTTAGGTTTTTCACTTGTGAATTCTTTCTGCAGATGTGGTCATGAATTCTGCTACACTTGTGGAGCTCAATGGTTAAACAAGAAAGCAACATGTAAATGTCCAATCTGGGACGAGCGCAACATTATCTATGACCGTAATAGGCCTCAGCAAAGGAGAGGTCCGAGAGGATGACAAGGAGTAGGTTTCGTGTAGTGGAGAGGGGTGGAACTACCAACAGACAAACCTTTTAGACGGGTACTTTCTAAAATTCTTTTCTGGAAGCTGTGAATACGGTGCAAGCCCCCTAGTTGGATAAGGTTTCGTTTGTGAATATTATGGGATTGTACTTTCTTGGAAATGGCAGACAATGGTTGTCTGGTACTACTTAATGTAGCCCGGTGCAAGCCTTCTAGTTGGATAAGGCTTCGTTTGTGAATATTATGGAATTGTACTTTCTTGGAAATGGCAGACGATGGTTGTCTGGTACTACTTAATTTAGCCATAACTGTGTACTCCACCCAAAATTTACTTGTGTAGAAGGCACACCATGGTACTTTTGAAATCTTTGTGAGTTGATTATCCTAGAAATTTGTCCTTTATTTGCCTCACGAAACATTAGGAACTAGGTTAATCCTTACCAACTTGATCTTGTTGTTCCTGAAAACAAACATGCATGAACCGTTTCACGAAGTACGTGTCCGGATAGTCCAATGTCTCATCAGGGTTATGGAACAAAGGATTATCCCGGATCTACATTGAGGTATTGACGGTGATTTTTAAATATCGCAAAACATAATGGGATACAATGAGATAGAATACAACATAAACAATGACTTTAGAGTAAATTTCCTTTTATTTGTTTGGAAATTTTTATGGTGGCAAAGGTGTGTAGAATTCGAAGAAATTTGAAAGAACAGGGTTGGTCGCACTTTTACTAATCATATAGTAGTTCAACTAGTTTTTGACAGCATGAGAGCATCTCATGGTTATTGATCTAGATCAGAGAGCTAAGGATGATAATTTAGCCCATCATAATAGGTATCGGATTTAGATTCTCTAATAACGTAATATATTAAGGAGATTACTTATCATAGAAAATATATTAGGGAGATTTAATGGTGGTGAAATAATGAATGTTAATAGGTTTAGGATCAAACTTGTGTTTGTGAAGCAATTATTGGAGTGACGAGATGGGAGCAAGATGATTTCTTATAAACCTCAATATATGGCATCATTCAAACAACCAAATTCACTATGTTACCATTTTAATGCCCTTCCTCCCATCTTAAAGGTTAATACTCTTACCAGTTTGTAATAGTAAGAGCATGGCTAAGGCTAAAAATTGAGTTGAGTTGGTTTTCTTTTACGATGAATATTAAAGTTGTGATTCAAATTCAAATCTCTTATTACACTAGAAATGAAAATTGTAACCTCTCGGTCTGTTTAAGTCAGCCTTACTTTGTGTTGGTCTGACGACTTTACCACGTCCATGGCTAGCCCTTTCTTGGTTTGCTTCTCAAGCCTTTGAGTGTTGAGTTTTGCTTGGGTCAGTTTTGAGGTTCTATCCTCACTTTTCATTGGGTTCGCCTCAGGGCTTTTATCATATCGCAGGCGCATCTTCAAACAATTAAGGAGGTAAATATTGGGTGAGTTGAGTCGATTTGAACACAACTATTCAAGTTTGGTTTGATTTTCAGTCGAACTTAAGAATCTTGCTCAAAATTTAGATTACTAACTTAATAAACTAATATTCGAACTTGAGAATCTTGTTCAAAATTTAGATTGTTAACTTAATAACCTAATATTTCGAATTGAGGTCCACCCAAAATTTTCAAGTTCACGAATGTGAAACTTAAGCCCAAGCATGACTTTATAATTTCCACAAATTAATGTCGAATACGCTTCTACCAAATTGATCTCAAGTGAACTTCAAATTGACCCCAAAATGAATACATTTCTAATAAACTAATCTCGAAGAAAAAGATGAAAAGGAAAAAATAAAATAAATCCCTCAAAAGGCAAACACCAATAGTCTTTCAAAGATTTGGACCTAGCAGGTAGTTGGAGAATATTTCAAATTTTTAACAAATGTTCAAATTTGTAACATTCACTATTCACATATACACAAAAGTAAAACGACGTAAGTTCTGTTTGATCTAGTTGTAAAATTTTAATTTTTGAGGTGTAGAGCTTTGATTAGAAATATTGTTGAACAAAAGCCGTTGATTATTTGTCCTATGTTGGGTAATGTTGAACTTTTAAAAAATTTGAAGACAATGTTAGACTCTAAAAAATATGAAATGGTATATTTGAAAAAAAAAGAAAAAGAAAATAGTTTTCCGAATTATGTAAAAATAGTTTCACAAAAGCTTATTTTGAAAAACTCTAATGGAGAGTTTCTTATTTTTTAACTTTTTTTCACATTTAACTTTTACCTAAAAATATTTTCAAAAATAGGCCAAATAGATTAAATCAGTTTCTAAACTCACAAGAAACACTTTTAATTGTCAAAAAATTAAGTCAAACAGAATTGTAGTCTATACTTTTTTCGACATAAAAGTCAATATAAAATATATTTTTCTTGTCAAAAGTTAATATAAAGTCAAAAAATATAAATTTCAAAATCCCGTTTGATGTTATTTTTACATTATTAACCCTGAATTACCCTTGTAGCATTATTAGTTAGTTTCAAAGTCTTTTAAAAGGAAGAAAAATTGATGGTCAATTTAGAATGACTCATCAGTCTTAATATATTATTATTCTATAATTCACACGTATGAGTCCCACTAATGAAAGAGTTTTAAGAGATAGTTATGTAGAAGAAGTGAAAGTCTAGAGGGGGAGGTAAAAGGTGAAAGGTAAAAGCGTCACCGTCATGCTCCTACTCATTTTGGCGCGAAAAATATGAACACTGATGGCGATCAATGGCGTGATCTAACGGCAGACGCCGACCAACTCCAGGAAGCCACTAATGCCTCTCTCAACTTCAAATCTGTGAGCTCCACCTTAATTTACTCTGTAATGGTGTTTATATTAATTTTGTTTAAGAGGCAGTTCGGTAAACAAAGCTCTCGTTATGTACAAATTTACTTCATATTTATTTTAATTTTAATTTTTCAAAAGACAACTCAATAAACAAAACTAAACTCCGTTATGTGTGAGTTCTGGACCTACTATGTGGTCTATGGTACGCAGTATTAATTTTCACATTTTCTAATTTGTTATTTTCACACGACTCGAAAATGTCTTTTTCTTTTTTACAATAGACGTGAAATTTAACTTAAAACCTTAGCCCACTTTGATCATAACAGTTAACTACTTGACAATTTCAACCAACTCTTTGGTGTGACGGCAACGACTATCCGTTGTGAGTTTGAAGTATTATGTTATCATTTTGTCTTGACCCGTCGTGTATTTTCATTGTACTATTTGAACTGCTATGAAGCCAAGTTTCATGCTAGTTTTCGGGGTAATCTGCTCAGTGAGTATTTCAAGCTCATTTTTGTTTCCACTATTTCAAGCTTATTTTTGTTTCCACTTAACCTTTTTGCAAATTGACATGGTTTTCCCTTTTGAGTAACTTGAGTGTAGGTTTGTGACTTTGTTCGACGAGTTCAAGATTCTAAAACATTAGTAGTGATCGGATATGTTTTGGTGATTAGCCTTGGAATCTATTCTGGTTATATTAGAGATGTTACATGTCACGACTCCAATTTTCAAACGCTAATGTATGTACTCTGACACCACAAAAGCGGAATAAAGTTCAAACTTATATTTACCTCAACATCTTGGAATCGTGATGTCATGGGCTTAGGAAGATCACTCTGCCTAAGTCCGCTAAGGCACAAGATGGTAGCGCAGGCACTAATAGCCGTAAAATAATTCAACCTTATACAAAAGAACCCAATACTAAAATTCAAGGTATAAAAGTTACATAAGTTCAACAATACTTGTTATATAAGCTTCATCACTAAAAAGTTAAAATCATACTCCAAAAATATAATTACAAACCCGTATCTATCAAATTACAACTTGAAATCCCTCTAGTACAACTGAGTCCCTAAGAGTCATAAATCGATTAACTATATAAATTCTAATCCAAAAGGAGAAACAAGATAACAAGATAGTCAAATATATAAAATATTCTCTATGAGCGAGCAAGTAGAGCACGAATGTAGAAAATTCAAATCATCATGTTAACAGGGCTTCCATCAACAAGCAGGCTCAACTGTACCTAAGATGCTATGAAAAAGGGTGAGCTACAACTAGCTCAACGAGGGATAATAGGAACGGGAATTTTCGCAAGCAATTTGTCATTTCGCAATCATTTAGAAAACCATGTCGCGCAGATAAGTTCATAGCAAGCAAGAGTTTCATGTAATAATAAGCATTTGAGTAACACGCAGAAACCAACTATACAGAATGCAATAACACACGCGTAGATAAGCATGCAACCCAAACTTCCCAAGGATAAGGCCCAAACAAGAATGGTATTATATGACAACGTGCAATAACAAGAAACGGGTATCAACATGATAGTAAACCTTCAAGAGAACTATATATATTATAGGTGATACATGATATTGAACATATAACCCAACTATTCAAGGGAAAAGGCTCACATAATATTGAAATTCGGATCACGTATCAATAACAGTAACGACATTTAGATAAACATTCAACCTTCCTCCCCGAGGTCCTCTAAGGACCAAGTAAAAGTACTTAATCACGTAATAAAAAGGATACGGATGTACGACTGTTGTTGGAGATAGCCAGTCTCAAGTCTTCAATCAATATTTTCCCCTTTCGCCAACATTAGGTGTTATCTGGATATACACCGCAGTCTATAGTAGTCGATACTGACTAACAGCCTGATGCTGCCCAGAGATAACGAACTCTACTATGCCCATGAAGTTTGGTACATATCACCGCGCCCATCATTGATAACAATAGGAACACATTTGGAGGGCAACAAAGTAGGTTGCCTCTGTTCATATAATTATATACAAGCATTTCAAACATTTGATCATATAGAACATCGTGCATTCATGTGCGTGTACATAACCTTGAACATATTCCAATGTATAAACATGTAAACAATTATAATATCTTTCATGTAAGCTTCTTTAGTATTAGTACATAATAACAATAACTTGCATGTTGGCCATTTAAACAATAACTTCTACCACTAACAACCATTAGATACGACCAACAACTTCAATGTTCCCGCATTAGTCTAACTTAACTAGTTAATTTTCTTATTTTCCTGAACTCCAATTACTCTGATTTTGGTATATAATCGAAGATTATCGAATGTAGGTAGTTCTAGAATCAAACGGATCTCAATTCGGAGTTGAAACGAATGAGATATGGCCTCCGGAAAATCATTGCGTAAATCTATCAAAAATCCGGTCGAGTTACTCGATCGGATTCACTCTTTTGGATGAATGGCAGTGAGCATCCGAACGAATAAATTTGGTCGAGTAACTCGACCGAATCCACTCTTTCGGATGGAGGTTCGAGAACAAACGGAAACATGGCATTTTGCTCTTAAATTTGTGGTTTGGTTCCAAACATTAGCCAAACATTTTATACAATCAAATGGCATTGCTAAGCACATAAACAAACTCAACAATCATACTATATTACTCATGAATCAACCAATAGATCAAAGAACACTCAAGACACCATCTAAGCCCTAATGTTCTTAACTTACAATTTTATTTATTTCAAGCAACTCAAACCATCAACCACATTTACAAAACACTATCTAACTCGTCAAAATCATCAAAAGCTATAAAAATCTAGTTCAAGCCAAGAATAATACTACCACAATCATCTTGAAACCCTAGAAGAACATAAAAAGCTCAAATTCACAAACCAAGCTTATATATATATATCTTCATTATGCTCAATACACATATATAACTCATCAATCATGTTTTATATGTCTTATAAAACATTTAGAAAACTTCCCTCACCTCTAATGAAGCAACAAATGGAAGATAAAGCTTGTAGGAGCAAGAATAAGGCTTGAAAAGGCTTTGATTCTTCCTTCTTTTTTCTTCTTTTTCTTCTTTTCTCTTCCTGGGTCATGTGGTTTAGTATATGTTGTGTGTGTAATCTGATGTGTGTGTGTGTGTGTGTTTGAGTTGTGTATATGTGTGTGTGGTGTTGTGTTGTGTGTGTTTTTGTTTTAATTGGGGTAGGTGGGAGATATTTAGAAGGGCCAAATGACCAAGTTGCCCCTTTAACTAAATGCATTCTACTAGTTTGCCACCTTGCTAGTTTCTAACTAATTTGGTTAGCTATTGTAGTGTAGTAAAATTTTAATTATTACTTACGATAATTAAGTCACGTAAATGCACGTCAAACAACACAAATGCACGTCAAACGATACTAATGCACATAAAATGATGCAAATGCGTATAAAATAACTCAAATGCACATAAATCAATATAAACACATATTTAATGATATGATATTTCGTGCGGGACTTCACATCATCCCCCCCTTAACAGAATTGTGCCCTCGCAATTCCCTCATTCGATAACTGCTCATCAAGCTACAACGATTCTGACTGAAGTGCACAAGTTGGGTTACCGCATAAGAAGATCGAACATGAACACCCCTGACAATCTTCCTAGACAACACTGTATAAGAATTCAGGATATAAACTCCACATAGGAATACCGATTAATATGCCGAATGAAAACCCCGAATAAGAACTTGATGTATTCTTCATAATTTATGAAATTAGTTGCTTTGAGCTTGGCCGTAGTATAGTTTTTTTAGGTTTGTTGTTTTATTTTCATGTTTTCATAGTCTAAGAAGTTCATATTCTCCGGAGATTCGCTTAAGCGAATTTCGAAAGATGTGACATTCTCTAATAGTAGACAGGAGCTCATAATTTTGGATATTTTTTTATTTGTTATGTCCAATTGAAGTATGTTATCGAGCATTTGTCATTTTTCAATGCTATTGTTTTAGTGCTAAATCTTCCAACGTTTAATGGATTATGTTCAAGATGGATACAATGTTTTTGCTATTTTGGTATCTTGTACCTAATATAATATTGGTGAAAGAAATATTATCGTTGATGCAATATATGATTGAAGCAGAATACTGGAAGACAGCGTCCACAGCAGGGCCATGTGGGAACATTAGTTAAGCGGTTGAGTATTCTCTGGCATAAATTTACCCTTGGCCATGCTCATGTCGAGGAACAAGACTATATCCAGTCTGCAGCTAACACAAGGGATATGATTAAGACGTGTGCCATTTGTTTTGAAGATACTTATCTTGATCAAATATTTTCTATCGATGGTTGCCAGCATCGTTATTGTTTTTCCTGTGTGAAGAAGCACGATGAGGTTCAGTTGCTTCAAGGTTTGCTGCTACCTAAATTCCCTCATGAAGGATGCAAATTAAAGCTGAAAATGGATAGCTGCAAAAAGTTGCTATCCCCCGAGTTATATGATCTTATGAGCGAATGCTTGAAGGAAACTTCAATTCCTGCGCCCGAGAAAGTTTATTGCCCGTATCCTAGGTGACCTGCTTTAATGTCAAAAACTGAAATTCAATGGTATGCCAGCAGCAGTTCTAGGGAAGGTGATTCAGGAGCCAGAAGTTGCACAAAATGTCATGCCATTTTCTGCATCTATTGCAAAGTGCCTTGGCATAATTATAGGAGTTGCTACAATTATAGACGAATGTATCCTCATCAGAGTGCAAAAGATGCAAATCTCAAGTCCCTAGCAACTCATAATCATTGGCAACAGTGTCCAAAGTGCAACCACACGATATCCCTTGCTTGTGGTTGTTATCACATATATTGTAAGTATTCACGCCTTCTGCCTTCTCTTTAGTTTTTTATTTGAAATGTAGCAAGTTAGAATGGTTGATGTCATTAGTTCGGGAACATTACTTGTTTTTTCTTTTTTGTTCTTAGCACGATGGTCACATTATCACTTGTTAAATACTTGATCTCGAGTTCAAGTCTTAGAAACTAGCTTTTTGGTAACAAGGTTGTCTACAGCTACTTCCCCCAAACCCCTGGTATTTGCGGGAGTAGACATTCCTCATTGTCCAATTCGATACAAAGGGTGTGTTCTACAGTTTGCTTATACATATTTTGTATCATTTTAGGGGTCATTAATATATAACAAGATGCGAAATGCCACAGTAGCTATTGTGTCATTCATTGGAAATATCTAAGTGATTCATGTCATCACTTATGTAGCTTAGACTTGAAGATGAATAAAACTTCAACAACTTCCCTATTTTGTTCCTTTTTAAGTTGTATAGTCAGCCAAAAGTATATTCCCATTCCGAAATAGAGCGGGTGGTTTTTACAAATACGTTCAAGGACATCCAAATAGTAGATAATAGATAATATAGGCTCTTAAGGCGTCGTTATTGGCATAAACTAAGGCATTGCAATTGTAGTTCATTTATACTTACTGCGCAACATGGGAGTTGTGGAATCAGTTGTAAGCAAGGGATGTGATAACCTGTTGCTTCATGGCCATTGAGACATCCCGCTCATAACTTTTTTTTTGATGTTATGAAAAAAATCCTTACACAGAAATCGTATTGAGGTAGTTGAGGTTTTTGAAAATGCTAAACTTTTGCTTTGTCTTCTCTTAGAAATATTTGTTTCCAAAAGAATACATGATTTGGAAGGTAGTTGAGTTTTAACATTTCATGACTATCCATAGAAAATATTTTCGATTTTACAAATTTTGCGTGATTAATTTTCTTACCTCTTAATTGAGTTATAAGTACTTAAAAAGGCTCAAATGATTTTTTGTAATTAAGTTGGTTTAGATAACTTTTGCTTGTTATCTAAGGGAGTACTACATGATTTTGAATGTAGTTGAGTTTTAACATTTCATTACTATCCATAGAAAATATTTTCGATTTTACAAATTTTGCGTGATTAATTTTCTTTTTTCTTAATTGAGTTACAAATGCTTAAAAAGGCTCAAATAATTTTTTATAATTAAGTTGGTTTCTATTCTTCTAGATACAAAACGATTTATTGAGGTGAAATTGTTTGGAAGACAAACTTACTTTTAATCTTATATTTCATAAGATCTAATTGTATGAATACATTGACTGCTTGAATTTACTATTTTTGAATCTATGAAGTACTTAATGCCTTTGCTTGAGGACAATCAAAGAATGGGTTTGAGGAGGTTGATAAATCCGTATTTTTAGTAATTTTAACCCATTGAATCATGTATATTGCATTATTATTTCAAGCTTAATTGTATAGTTTACACAAATTTAGTGCAATATAGGTTCTGAAGAAGAAATAGCAAAAATGGCCACAAAAGCCAACACTTGAACGAGAAATTCAACACAATACTAAAAGAGGAATGTAGAGCGACCTTGACACGAGCAAATCGAGATTGAATTTGGCCAAACAGAGTGTTGAAACAGATTCAGGACGCTAAAAAACCTTGAAGAAGCCTTGGTCAATTTTCGGTCAATGCATGAATAGTAAAGTCAATGATCAACGCATGAATAGTAAAAGTCAACGCGTGAATAGAAACTTTCGATGACATCATGTTGACACAATGGTGACCTAGACGCTGACATCATACTGACACAATAGTGACCAAAGCGCTGACATTATGCTGACATAATACGCCCAATTTTGCAAACTAGTGGCAAAATCGGGCGTATTGTGTCAGCATAATGTCAGCACTTAGATCATCATTGTGTCAGCATGATGTCAGCGCCTAGGTCACCATTGTGTCAACATGATGTTATCGAAAGTTGTTATTCACGCGTTGACTTTTACTATTCATGCGTTGACCGTTGACTTTACTATTTATGCGTTGACTAAAAATTGACCAAGGTTTCTTCAAGGTTTTTCAACGTCCTGAATCCGTTTTCGCACTCCGTTTGGCCAAATTCAATCTCAATTTGCTCATGTCAAGGTCGCTCTACCTTCATCCTTTAATATTGTGTTGAATTTCTCGTTCAAATGTTGGCTTTTGTAGCCATTTTTGCTATTTCTTCTTCAGAACCTATATTGCACTAAATTTGTGTAAACTATACAATTAAGCTTGAAATAATAATACAATATACATGATTCAATGGGTTAAAATTACTAAAAATACGGATTTATCAAACACTCATATAGGAAATCTGCTTAGCATGTTTGTTTTTCCTCGTTCCATGCATTCACGTGCATACCTTTTGGTATTAATCTTGTTCGGGTTTTTCACTTTGCGAATTCTTTTTGTAGATGTGGCCATGAATTCTGCTACACTTGTGGAGCTCAATGGGTCAACAAGAAACCGACATGTAAATGTCCAATCCTGGATGAACATAACATTATCTATGACAATAATAGGCCTCAACATAAAAGAGGATGAACTACCAAAGCAGACATTTCCTTTTGGACGGGTACTTTCTGGGATTCTTTTCTGGTAATTTGTGAATAGGGTGTTCTTTTTGTTACGTCCGAACTTCTTTGGAATGCTAGACGATGGTTGTCGAGTACTACTTTAATCTGTGACATAACTGAATAGTCCACCCAAAAATTTACTCGTTTAAAGGCGCCATGGTACTTTTGAAATCTTTGCAAGTCAAATATCCTAGAAATATGTTCATTGTTTGCCTCGCGAAACATTTAGAACTAGGGTAAATATCCATTTATTGTTTGGAAAGTTTTCTTGTGTCAAAGGTATATAGAATTCGAAGAAATTTGAAAGATAACAGGGATGGTAGCAGATTTACCAATCATATAGCAGTTCAACTAGTTTCTTACAGCATGAGAACATCTCATGGTTAATAATTTATAGGGTAATTTATCGAAATGGTCCTACATCTTTGCCTTTTTTGATATTTAAGTCCTCTATCTTTCATTTTTGACAAAATGGTCATTCATCTTTCATTTTAGTGACAACTATTAGTCATTTGAGCAAAATTTGTCAAAAAATAACGTTAGTGAGCACGTGAATAACACATGACAGTAAAATGCATAAACTTTAGGATGCTTATCTTTTATTGTGTGACAATTTTACCCCTAAAAATTTGTGAATTTTGTGACCACGTATCATCCACGTGCTCTCTAACCATATTTTTTTATGAATTTTGCTCCAAAGACTAATGATTGTCACAAAAATGAAAGATGAAGGACCATTTCGTTCAAAATAAAAGATGGGTTATTAACACAAATGATCCTTTATCTTTGCCTCATGTGCCAACTAACTCCTTTATCTTTCAAGTGTGACATTTTAGTGATTGATGTATTGTTATAGTGACGCCGTTAGTCCTATTGGTTAAAATCCGTCAAAATTTTAATGGAAAGTATATGCATTGGTCACATGCTCTTCCAAGTAAGGGTAAAATCGTCCATTACAAGTCAAATATCATTTTATCTTTGCCTCGTGTGCCAAATAACTCCCTTATCTTTCAAGTGTGACATTTTGGTCCCTGATGTATTGTTATAGTGATGCCGTTAGTCCTATCAATTAAAATTCATCAAAAATTTAACAAAAAACACATGCATTGGTCACGTGTTCTTTTAAGCAAAGGCAAAATTGTCCATTATGAGTCAAATATTTACTTTTACCCTTTCACTTCATTCATTCTCTTCAATTGGGGATTATTTACAGTTAGGTAGATCTATCCATTCAAAAAACCCACATGATTCTCCAATGTCAAATTTCTAACAACCAAGAAACCTCTTACCTGGATTAGTATCAATCCAAGACGTGCTCAAATTGCTCGCAACACAACAATAGCAATTTCCTTCCATCCTTCATGATGTGTTGGAGAAATAATGTGGTTAAATGTGTTGTTGGAGAAATGAAGACAATCAGATGCAAAATGACGAAGATATGCAAAATAAGATACTCAATCTCTATAAAAAGTATAGGCATAACTTATGACAGACGAGTTTACCTTTACTTAAAAGAGTACGTGACCAATGCATGTACTTTTCGTTAAATTTTTTATGAATTTTAATTGATAGGACTAACGATGAATTTTGTTAAATCCTAGTAGGTACTCTTGTCCGAGAGAGGGGTCGGATTTGGATCCTTTCATATCAAATAATATTATGAGAGAGGATCTAACGATGAAGATCTAAGTCCAATCCTAGGCTAGTTATGAGTACTGAAAATGTCATCATCTGGGTATATATATCGTGATTGACGTATTTTTATAAACCTTAACATCTTCTGCCATTTGTACAAGGCTTTATTAATAAGCCAAGGCATGGCTCGATATAGCCTTCGTTGATTTAGCAATTGGAAATCCAAACGTGTTCTTATGAAGCAATTATTGGAGTGCGGCGATGGGATTATTTCATGAATGATTTCTCATAAACCTTTTATATATGGCACCATTCGACTTTAAAAAATTGTTAGAATATGCACTTGTCCCACATAGAAAAATCATAAACTCTTAGACCACTTAATAAGATTTTGGGCTACTCTACTTGGCACCAATTGGTTTTAAGATGGAACCTCATGATTCTTAACATGGTATCAGAGCTAGCCCCATGGTCTAGTCTCATTCATCTTTCGTGTGTGACCCATCTCAAATCAGGTCAACTTGTCTTCAATCTTTCGCGTGTGCATAGTCCACGCACTTTCAATCTTTCACGTGTGTTATCTACCACATGTGTGACCCATCTCAAAAAATTCGATCTACATGTATTCAATCTTACAAGTGTGACGACCATCTCAAAATAAGGTTCACGCGTGTTTAATCTTCCACGTGTGACCCCTCTCAAATCAAGTCACACGTGAGGCGTGTTAGAATATGCATTTGTCGCACATAGAAAAATCATAAACTCTTAGACCACTTAATAAGATCTTGGGCTACTCTACTTAGCACCAATTGGTTTTAAGATAGAACCTCATGATTCTTAACAAAAATAATGTCGTATCATTTTAATGGCCAAAATCTTGTTAATGAATGCATTTATTCACCGAGAGTCTCAATCTATAGAGAGTGAAAATATTATTTCTTTTAAAAAATAGATTCTTGAAAGCAGGATATCTAATGTAATATCTCAATTTCTCAATGAGTTTAAAAGCAAGCAATGAAAGAGATATGACTCGTATCAAAATCATCCAATACTTAGACTAATTCTAACAGTTCTCCTATTTTTCTTACATTCAGGGGATTTTGAAGCATTTCTCCTATTTTTACAGATCTCCTATTTTAGTCTCACTCTATCAGCTCTCATATCTTTAACTAATCATTTATTTTATAGAATTTATATTTTAGCTTCATTCTAATAACTCCTCTATTCTTTTTTAAGGTCAGTTGACCACTGGTAGCATTTTGTAGGATATGAATTTCATATCCATGCTTCCCCAAAATATGAGGAATAGGATAAAGGTGTAAGAGTAATTTAGTCCGAAGAAATTTCCTAAATGTAAGGGTTTATGGGGTATGGGAGAGCTGTTGTAAAAGCCCTAAGGGCATTATAGAATCAAACTGGTGTCGGGACAAAATTGTAATTTAAATTATCTTATCTCAAGTTATTCAATTTATCTTACGTGTTTTGAAACGAACTTTACCTTAAGTACTCCAGTCAAAGACAAAAAGGAAGCTAATGACGATTCTATATTAACGAGAAACGATTACCTTTGTCAGCAATATGGTGGTTTCAGTACAACAAACAGGATGCGAAAAATCCACTCATGAGGTGAAAAAAGGACATGAGTTGAACTCAAGTAGGTTGATTATGTTTTATTTCTATATGAAAATAATAAGTCATCATGGCCAAAAAAAATAAAGGAAATAATAAGCCATTGCATTTGATCGAAATTTTTTAAGTTAACAAATGTGAAAATTAAGTCTAAACATGATAATTTCACAAATTAATCTTGAATACCCTTCTAAAAATTTGATCTCAAGGGAATACACTTCTAACAAACTAAGCTCAAAAGAAAGATAAATAATTTTTATTTTTTTATTTTAAAACCCTCAAAAAGGCAAAGGCCAAAAGTCCCTTCGAAGATATGGATCTTTGAGGATAATCGTAGAATATTTCAATTTTTTAATTACCATTCGAAAGAACATTTTCTTTTTTCAAAATAGAAGTCACTACTTAATTAAAGGGTAAATTGTGCAAATAGTCTCTATTGTTTATAAATTTTTTCAAGTTGGTCTTTAATATTTTAAAAAAATCATACTAGTCCCTAATATTTACAAAAGTGATTGAAAATGATCTATATTGTTCAAAATTAATCAATTTAATATTTATTATTTTTTTAAAAATAAATAAAATTAGTCCCTAAATATGGGTCACATGTAGAGACTTATTAGAATTTTTTTTTTAAAAATAATAGGGACTAAATTAATTTTTTTGAAAAATAATAAAGATCAACTTATCTAGTATTGAACAATAGAGACTATTTTGAATCATTTTTACAAATATTGAAGATTTTTATGAATCTTTTAAAACATTAAAAATGTTATTGAAAAAATATGTAAACAATAAAAATTAAATGCAAAATTTACCCTTAATTAAACACAAAAATTAAATGACATAATCTTATATTTTTTGTGATATAAAAAATAAGATGAAGTCAAAAAATATAAATTCCATAACCATGTTTAGTTTTACTCTGTTACTATTCAAATTTAATTCGTTTACAATTTTATTTTTTATAATTCCACACAATACTCATCTCATGTGACCATATAAAATCTACGGCCTTCCATCATGAAGTGGCGGTACCACCCGTCGACCAAGGGGGGCCAGGGCGCTCCAAAATAATATTTTTCAAAAAAGTTATGTAGTATATTTTTAAAAATAAACTCCCCAGCCCCCCAACCTGCATAAAAAGAATCTTCTTCCTCAAAAAACAAAACAAAAGCGAGTCAAAAGGTTCAAAAGAAAAGAATAAAGTGGTCCTTTAACTTTTTTTTTTTTAATCTCCTAATGATTAATCTAATTTAATTAAAAATAATAGTTTCTTTCTATTGTTCTTCTTCCCGAAACCGAAATCCAATTCTTTTGAACTCATCTTCACCATCTTCTTCTTCCACCTCTAATTCTTCTTCCTAACAAACCATCTTAAACTCTTAATTATTGCACAATAAAACACACACCACATAGTCAAGCAAAGCTAAGGTAATATATTATGAAAATAATTATATTATGCTTATTTATTAATTTTTATTGGCTAGATAATTTTATGCATGCATAGTTTATTTTGTTAATTTTTTGTTTTACAGTGGATGAACATCTACAACACACTAAGTGATTAAGGTAAGCAATTTGACTGAAAATTTTGTATTATATTTATTTATTAATTTTTTTGGCTATATAAATTTATCCATAATTTATTTTAAGTTGCCTAGAGTTTCATATCTTGATTATTGACCTGAATAATAAATATGTTGGTGTTCTTTTCTTCTGATAAAAGATATTTATTCTCATAACATCTATTCTATTTTATTTTATTTGGAATTTTTATTTATAAACAATGAAAATCAACTTATATGTTAAAAAGGTTCCAAGTTTGGTCAAATGTAAATATATAATTTATATTTAATTTTAATTAGTTTTTTATTATAACTTATTATGTTAATGGAAATAAAAATATATTTTTTGAGTCCCTTTTATACTAAATCAAAAAATACTGTATAAAAAATTGTTCAAAAAAATCTCAACCTACTAACATTAAATTTCTAGATCCGTCCCTGATCATGATTAGAAAGTATTAAATACCAAAATCTAAATCACATCAAATCTTCTAGTTACATAAGTTTTACCATGTTTAACAAAACAAATGGAAGCCATATGATTTCCCAAAAAAAAAAAAAAGCCATATGATTCTAAAATAAAAAATAAAAAAGAAGAAGCCATACGATTTCTGCTCTAACTTGCCCAGTGGGGCAGAATTGGTTTTTTTTTTTTTTTTTTGGAGTAGAAATTATATATCATTCTTTTTTTAAGGATCATATGGCTTTCATTTGTTTGGTAAAATATGGTAAGATTTATGTAGTATAGTTTTTTTTTTTTTTTTTTTCCTGAAGATTTGATATAGTTTAAATTTTGGTATTTAATACTTTTTAATCATAGTTGCAAGATTAATTTAGTAAAATTAATATAGTTCATAAATAATAACATTAATCGAGATGAATATTGCATTAAATTATACACAATAAATTTATACAACTATGAAAAACGAAGCGTCATCGTCACGCACCTACACATTTTGGCGTAAATTATACACGATAAATTTATAGAAGAGCCAAATCGTACAACTATGAAAAACGAAGCGTCATCGTCACGCACCTACACATTTTGGCGCCAAAAATATGAAAGCTGGCGAGGAATTTTGAAGTTGATGAATTGAAGGCTTTGATTATGCACTAGAGTTGGGGTTGAAGAAAGCTTCTTTTTTTGTCGAATAGCAATTTGATCTTTGAATATGTGAGTTCCATTTTGATATTAATTTGTTTAACACCTCTGTTTTGATTTAGCAGAAAAAAATAAATAAAGAAAATAAAATGATAGAATCGTAAAGAAAAAATTAAAATGGGATAATTAAATTTTGTTGAAGAAAAGAGAGATAAAGAGAAGGGGCCAAAAAAACGTGAGAAAAGAAAACTCTAGAAGAGTCTCCTTAGACTTCCAAAAAACAATACAACAAATAAATAACATATACATAATACACATATGTATTTCTCCTATCTTGTGGTCATAGCATACTAACTCTAGCGAACTGGTGTACGCCTTAAGCAGATCACAAAGGAGAAGAGACTGTGAACGAGTAGCACGTACGACGAGTATTCGGGCCTTCTTTTCTCGTAAGATCTCTTTCAAGCATTACTTCTATGGAAAATTAATTGAGATTCGAAAACATGGGGTTAGATATGAAAAAAAAAGAAGATAAAATTAGTGAGTAGTCTTGTCTTCCACTTCCCCTCATGAAATGTTACTCTTTCCTGGCTTGTTGACTCGTTGATCGTGTTGATCATACTCTGAGATAGCTTGATAGTGCAGTTGGTGAATCCGCTTTATTCGAAAAATTCTGTGCCTGTTTGTTGTTACTGATTTATCTCGTGCAATGTCAACCAGCCCCAAGCCCATTTCTTTCACTTGTCAATAGATTCCCAAATTTTCTAGTAGATATGAATTCTTACTTTCGTGAGATATCTGTTAGCATCATCATGCATGGTTGGTCTTTTATCAAAGTAGTAAGTTTTTTTTTGTTTTGTTTTGTTTGAACCATGTGTAATAGTTGACTGTTTGGGAACCAATGTTTGCATATGTATGACTTTCATGGTGATATACGCTGGATTCTTTAGCTTCATTTCGCAGCAGTTTTTTTGTTTTCTCCTTTTGACTTTATGGTTTTGTCTCAGATTCGTACAAACTTGGTCCATGCATGAGTCAGAGCATTGTATAGACCTCACTGATTTTTTTAAACGTTAAATGAAGTTTCTATCGCACCCATATTTGTCTCTTGCTTAATCTGTGTCCTGTAAGACGTGTGTGGCGACTATTCGCCTTATCACGAAGCGAACGGGATCCCATAACATTTGCCTGTAGGGGCTTTATACACCTGTAGGGGCTTTGTACCTACAACGTGATATTAACGCGACTAATATGCTTCAGTATAACTTAACTTCCATGATATTTTATTTGCTCGTATCATATATATTTTGTTCTCCATTAATATCATATATGTCACCTGTGACATGCCCTTGTGGTCCTTGCGTGTTTGTCTCGACTATTGTTTCCAAGCACTTAACTATCTTTCGTGTCTCTTTATGGGGGTGGATCCTCCCTACTTACTGAGCTTTCGATTCGCTCATCCCTTTCTTTTGTGTCTTTTTTTTTTTTCTTCCCTTTTCAGATAATAACGAGTAGGTGACGAGCACTAGCAAGTAGTGAGTGGGGGGTAGCAAACTTTGTCATCTTTGCCACCAAATAAGAGTTTAGATATGAGACACTAGTTTATTTCTCATTTTGCATAGTGAAAGATTTATTTTTCAGTTTGGTAATTTAGTTGTACTTTTCTCTTGACGTTGTCTTTAAAACACATGGAGTGCAATAGTTTCAATAAATTGTGGATTTTAGCGCTCAATAGCTCTTGTTTAATTTGTGGAATCGTGTAAGCCTTGTATCCTGAGAGGATTACTCCTTTTGGTACATGGCATGTCACGCCTTTAACCTATTTGAGTTCATGAGTTTGGGGCGTGACATATAGACAATTATTGTTGATAAAGTAGTTGCCGTGTGCTTTATGCAAGTTAAGGCGATGTAAAATAGATTTCAAAGTGAGTCCGACCTTTGACCCTGCGCATAGCTTGAGTTTCGTGTACCGGACTGTCCTTTATGTTTGACTGAAGCATGTTAATGAGCAATTGTCTTTTTTCTAACACTATTGTTTTGTACTAAATCTTCTTATGTTTTAAGGACTATGTATAAGATGGATACGATGGTTTTAGTTTTTCGGGATCTTGTACCTGATACAATGTTGGTGAAAGAAATCTTCTTGTTGATGCAATATATGATTGATGATGCAGATTACTGGAAGACGATGCCCCGGACAGGGCTATGTGGCAACATTAGTTGAGCAGCTGAGTCTTCTCTGGAGGAAATTTACCCTTGGCTATGCTCATGCTGTGTAGCAAGAGTATTTCCACATTGCAGTTAATTACACAAGCGATATGGTTGAGACGTGTGCTATTTGTTTGGAAGATACTTATGTTGCCAGAATGGTTTCAGTTGATGGTTGTCAGCATCATTATTGCTTTTCCTGTATGAAGAAGCACGCCGAGGTTCAGTTGCTTCAAGGTTTGCTGCTACCTAAATGCCCTCATGAAGGATGCAAATCAGAACTGAAAATGGATAGCTGCAAAAAGTTGCTTTCCCCCGAGTTATTTGACCTCATGAGCCAACGCTTGAAGGAAGCTTCAATTCCTGCAGCTGAGAAGGTTTACTGCCCATATCCTCGGTGTTCTGCTTTAATGTCGAAAACTGAAATCCAATGGTATCCCAGCAGCAGTTTACCGGAAGGTGATTCAGGAGCCAGGAAGTGCACGAAATGTGATGCACTTTTTTGCGTCCATTGCAAAGTGCCTTGGCATAATAGCATGAATTGCTCCAACTATAAAAGATTGTTTCCTCATCCGAGTGCAGCAGATTCACAGCTCGAGTCTCTAGCAACTTGTAATCTTTGGCGACTGTGTCCAAAGTGCAGCCATATGGTATCCCTTGCTCATGGTTGCTATCACATATATTGCAGGTATTCATTCCTTTTGCCTTCTCTTTAATTTTTCATTTGAAATGTAGCAAGTTAGAATGGTTGATGTCATTAGTTGGGGAACGTTTCGTTCTTTCTTTCTTTTTTGTTCTTGGCACGATGGTTAAGTAATCACTTTTGAACACTTGATCTCGAGTGCAAGTCTTAGAAACTTGCTCTCTGGCAACAAGGTTGTATACTTTTTTGGAACTTGTGGCTTCTTCACTAACAGAATTGCTTGGTATCAAATCAGTTTAATGGACTCATAAATCAGATTTTGTTATCGCGCTTGTGTGTGACTAGATTCCACTGAATATTAGCTTGTCAGTTGCGTAAAATAAGTTGTACTTTTTAATGAAAATCTGCTTACTATGCTTTTTTTCTCGTCCCGTGCATTGATGTGGTAACAGCTGACGCATAGGCGAGTGTATTCACGGTCAGCGAGAGCCACAACCCCATCTGACCTTGGACGGAACTACAATTCATATATAAGTCCTAAATTGTTTGTTTTTAGTCCCCACTAAATAAAAATTTTAGATTCGCCCCTGAGCTGACCTGTTAGTATACTTTTGGTATGGATCTTATGCCTATAGTCAGAACTTGCTTAGGTTATTCACTTGTGAATCGTTTCTGCAGATGTGGCCATGAGTTCTGCTACAGTTGTGGAGCTCATTGGGTAAACAAGAAAGCAACATGTAAATGTCCACTCTGGGATGAGCATAACATTATTTATAATTAGTGTAATTGGCCTCAACAAAGGAGAGGATGACAAGGGAGTACTACACTTTGTAGAGGAGAGGGGTTGGAACTACCAAGAAACAATTTTCTTTTTGGATGGGTACTTCGAAGGATGCTTTTGTGGTAAGTTGTGAATAGGGATTAAGGATCTATTCATAACGTAATTAAAATATAACTTTACAGTTATGAAGTGATGATACAATTATAATGAAATTATGTTGACAGTTTTTAATCGCCGAATTTCGCTTATGCTGGTAAGGATCTACTCATAATATTAATATGTTATGAGCGAGATTTAACGGTTATGAATTGATGATGCAATTATGATGAAATGTTCTTGACAATTTCACAATTTGCGGATATCCGTTCATAATTTTACGTTATCAGTGAGATTTAATGATGATAGATTGATGATACAATTATAATGAAATGATCTTGACAATTTATAATTATTGAATCTCACTCATAACGTAATAACATTATTAGCGGATCCTTACCGGTGAATAGGGGTGTTGTTTTTGATGGAATTGTGCTATTTTGAAATGTTCATGGTTGTCCATTACTAACTTTAGTTTGTACATTACTCAATATTTCACCCAAAATTTACTTATGCAAAAGCTCCATGGTACTTTTGAAATTTTTGCCAGTTGAATATCCTAGATATTGTCCAGTATTTGCCTCCAGAAATCTTTTATCGTTTGGAAAGTTTTCTAGTGGCAAATTCATAAAGAATTCGAAGAAATGTGAATACAAAAAAATCTCATAAATACATATATAAGCAAAAACAAAATATTTTAGATACTCCGCATTACAAAAACTTATTTGGAAACACTTTTTTAAAAACGTCTCCAAGCATACCTAAAGTTATAATCATTTAAGAGGTCATGATTGCTAAGTTAAGAAAATAAGCTTGAATTATCTATTTGTTGCTTTTGCATTCCCCTTTTAAATTTGGCATTTTCAGAGCATAACTATACAAAATCACAAATATACAAATTTGTACACGCTTTTTATAAACACACAATGACATAACAAAGAGTTTGATTGTTTTAATTAATCTTGTATAAGCTAGATTAGAACGATTCTTCATTGAAAGATAAACAAATAAAAATAAAAAAACAAATATGTGTATCACTATACAATCACATTTTTATTTTCCTTCTCTTTTTGTAAAAAAAAAAAAATAAGGTTTTGACAATCATTAATACAACGGTTAAAAAAAAAAAAAAAAACTCTTGAAGTTATTACTTCATGAAAATATATTGATTCTAGCGTTATAGGACAAGATAATTAATTTGTTTGAGAATCCTTCAACCACAAGATTATTACTTCATACAAATATATTGATAAAATTGAGGTTAATACTTAATGTTCAAATTGTTCTCACGCATTATTACTTATTACATTAAAAAATTCAATTGTTTAAGGAAGTAAAATGGCAATATGTAATAAGGTTCCCATACATTGAGGACTCTTACCTTTACAGTGTGTTTGGATTGAGGAGAAAAAATTTAATAAATGAGAGGAAATGAGAGAATTATAAAGGATTGGTGATGAGAGAATTAAATCATATTTGGATTGGATAATTTGAGGGAATGAGAGTATTATAAAAGAGCATAGGTATTTTTTATTTAGATTAAGAAGAAAATAAAAGGGAGTGATGAATTTTATGTATAAAATGACTTTCATAAAAGAGACTTATTCTCATTCTCTTTCATTTTATTCCAAATTGGAGAGAAAGAAAAAATGAGTTTGAGAGGGGTTGTTTTGATCCCTCAATTTCTTTTCCCCTTAAAAAACTTTCAAAACAAATAAAGGAAGGATTAAACAACTCCTTTACTAAACCTCCCATTCCCCCCATTTTCCTCAATCCAAACACACTTTTAGATTCTGGCAATACTTATTTTTTGAATAATAATGGAAATCTAGTTGGCGGACTCAGACTATAAAATTATCCTGCAGAACCCGACTATCAAATGAAAAAACTCTAGGTGTAGAGCCTCACTTTAATGATACACCATGTGAGTTTAAGAATGGAACCTCGAGGACAGAAAGAAAAATCGAATTCGCGACCACTCGTAAGCACTTCCCCACTCCTACCACTTAAGTCATGCCCCGGGGACAGATTGCAGGCAATACTTACCAATAAAAGATAAATAACATATACTGGGTATTTATTTAAGTGGTATGGTTATTGTTTTATATACAAACAATTTTAAGATCAATTATCGACAAATGTATCATTTTAATGTGATGTAATATTAACTTAGACCTTCTTTTAAATAACAATAATAATAAATAAATAAAAGATAAGCAACATTTGAGAGGTAGCATCAAAAGGCGCTATCCAACAAAATCATGTGTTTTGAAATTTCGTATGAACAAAATACGAGTTAAAAAAAAAAAAGAGTTTTCGCCATTAAAAAAAATAAAAAGACGAGGCCCAAAAAGCCCTTTTTCATTCAAAACCCAAAAACACATCTTTTTCCTTTCAGCAGCCTTCATCACCACCAGAGCTTTTTCTAGTTATTGTAGAGAGCGTTTTTCTAACTCACTCACTACTGGTATTTTTCAAAAAATAAAATAAAAGAAAAAGAAAAATGAGCGGAGCAGGGAAGAAGATTGTTGACGTGGCATTCAAAGCCGGAAGGACCATCGATTGGGATGGTATGGCGAAGCTGATCGTCTCCGAAGAGGCCCGCAAGGAGTTCTTCAATCTCCGCCGCGCCTTTGACGAAGTCAACAGCCAGCTCCAGACCAAGTTCAGCCAGGTCAGTTTTTGTGTGTGTGTGTGTGTGTCATGTGAATCTAGGGTTTGGTGGTTTAAATTATGGAAATGATATGGATCTGTTGTTGTAGTGGACGATGTAGGGTTTTTGAGTAATGTAATATTGAGTGATTGATTTGATGAAATGTTCGATGCGATTTTGGGGGCTTTGATGCGTATTGTGAATTGGTAATTACATAATACTTTTGGGTGAGCTATGAAATGACTTAATTCTGTTCTCTTGTTAAAGTAGTGCATGAGATACACAGTGATTGGTGATGGAATCGAGTATTTTCCCGACTAGTTATACAGTGATTTGTGATGGAATTGAGTAGTTTTCCGGATGTATGGCCGTATGGGGTTGATATTTTGTGTGAATTATTGACATGGGTTTATTTGTTGGATTTGGTATATCGGTGGTGTACATTGTGAAAAGGGTAAACAAATGCTTTCTTATAATCCCATCTACATGGGGCATAACCGTCTAATGGAATATGAGGGGGCAGGGGCAGGGGAACGGGAACCATCTGAAAACCCGAACCACTTGGCTGACCCCTTCTTAGTCAATTCATTAAGGTTGGGGATGGATGAAACCAATAAGAATTGCAAGTTGCGCAAGCAAAGATGGGAAATGGACCGCAGTGCACAAGTAGGACTTGCGTCCGGGGAGTTTTGGTGTGAGTTATCACTCATGCAGCAGCAAAGATGTGGAAGTGTCACCAACCTGTTGTTTTTTAAGATAGTGAATTTGTTCTCGTTCAAGTAGAGAAATTGTTGTCAAACAGGGAGAATAGATAGCCTTGTTAACAAGAGGGAAGTTGAATTTCGTCGCTTTGCCATTGGGATACAGAGCAGGGCGTTCCAATAATTAGATGCTGCGGATATTCAGAGGCATTCAGAAGGAGGGAGGGAGCGAGGGAGGGAATGGAAGTATGCATCAATTTGGTTTTCTTCTTGAACGCTGGCTACTGCTTTCTTGTATTTTTGTGAGCTGTGCATTACCATCTGTGATGATATCTTACTTTGAGTCTCGCAGTGTAAGCATGTCTGTATCGATTCTGAAGTTGTAGAGTGTCTCTTTGTTGATCACCTAATAGTTGAAACTTGATCAAGCTTGTAACTGAGGTGAATTTCTAAAGATAAGTCAAGGTTTTTTTTATCTGTTTGAACGTCATTTGTAGTGGAAAAATATATGGGTGCTACATAAAGTTTCTTGGAAAATATTTGGTTGTAGACATCACTAATTTACATACTTCTATAGGACGGAATAATTTAGTGCAATTAGTTGTTATTACTACCTCTCTTCATTGGTTTCCGTCCTGAACTCTGGAGTTACAAAGTTGCATCATGGTAGGTGTAGCCTGTGTTTATTGGTAATTTCACTGTTCATGTAGTCTTGGTCATGGTGTAGGATACCCGAGCCTTGATGACATCTTTCAGGCATGCAGTTACAATAAGCTTAAATATTATACAACTAGATTACTCTTATTATCTTCTGATTTTCTCCTATTAATGCCTCTTGTTATTTTATGCAGGAACCAGAACCCATTGATTGGGAATATTACAAAAAAGGCATTGGCTCCCGCTTGGTTGACATGTACAAGGAGGCATATGAGAGTATGTACCTCGTCTCTCTAATTTAATCTGTCTTCTATAACTTCTTTTGCTCACGCTCTTAGCTAGGGCTCTCTTAATGGACTATCAGATTACCCTTGTGGGGACTATCTACTTCATTTGTTTTCTGCTTAATCCAGTATTTAATGTTTAAAGATTTCTTTATATGTTGAATTAGACTTGCATATATTGATTCTAGTCTATTCATCAATGTTGTAGCTTTGTAGTTTGTATTTGGTAGTTTGATCTTACACTGCCCGTTCTTCGTCCTTCAGTTTATGAGCAGTTAATAAGCAATTTTCCTGAGTAGAGATTTCGAATTTACTACTCTTTGGATTTTGGCCCCTTCGTTTCCTCTAAACAACGTTGAAATACTGATCTATGTTGCCTGTGCATGACACTCCTTTGAGTTTGATGCAATCAGATTTCTCCTAATTGCAGAGAAAAATCCAACTTTGAAGCCATTAAGGCATCCAATGGTTTATTCTTTTTGTTTTACTGAAAGCTACTGCATTTGTTTGCATTGGCTGGAGATAAATGAATCAGTTCTCCAAATATTGCTGTTTGGTCTGGTCTGCCTTTGCAGCATCGTGTTCAGAAAGTAGTCGGGTTACTAGTGTAGAGATGCGTTCTATTGTATTTGAAATTTTATTCAGCAGCCCTTCCAGACTGTAATCATTAATTTTGGCTTCAGCGGAATCAGTCTCCTTCTTATAAAAGTATATCTTTGATATGCTCAATCGAAGAAAGTAACAGAAATCAGGTTTACTTTCTAATGTAGTTTGTATTTGTCTGTATGTGGATATATTCACACAAATACATGCCATATCAAATCTTATTAAACCACTTCTTACATGCCTTATAACGCCTCTGTTGGATCAATATGGTCATTCTGTTCCAACTTTTTTGATCCCCACCTATCACTGTCTGTCTGTCTGTATACGGTGCCAATAACTGGGTCTGCTGCTGAATGACTGAAACTTTATACAAGCGTATGATAATATCTTTGATAACTGGAATTATCTCATGTTACATGTGTGAAAAAGAGTCTGATAATACCTTTGGTAACTGGATATTTAAATGCTCAGGATTCAAGAAAGAGGAAAACTGCAACTTCAAACATTAGGTAACTCATTTATGACACACACGCAATAGAAGAATGAGTAAGATGCCTTCACCTTTTGGGCTTTTTTTTTATGGGTGGGGGGGTGTGGGGTTTCTGCTTTTAATAGTTGCCTTGACCCTTGAGACTTATATTAGAAAATAGCTGTCTTAAATTTCATCACGCTAAGCTCCTTACTAGGACCTACTATCTCTAACATTCTTAATAGATAATTAGCACTTGATAAATTTTGGAATTTTGGCAAGGTTTTTACGTATTATTTAGGCTCTAATTCAACTTATTAGCTGTTTTATCTTTCCTTTATCCGATCCTTGTCTAATTATGACAAAAATTTTGGTCCACAGGCGTTGAGATCCCAAAGTTTGAGGACACCGTCACTCCTCAGTACAAACCCAAATTTGATGCTCTGGTGAGAACTATACTAATAAATGCTTATCAGTTAGGAAGTCCTTATTAATTTGGTAGATTGAACGCTATAAATGGTTTAGAAACTTTTTTGCCTTTTTTATATTATCTTGCTTGCTGTACAATTTGGTAACTGGTTAATTCCCGACTTGAGGACAGATTTGGAACTTCAAATTCTAAATGCCTGATTTTTGTCTTGATAGCATTTGGTTGACTATGATAGCAAATGTTTCCAGTGAGTAGCTAGTGGAGGTTGAATAGCAATGCTGCATGTTAATAGTTCCCAAGAACATAGCACACCCTTTTTAACATACCCGAGAACTGTCTTATAAGTACTTTGCCTTTCATTACAGTTGGTGGAACTGAAACAAGCCGAGGAGAAATCGCTCAAGGAATCTGAAAGATTAGAAAAAGAAGTTGCAGAGGTCCAAGAACTGAAGGTAATGCACCAGTGACCTCATTTATCTTTCCTTTCTTTACACAGACGAACATTTATACTACATATGGACATACTTGTGTATGCGTGTTTATAAATGGCCTTGCATTGCTAACGCACTGTTGTTTTGATTTAACAGGAGAAGCTTAGCACGATGACAGCAGATGAATACTTCGCGAAGCACCCTGAGCTGAAGAAGAAGTTCGATGATGAAATTCGAAATGATTACTGGGGCTATTAGTGTCGGCTTCATACACTAGTTGTTGGAACCCTCCTTCAGGTGAACCCATTTGAGTTCATCTTGAGCTTTTAGGAATAAAGGAGAACAAACAAATTGTTTTGCTATTTCCTGTGATATTTTGCAAAATGTGAAACTACAATATACTAATGAAGCCTCTCGAGGGAGGAAATTGTGGTCAATTGACACGAGTCAAATTGTGGATGTTGAAAGTTTACTGTCTGTTAAGTATAATTACAAAAGTTTCTGTTGTTATTTATTCAATCTTGTAGTCGTGGATGGTCCGGTGGATGGTTCAAATCTCACCTACTAGTGATTACGAAACAATCGGACTAGGAGAGGATCCAAATCCGAACTTCAGTGTGTGCAATAATTTTTGCTAATTGATGTGTCCGAAAGTAAGAGGTGGCTCTCAATAGGGATGAGTTGTGTCGATCTATATAACTGATCCTATTTAGGGAAAAATGTGGTTTAATGTGTTTGAAAGTCTTATTACTTGTGCCAAAGTGAAAATTCATAGCACATGCTATATGGACGTAAAATCTCTGATTTTGCTAAATTATTTTCTCGGAGTAACTTTGCAACTATATACATTCTATAGGTATCTCCGTGTATCATCATTTGTCTGTTGATTTGATTTCATTTTCAGATTAAAATTATGCATATAGTGCTCTTTAGTACTTGGAAATCACAATGACGAAATCTTGTGTTAAGATTTCTCCATATAATTGCCATTTTTAAATTTTTAAGAACGATGTGAATGAGTTAGTTTAGTAGTGGAGCAAGAAACTTGATCACATCTCGGGCTCGAATTATTTAGAGGTTATTTTTGTTAAAGACAATTCGGTAGGTTTTGTGTCTAATTGAGTCAAATCATATTTCTTCCGGACTGGCTAGGTATGTCTCGGGTTTGGACTTGGTATGAGTCTGAAAAGATTTTCCAAAAAACAACAATAATGTGATTCTTATTGGTCAAATCTGTTTTTACAAAATAGCAAGTTGAAGAAGATATATCTGATCTCAAAATTATACAACATTAAACACTTCAATTTAAAAAAACTGGCACTATACAAGAGAATAATATAACATTAACTACAAGAAGTTATAGCATTAACAGCATTTCAGAAACTCAAAAGACAACACTCAGACATTTAAGACTACTCAGGATGTACAATAGATTCTTGATATTCCTATGGAATAAAGAGAATTTCGGAATATTGTAACCGAAGATTTCGAATTCAGATGTATGCACTTTTATTTACACATATTGTCTGGTACTTAATTAATTTGGAGTATAGTTGAGACATGTCGTTGTATTTCAGGATAATTTTGGGTGGATCTAATGTGATCGTGCATAATGTTAATTTCTCGTAATCAAAAAAAGCAAAAAGAAAAAGAGAGAATCTGAAAATAGACAAGCCCTAGAAATTAAACACTCCTGTTTCTTTGCAATTGAGGAGTACCATCAATTCTCCCTTGTAAATCACCAGGTACTTTGGAGCTTAAACCAGTCCTAACGTTGTTCTGGCCATCCTTGTCTCCTGCACTTGTAACGTTCCACATTGGTACAAGACATAAGGGTTTAGGATTTTGAGTCTGGGACGTGACAGTTCTCGAAGCAGGAGAAGACGATCTCTTCTTGGGTGGCAACCTGATGATCCAGGTGAGATCAATGATTCCAGCTTTGTAACAGAAGATAATTAGCATTGACATGAACAGCTGAAGAAGCCAAGGTACAGTTGCGAGAACTGTTCCAGATATAGATAAAATCTTGATGTAGATTGTGTGTTTTTGGGTGTTGGCAGTGGCAAGGCGAAAGAGAACCATGCCAAGAATGGTGATCCACAAGGAGTGAATTAAAATTAAGTGAAGAGAAAAGCTTGGAATTTTAGAAACTTGGGGCTCCATTTTCATGCTAGGATTAGAGGTTAAGCTCATGGTATGTGATAAAATTATGCTGGGAATAATGGGAGGGAAATTTTTTGAAATGTTGAGTAATTTGGTTCAGTTGAGACTTCTACTCACATCGGGTTACGTTAAGATGATACAAGGCCAATATATAAGATCGAGAGATAAGACGACATTTTAATATATCATCAACAAAAATGAGAAAATCTTGGAAAGTAGAAGTAAAAAATTCCTACATAAGGTAAAGGGATTGAGTGCAAGGAAAAATGGAAGATTATAATTTTTTTTTTTTACTAGGTAAGTAAATCATTTCATTTCACATCGTAAAAAATATATATCCAAATATATAAATTTTTCTAATCTTCCATCTTCCATTAAAAAAATGAAAGATTAGAATTACCTAGTATATATCGTTGAAGCACGTATAAACTAAATTCATGCCTTATAATCAAAAAATAAGATACTACATATTGTAAAATTTGCTATCTTCATATTTAATTTGAAGAAATCATTTGCTTTTGTATTGTTGTTTTCTTTGATTCATTCCACATGACTAGAATGTAATTGTATATGTAATATTGGATTATTCTCCTTTCATGCTTAATTCATCAATTAATGTATGTTTGAGGCATCTCTTGAAAGCAATATTTTGTCATAAGTTTATTGGTATTTCCAATTGCGAAATATCTGTGTAATTAAATGTACAATATCTCAATATATATATATATATATATATTAACTTCACTTTATCGACCACGAGAAAAAAAAAAAAAAAAAAAAACACTTTCAAAAACTAACACGTCCTTTGGTTTCTTTGTCAAGGTAAATTACCAGTTCAGAAACAAAAAAAAAAAAATGTTTTACCACAAGAAATAGTGAAAAATGTAGTAAAATAATAAAATTATGTTTTAGTACATTTACTCTTACATATCAACGAGACACATTGATTATTTTAGACTAAAAAAATTTAAAAGAAGTAAAGTCAAATAAAAGTGGATAAAAGAGCAACTTTTCACCAAATATATATATATATATATATATTTTTTTGACACACCAAATAGATTACGAGATTCACAAATTTGGCAAGTTTGAGTATAAACTCAGTTACACTAATTTTTACGATATCGAAACCGAAAAATTACCTGACTTGAAATTTACTTACCAAATTTGAACCAAGTAAATATTGAACAGGAAAGAAAATCTAATTTTAGGACTTGATTTTGGGTCAATATTGAATTAATGACCTAGTAATCCAAAATCTCTAACAAAAATGTTTAAATTCAAAAAGATAAAGTATTTTACACATAATTAACTAGTGATAACTATATTATTTTGTATTTCACGTGATAGAATAGAGCTTAACGGACTTTTACTAACTTACATGTTAAAATGGGTTGTACTCTTCAACCTTACTTAATGTCTCTAATGTGACCTTTCTAGACGATAGCTTCTAAATCCGAAGGAAAGTACTTGAGTTCTCCCAAGTACTAAAAAGTGTAGCATGTCTGAATCTAACGACGCAATTATCAGGAACGTGCTCTACCACTTAACTAATTAAAGATAAATACAATTGACAATAAGTTTTTTTTGCTATGAACCTCAGTTAGTAAGGTTAAGTTTATTTCTCTTTTCAATTTTGTGATAACTAATTAGGTGTTATTACGTTAATTAAGGCCACCCCATGCCTAGTTCATGTCACTAAATACTAAATAGGTGAACAATAACACTATTAATATTTTATGATTTTATTTCTTTTTTTTTTGTCATAGTACATGTGATTAATAGGATATATTTTTCTTTTTTTTTGTTGTTGTCAATTTGAAACTCTTCATTATAAGTTTTAATTACTAAAACCTTTTTGACCCCAAAAAAAATAAATTCTTAATTTTATATTTGATCAAATTCATATAAGTGGTGAGACCCATTAAGTTATCGGTGACCCATTTAAACAAAAATAATGATCATTAAAAGCCAAACCCGGGTATTAGTTAATTAATGGAAATAACTGACATATTATTAGTCCTCTCTCTATTCTAAGTTGTAAAATTTTAATCATATATCTACACTATAAGAAAAAGAAAGAGTTAAGGTGGAGGAATTAATTATTCAGTATCATTGGTTCATCTTCCATATTAAGTAAATAACTTATGCTGTAATTATTTTTTATGTAAAAATAATTATACGTTTCTGATAAGATAGATTACATCATATTTATCACGATAATTAACTTACAAATTAAACCCATAAATTAATTTTTTTTTAGTCAATGGATAATAAAGTTGACTGACAAGCCAAACCGTGTGTGCACCCGAAGCACTGAATCTCATATTACCCTGCCCTACAACCCGGTCTTTCTACTCATCCGCCGTATCATCATAATATCGTACACACACACACACACACACTTCCATGTGGACATTGTCCAGATTCTACAATTAACAACTTAAACAAAAAGACCATTTCCAAGCTTCTAACAAATTTCGTCTCTCAAAAACTGAGGCGGTGCTCGTGCACGGCACGGAGCATGGAAATCGATGAGTTCATAACGTTACGAATTAATTTCAAAATTATGAATTATTAATGTAAATATGATTTCTCGCTCGTAACTTTACGACGTTACTCTTATAACTCCTGATTTTCTGCTAACTTACGCCACTTGGCGTTTCTATAAATAGAACATTTGTCTCCACTTTACAGAGCTTTTGTGAATGGTGGCATCGCAGAGGATTATCTGCGCTTTCACGCACTCACACACACACGCGCTTCACTGCTCTTCTTCACCTTCATCTTCCAGAAGTTTCCTTTTTCTTCCTTTTCGCTCTCGCATTTTCTCCAGCTCACTCTTCTCCCACACCATGCCTAACAAGCTGCAGGTACTAGTCACTGTGTGTGTATGCGTATATATATGTGTGTGCGTGTATATCTGTGTGCATATGTGGATATAGAGATTATTTATCTGTTGAGTGCTTGTGTATGTGTGTATATGTATGAGTTTATATATTTTGCTTGTATGTGTGTGTGTATAGACATATATATACACGTAGATATTATTTATCTATGCGAATGTTTGTGTATATATATGTGCGTGTATGCGTATAATATATAAACGTATAGGTTTTGTTTATCTATGTAAGTGTGTGTATATATGTATGTATATAGATATGTTATTGATATAGGTAAATTACGTCAGAGGCCCTAAATGTTGGGAAATTCGATATCATTTGCTGAATTTTATTTTAAATTGACAATTAAACTATGTGTTTCGAATACCTGTCTATTTACAACGGTTTTAGGATTGACAGTCCTAATGTAATGTTCAGATTGAGTGATTCAAAGTTTCATGAATGTTTAATCAATTCAGGCGTGGTTTATATAAATATGTTTGTATTATCTATGTGAGTGTTGATCCGAAAATGAAAAATGTGTCCTTTAGACTACTAATTTTGATGTGCAAAGTGAGTGATTCGATGTTCAGTGATGCGTGGCATGATTTATATAGATATGTTTGCATGTTCCTTTAGTGTGTGTATGTAATGCAAGATGCGTACTTTTTACATATATGCATATATGGGTGTTGTTGTGTAAAATATACTGCATCAATTGCGATTGCACAGCTGTGTTCACTTGCGCTCATATTGAATTTTTATTTATAGTGTCGTTTTCGTGCATTGATATGTTGTTTCGTTTTTGTGCATTGATATGTTTGTAGTCACCGATTTCATTTTTTTGCAATACAGGGAAGGGGTGGCTCTAGTGGAAAAAGGTGGACAGAGGAGCCAAATACAAACTTGCCATCCAATATGTCTGCAGCTACGAAGGGTGTCTCTGCCCTGGCTGCTGAAGCTGTCACTAGTAGACTTAGTTCATTGAGCATTGCAGAGAACAGTGGGCAATCTAGCGTGCCAGTCCCTGGACTGCAGTTCGAGAGTGTTGGAGTGGCGAATCATGTTCCTGTGGCAAGTCCAAGATCCATTTGGTTATCTAAGTCGTATGGAACAGCGAGTGGAGCTGCACCAGCGGAAATTCATAAGGCACCTGCTGGTCAAACAGCAGTTCAAACACAGGGGAATGGATCTCATACAGCAGCTGCTGAGAATAGCAATACTATTTTGAGCAAGTTGTTCAGGGGTAATCTATTAGAAAGTTTCACTGTGGACAATTCAACATACACACAAGCCCAGATAAGAGCTACGTTCTATCCCAAATTTGAAAATGAGAAATCTGATCAAGAGGTAATGTAATCTGATGTATTCTTTAACGGTATTGGAAAGAAATTCTATGTTATATACATAGTGATCTCAACTTAAAAATTTATCTGCCATGAAATTATTATAGTTGAATTCACTGCTGAACAACACCCCCATCCTCCCAAAATGAAAAGCGCAAAAAGGAATAATATAGATCTATGTGTTTATTGTGGAGAACTCCATTTTGTGTGAAACTTCATTCTTCAGTGAGAAACTACAGCTTCTGCCTCTGTCAGAATATGCTCTGTTGAATGTCTTATGTCATGTAGTGTGATGAACTGGGCTGATGTTTCTTTGTGTAATGTTGAGAATCATGGGGGTTCCATCTTAAAACCAATTGTATTAGGTGGAGTAGTCAATGATCTTATAAAGTGGTTTTGGAATTTATGATTTTTTGATGTACGAGAAGGTTTTATTCTAACACTCCCCCTCACGTTTGACTGGATTTGAGATGGGTCACACGGGTCACTTTGTTTTAGATTTGAACGTTTAACCTCGAAAAGACTGTTAACTTTGTTTAACTCCATTCTTGACAGGTTAGGACAAGAATGATAGAGATGGTCTCCAAGGGTTTGGCTACATTGGAGGTGGGAAGAAACTTCTTAGATCACTGCTTCTTCATCTAATCGCTTTCCCTTCCTCCATTCCCTTTCCCCTCTCTCTGTCTCCATTCCCCTGGCCAGGCTTTAAGTTTGGGATTTTTCGTATCTCATCTCCTCTCTCTTTAAGTAAGGCAATTCTCTGAATAGATGCTACTTGTCAATTTGTATTTCTAACAGGTTTCACTTAAGCACTCTGGATCGCTTTTTATGTATGCTGGACATGAGGGTGGGGCATATGCCAAAAACAGTTTCGGAAATATGTATGGTCATAGTTAACCATTCTCTCCTTGTATGTCTTATGTAACTTTCATGTAAAAGGTTTTCTTCATGTATACCTCTTTGGTGGTCGACATATTTCTAAGTTCTTCTGGTTTTTTTTGGCGGTCACTCTTTCAACTTCATATAATACTTTCAATATGTCTCTCTATCATGCATATCGGAAATAGATCACATTTATTAATCATTTTGGAAATCTGGGCATTAGGATCTGGATAGCCTATTGATAGGAGAAAAAATATGATCATAAAAGTGGCCTGGTATTACCCAGAAGATACTGAAATTGAATGAGTGAAGAATCTTCTTTTGGCTATTTTAAAGTGGTCTGCAAGAGGATGGGCTTTAGATTTCCCTTTTCTTCTTTTATTTCTTTTTTGGTCAGTGAGGTGGCGTTTAAGATGTTTGATCAGGGTTTGGGTTAGGAAGTGGATAGGATATGATGTCTTGCATTATGATAAAGGTATTTGACTGGTTAGATTTGCATTTAACTTGGCTTAATTTGATGTGTAAACTGCAGTTACACTGCTGTTGGTGTCTTTGTTCTTGGACGAATTTTTCGTGAAGCATGGGGTACTCAGGCAAGCAAGAAACAAGCAGAGTTCAATGAATTCCTCGAGGTGCCTTTTCTACTGCATTTCCTAGAATTTTTACAGATTTTGAAGGCTTTCTGCATATTGCTTTTTCTTTCCAGTACATGAGTTGTCTAATTATGAAGCCCTTTCATTTATTTCCTTGTCAAGAAAATAATGTAAAAGGGTTTCAGCTCTATATATACCCATGGATGGGAATATGTTCATAAAAAGATTCATTGTGCATGTGAATGTGCTCAAGTTCTCTTTATTACAGAATGTGGTGTCACTAAGACCATCTCAATCATTTTAAAGGTTCGTTTACATTTAAAACGGTGTATATTTGAGCTTACTAAACTGCAGGATGGTCAAACTTTCTTCTTCCTCTTTCCTTCCTTTTTTAGTTGGACAACTGTAAAGCAAGCCCTTGAAGGTTATTCAATGTTATGGACCTGCAGCCAAGAAATAATAGCCAGTACAATATTATACTAGGATATATAGATGATTTACAATGTTGTAGTGTTGTTTCTTGAGACTTTTAATGGTCTGGTTTTGAAATATTTGTGGTAGTAAGTAACTTTATTTGCATATTCTGTTGGTTTGGAATTATCCAACCCTTTGTGTCTAGACATTTTCTGTATCTGCTGATAGCAAGAGCAAATAAAGAAGATTCGACGATCTCCATACTAGAGAATTGTGGTCAACTCTGGTCATTATCACTAAATTGTTATTGCATACATTGCCGAAAAAATTCATTTTGGTAGCGGCCAATTCATGCATCTGAATATCTGCTATTGGCTACCGATACTGAAATCTCACTAGCTATCCAAGAATTTCTACCAAGATGTACCAATGTTACCTTACAATAGCCTAGAACATCCAATAATTCTGTGTTACACTTTGTCAATTCTATGGCATATGTTCAGATACCTATATGGTAGCTTTTGGTTGACTGGGCATATTAATATAGTCACTCTTATCTCTTTTAGATTCCTATTGGTTCTGTCATCCCTTTATACTGGCAAAAGTTGATTCTTGTATCTATTAATTAATTGATACGTCTCTTGTCCTCTCTCAGCGGAATCGCATGTGCATATCAACGGAACTGGTAACTGCTGTGTTAGGAGACCATGGGCAACGACCTCTAGAGGATTATGGTAAGGGCTAAAGATGATATGCCAATGATCAGTCACCATAGGAAGCTTATCTAATCAAATCTGGGCCATTTTGTACGTTTTAAACTTAAGTGTTAAGGCCCTTAACCTGGTTGCAGATGTGCCAGCAAATTTCGATTTCAAGGTATCCCACATTTCCTTGGCGGTTTTATAACCTTCAAACTTGCCAATTAGATCGTTGTGCATGTAGCTTAACATAGCGAACTGTGCACTGCGATCACTCTTGACCCATTTTTCATAGGTCTCCGTCTCTTTCTTATTTTGGGTGGAACTACCCTCTCTTGTTATGGGGTTGGGTGGAAGGGATGTAGGCAGGAGTTTTTAGTTTACGAAACAATGTTTTAGTCTACAAATCTAGATGGTTTCTTGGACTTGTAGAAGTCCTTCCACATTATGTGATATCTCCTCTGCTGTATGCACTAGTGCAATTTAATTTGTTTATAGATGCTTTGAGATCATCAATTATATATTTGTCATAATACATCATGGATGTATATACATCCATAATTTTCTTCACCACTGAAGCAGTAAGTATCACTTGACATCTATTTTCGCTTATGACTTCTAACTTTCTCTCCCAGCTTAATTCCCAAGTAAAAGTATCCCTCTTTGCTTACAAATTCTCTTCCTACTGTTGTTTATACAAACTCAAAATCTGGTCTCAGAATGTTTAATCTTGCATCGCTAGGATTTACTTCACGAGATAATGCTGCTAGCATTATCAAATCCACAAGCTTTTCTGGTGCAATATCCGTGTCACATTCCATTCCTTTTCTGAAGACAAGTTTCTAATCTTGTTTTCTATTTTTTGAAGCTTTTCTGTGGTTTAGGTACAAATTGCTAATTTCAATTTACTAAAGAGTTCTTTCTCTGTTTATTGTTCTTGTATTTGATTGTGAATGATTTTTGCAAAACAATTGATACGCATGTTTCTGTAACTTTGTTTCCTGATGTGTTTTCCTTGTCCTTTTTTGCGCAGTGGTTGTGACTGCAGTCACTGAATTGGGCAATGGAAAACCAAAATTCTACTCGACGCCTGATATAATTGCTTTTTGCCGGAAATGGCGCCTGCCAACAAATCATGTGTGGTTGTTTTCAACTAGGTGATTATTCCTTGCAAGTTCTATAATTTCTCACATGGGAGTGGCTTGGGCATCTGTTTTCAGCATCTCAAGGATTTACGTTTTCTTTTAAATTTGTGTTGCGAGATTTATTTCATTTGTCATGCTGCATGAGCTCCTGTTATTTTTCTCTGAACTTGATTAATTTGTAAGATGGTCTTGAATATGGATTTTAGCTGCTTATGACTAAAAATGGCAGTGTCGTACGATGTGACAAAGGTTGGCTCAGCACAACATAGTTTTGTTTGGATTTAACTAGTGGCATGAGGTATATATAGAGCTGCTGATGTACGGCAGTTGCAGTTTGGTCTACATGAAAAATTATTGGAACTCAGTTTAGTTCACGAACAGGGTGGGGAAATGGAAATGCCCTGTTTTTTTTTTTTTTTTGGCTAAGTGGAAATGCCCTGTTTTATGATGCATTCTCGTTCTATGCAGTAATTTGAACATTCAGGTCTACAGTCTGTCGTTTCTGATTCATTTTCTTTCTCTCCTGCTCAAGGAAATCAGTGACCTCATTTTTTGCTGCTTTTGATGCACTCTGTGAAGAAGGAACGGCCACTTATGTGTGCAAGGCTCTTGATGAAGTTGCGGATATATCTGTCCCAGGTAGTTTATGACACAGTAACAATCTAGTTGGTATACTTACATCCATTTTTTGTTATGCCTAAAGGAAGTCTGGTCCATATTCTCGTAACTGGTTCCTGATTATTTTTGAAAGGAAAAAGAGAAACCTCTCATTTGAAACTTAACTGGTTCCTGATTACATTCAATACCTTAATGGTACCTTTTCACTTGGTAGTCTGATTACGCATAGTAAAACTGGGTGTTCCCAAAAGCAGCAGCAGTTGCTGAGGGATATTTTCTCTGATTTTCTCGCCGAGTGCCATGTCCATGATTCACATAATTGAACACCTAGTACCTTAGCTTCTCTATCCAAATATCGTGCACCTTCTACAGGGCGCTTCTGCTGGTGTCATCTACTCACTTCCATGGGTGTTTCTGTGGGATGATTTTGACCACTTCTTTTTTCTGTTCCATCTTCTCTCTGTTCCCATTCTTTTTTTCTCAGTGGATCACACCTTTGCCCATTTTTTCTCCATGACATTGCTCGTGCATCTTTGTTATAATTTATACGCCTTCAGGAAAGGTAGATACTTATTTTCCCGTTAATTCAACTATAGCTGCTCCATGTAATATCAAGATTACAATAAAATAGGGATCTTGGCGCCCATCTGCACCCAGATGAGCTTGAGATTCATCCAGTTGTCATCTTGCCTTGCATGTATTCTCAGTTAGTTATGTCCACTAGAACGTATCGACATTTGGGGTATATTTTAGACTGTTTCAGTTTTCATAGCTTGGGCAAATTGTTACTCTCTTTTTTTTTATAATACGAGTTACCGTTGTGGTGACGTTTTCATCATTTATCAGTTTGGGTTTTGGTAGAGTTGCTGGTCCTGAGTTGTGGCTTTTTAGGTTTGTTCATTGAGTGATATGATGGATGCTAAGATGATCTTTTCCTTCTGTTGTTTCCACTTGATATTCAGGTTCAAAAGACCACATAAAAGCGCAAGGCGAAATTTTGGAAGGTCTTGTGGCTCGCATGCTAAGCCATGAGAGCCCAAAACATATGGAGCAAGTTTTGAGAGATTTTCCTCCTCCTCCTTTAGATGGAGGTAAGCTAAACAGGCATACTCTTTAATTGTCTAGTCATAATTTTTGTTAAACGCTGCATTAATTGAATTTTAATTGTCTAGTCATAATTTTTGTTAAACGTTCCATTTATCTTCCTCAAATATGTGATGCAAACTATGAAGTGAGCTGCTCAATTTATTTGATGCAGAATTGCATACCACCTTTTTTCTTCTTATTCTGCTCTTGTTCAACCTTTGACTGATACTATATGTTTTCTTTGGAGCTTCTTTCGTTAGTATCCTCTTCTTGCTTTAGATCAGTAGGTTCTGTTTCCTTATGGTTCAATTTCTGAATGTTCCTCATTTTACTGCAAATCAGTTGGTACGGATTTGGGACCTAGCCTTCGTGAAATTTGTGCTGCAAATAGGTCTGATGAGAAGCAGGTTAGTTGGCTCAGTCAATTATTCCTTTATACAATATTCTGAAATACATTTGTGGTGTATTTCTTATTTTCAATTTTACATGTCTGCAGCAAATAAAGGCACTTCTTCAAGGCGTTGGCACCTCTTTCTGTCCAAACTATTTGGATTGGTTTGGGAATGATTATTCTGATGCCCATTCAAGACATGCCGATCATTCAGTGCTTTCAAAATTATTACAAGCGCATCCTGCTGATTTTGCAACGACGAAATTACAGGTTAGCTACACTGGTTTGTTCTTTTTTTGAAAAAAATGGCTAGCTACACTGGTCCTCCTCCGTACGTTTAAGTAAACAAACCAAGTGGGATTCAGGGGTAGCCCAGTGATGGGTTACCCCCTCAGCAAGGCGAAGACCAGAGTTCGAATGGGGTGGTGATAGGGGAAAAAAGAAAAAAGAAGTATAGCTTTCAAAGAAAAAAAAAAAAAAAAGTAAACAAACCAAGTGATTCTCCCTAATTAGTATGCTGAATTCAGACTAGCTCAAGAGTAATAGTCACAAATCTGTTTGTATGGATTTTCATATCAGCATTGTTCAATGCTTCACGTTATTATTGCCCTGCGTTTTTCATGCTGGTATGATGTGATAACTTTTGCTATCACATTGGCTACTATGTTTGAACCAGCTGATACAACTTTCTGTTAATGTCCTGCTAATTTATTTGAGCTTATCTGCCAGAGACAATTGAAGTGGTTTCAAAAGATTTAATTAGTTTCCTAGCTGTTTTTGTATTATTGTGTAATTCACTATTTTTATGGTCTTTGAATAAAGTACTCTTGGTGTATGATGAACTTACAAGTAGAGTGATGGATCTGCTTGTGGGCGCTTCTTTATTCATTTTGTCTTTCATGAATGATTTGGAAAACCTGTAACTGTTTCTCTTCTGATGTTTTTATGACTTGTCAAGTTTTGCTGTTAGAATAGTCCACTTGGTTTCAGCTAGTTGATGCATTTATCTCTTAATGCGATGATGATGTTTCTTCACAAGATTTGCATTCTACTTTGCATGTTCCTCTTCTTTGAAATTTTCTGTTTAAGTTATTCTAATAAGAATATTTGTTTTGATTTTGGTTTGTTCATGTATGTGAGTGATTATTGACGGTATCTTTGCACCAGGAAATGATTCGTTTGATGAGGGAAAGACGCTTTCCCGCTGCTTTTAAGTGTTATCATAACTTTCACAAGATTAACTCCACATCCAATGAGAATCTTTATTTCAAATTGGTGATCCATGTGCATAGTGATTCAGGCTTTCGGAGATACCAGAAAGAGATGAGGTTTTCTTAAAACTCTATAATTATGTTTCTCTCACTTTTTTTCTGACATAAGAACTGCAGTTATTTGTCCTTTGCACAATCTTATGAAAGAAAGCGCTGGCATGTTTCAGGTACAAGCCGGGATTATGGCCACTGTATAGAGGTAGTTTATTCCTAATGTTACTACGTTCTAATTCAGTCTTGACCTGTCTGTGTATTTGTAGTTTCCTGGATAGCCTAACATTTAATCTATTCAGTATGTCAACTCCGACTTATCTTTAAGTTTAACTTATTCAGTTCAAACTTCCATCTCTGGTAGATACCTTTAATACCTTTGTCTGAGTGGGCCTATGGACAACTAACCAGTCTTGGCGGAGATATGTTAATGAAGCATATTGTTCACTATACATTCTTAGGATATTTCATCTGATCTTTTCAGAAAGAGGGCTGGTTTTTGTTTTCAAAATGCTTACTATTCTCATGCCTTTTGTCTCTCAATACTGAATGTGCTGGTTAAAAGCAAGATTTAGAAGTGGAGGTGATGAGCACAGAAATGGTATGACTTGAGATTGTCTCAATGGACTGTTATCTGTCCTCATCTCTGGAAAGATCTGTATATATGGTATCCAGATAGGTGGAAAGTATGAAAGCATAAAAAATGACAGGTTAGACGACCGTTGGTGATGGTAGCCTTTTGAAAGTCACTTCCACTTCAGGCACAGCACATTCAAGTTTTCTCTGCTTGACGGTTTGCGGTTTTCTGATTCTTTAATTTTTTCTTTTACAACCATCTTTCTTTTGTCTTCCTTTTCTTCCACATAATCATTTTGTTTCTCTTTTCCTTGCCTTCTGCAATTTTTCCCTTTTCGATTCTTCCTTACTATTTGAAGGTGTTGCAATCGTAAATGTACATTTGATTTGAAACCCAACTTAAAAATAAGAAAGAGTTAATTTGTGTGGAAGCTGAGAGTGCACGTCAACAGACTTCAACTACAACACATTCTTCTCTAGAGAGCTATAAAAACGGATGAGGAAATGGACGTTGTGCAGAATATCTGCAAAAAGTCTATTCTGAGCTCTATGCCAGGGTCATATTAGATATTAGTCCAGCTCGAGTGCATGATCATGTACAACTGCCAGAAATTTAGAAGTCTAAAATTACAGTATCAGGAAGGAGGACATGATTTATCTGATTCTCATTTATTGCACCCAGAGATTTTCTAGGCAACAGTAGTAATGGTGATCTCACCTGAGAGCACCCATAATTGGATATTGAGTTCCTGCATAATACAACAGCTGGAAAAAGTAGCAAATCTCATCAGCTAGGAAAGATTAGTATGAAATATCTGGTTTCTTGTAAAGAGAACGATAGACACAAAAATAGTTCACCCGACAGGTGTGGAATAGAGTTTGCTTCTTGCAACATCTAGATAATGTTTACCAGAAATGTGTCTAGGAATGTTCTGTTTCTCTTTACTTCGTATTCATCAATTTTTCTCGTTTTCTATTTCTTCCTTGCTTTTACTCATTTTTCTCTCTCGTCTGTTCTTGCTGCTTGGCAATTAGTGATCACATTGGCTATTTGAGCCACTGATCTTATTTGCTTTATGCAGGATTTTTTGTTGACCTAAATTTGTTCAAGGCAAATAAGGAGAAAACAGCTGAGCTTGCAAAAAGTAGTAACGAGACAGTAAAGAATGTTGATGATAGCAATGGCATATCTGCGAAAGATGGCTTAGCTGATGAGGATGCAAACCTGATGGTCAAGTTGAAATTTCTTACATATAAGGTACATATGTTATGTAACTGAGTCTGTCTTTGTAGAATTTTCACATGATGCATTTCCTGGTTGAGAAATTGTTTGTTTTAACAAAAAATTCTTTTCAGAAATACGAGGTGAAAAGATGCCATTTACAGTGTTGACTTCTGTATTTTCTTCTTTCAATGGATAGGTCAGTATAATTTTTATAATAGAGCAGCTTTGGAGAAGCAGAAAATGAATAGTAATGAACCCGACTATGAGGGTACATAGTGACCGTTATTTTGGTTTCCCTTAATATACTAGGTTTTCAATTTTAGTTATGTGACATAGCACATAGGGTAACAGAGTTTATATTACGTTGGGCACATTAAAGAACTATCTACTCAGTATCTAGCGAAAGATTGTCTCGTGCTTTTCTGTTAAGTATCCTTAGTTTTCTATGAAGATTCAGTGATAATCTAATACAAGGAGCAGTTCTTGGAAGAAAATTTGGTTCAATTGTGTGCTTCGCTAAAATTTTCAATTACCCTTCTCCACTATCTTCTGCATTTTCTTCTGAAGGATCTTGGACAAGTTGATGTGGTCTTTGCCCTCTTTTAAATATTGAGCCATGGACTAGACTCATCAATACTGCAAGAAGAAATGCATGAGTCATAGGGAAGAACCAAAACATTCTGAGGGTGGGGAAAGTAGAGAGCCAAAGAGAAGGGATTGGGTTAGAAAGGCTCAGAAAGCTGGGAAGGGTGAAAGAGTTGGAGTGAGAAATAAGGAGACATTTGCGTGGAAATGAAGCCAAAAACCATTTGTGTCATTCAATTAATTGCACCACTCATTTTCTTCTAGAGAGGCTTCCTAAAAGAAATTTTATTTTCTCCATTCATACTTATGTCTGCTTTATTTTATATAGTTCAAACTTATAAATGTGATTATGTATGGGCAGTGTTTATGTAAACAACTCGTTCTGGGGTTTCTGTGGATGTTGATTTTTCATCCATTATTGAACATTCGGGCGAGAACTTTTAAATCGAAGGAAAAGGAGATAGGAAAAATAGCTTTTCCTTCAAGAGGTTGGAAAAAGCAGTTTTCTAAGTAAAGGAAAAGTAGGTCATCAACTGATCATAGGGAGCTCTTCCTGCTTCATTTTTGTTGAGAATATGCTTTGCATCTGTGTTTACTTTACAGATTGTTTGTGAGCTGTGTGTGTATTTTACAGATGTGTATCACTTCTTTATTGTTGCTTTTTCTTGTTCACGACAGCAGCCTAAAACCACATTTATAGACACCAATCAGCAAACCAACACCACGATCCACCTCTCCACCCCACGGCGACATCCACCACCACCTTCCCATCACTCACCAGCGCCGGCAAGCTGCCGAAAAACTCAAAACATTGAAAACCCTTGCTGAAATCCTCGATCCACTCTCTTCCAGCCTTCTAATCTCCAATCTGACCACACCACCTTGTTCAACATCAAAATCCGACCAAGACACTACCTTACATGTCGCCACTGTAGCCTTCACGCGCCACCACCAACAGCGCGTGCATCCACCTGCCGGAATGTTCAACGGCCACCACTACCATGCTCGGTTCTTCCTCCTCTTTCCATTAATGCTGTTGTCTTGCCTTTGGTTTGCATGCTTCATGTGTTTTTCTCTTAGTTTCTTAACTGTTATATATATCTATACATATATATATATTATGTTGACTGTTATATATATCTATCTATATATATATATATTATGTATTAGCTTTAAAAAAAAAAAAAAAAAAAAACGAAAACAGGGGACAGAGGCTCCAAAAAAAAAAAAAAAAGAGGCTCTAAAAAAAATAAAAAAATAAAAAAAATGAAATTCCTCTGCTATACTACTGATTGAGATTCCTTTGTTGCCTTGCCTCGACCATTTTTTATTTTATTTTATTTTATTTATCATGGACTCTTCTTTAGCAGAAACCTCCAAAGGAGGTACTTCAAGTGAACCCATGTCCGATATTAAGGTTGTTGTTCCCACCTTTTCTGGTACTCCAGTTATTACTACAACTAAACTTAATGGTCGCAATTACACTCAATGGGCCTCCTCTGTCAAATTATGGTTTCGGGGACAAGGTTTAGCACGGTACTTGACTGAAGATCCACCTAAACTCTCATCAGACAAACTGGAACTATGGGATCAAGTTGATGCCCAACTCACCAGTTTGCTACTGCAATCCATTGAAACAGAATTGCACTTCATCTTTGCAGACGTTCAATCTTGCAAGCGTCTTTGGACTATGGCACAACAGATGTATACCAGTAATGTTAGTCGCATTTATGATGTGATTAATGATCTTTGGAACATTCAACTTGATGAAGGCTGTCTCCCTATTTATTTTGGTCGATACCAACGCGCTCTGGCAGAGTATAATGAGATTTTCCCCTGACACTGACATTAATCGCTGACAACGAGAGCAACTCTTTGTTGTCCTTATGATTCGGGGCCTTCCACCTCCTTATCATTCAGTTCACTCGCAAATCTTGTCTGGCTCCTCACTTCCATCCATGCCTGAAGTGTATGCTGCCCTCAACCGTGCATCTATCACTACTGATTCTCCACGCAATGATGATGCAGCTGCCCTTTTCACCCAGACGATTGGTCATCCTAATGGAACATCTCATGAAGATCGAGGAAGAGGTCGTGGTAAGGAAGGTGGACGCTCGGACTCATCTTCCGGACCAAAGTGTACATATTGCAACAAGACAAGTCATACTCGCGATAAATGTTAGAGCTTGCATGGTAAACCACCTGGTACTGCAAATGTTGCTCAAATTGATGTTGCTGATACAAATTCTACCACAGATCCACCAAATAAGCCGCTCACACATACTTTCTCTGAAACTGAATACTTACAGTTTTTTCAGTTCCAGGTATCACAACAGGTGTCTCAATCATCCGCTGCTTCTCTTGCGCATGCCACCACTGCTACTGCCAATTTGTCTCACTCTCCTCATTCTGGTAAGTGGATACTTGACTCTGGTGCATCTGATCACATGAGCGGTAACCCCTCCTTACTCTCTGAATTTCGTTCTTCTACTTCTTTTTCCCCTATTTCCCTTGCTGATGGTTCTTTCACTCCTGTACGTGGAGTAGGCGTAGCGACTCCTACGTCATCTATTAAAATGACATCTATCTTGTACATTCCCACTTTTCCTTGTAACTTATTGTCCATTAGCAAGTTAACCAAACTCTTTAATTGTACCGTCACCTTCACATCTGATTTTGCTCTTATTCAGGATCTGCAGACGGGCGCAAGGATTGGTACAGGATACGAAACTAATGGTCTTTACTACCTTGATATCCAAACATCACTTGCATGCACAACTATCTCCACTGCTGAACTTATCCATAGTAGACAAGGCCATCCGTCCATAGCAAAACTACAAACGATGGTACCTAGTATACATAATGTTAGTACTGTTTTGTGTGAGTCTTGTCAATTAGGAAAGCACTCTCGTAATTCCTTTCCTAATCGCTTCAATAAAAGAGCTCAGGCTCCGTTTGAGTTAATTCACTCAGATATTTGGGGACCCAGTCGCCATGTATCAAAGTTTGGTTATCGATATTTTGTTACCTTCATTGATGATTTTTCCCGTGTCACTTAGTTATTTTTAATGAAAGATCGTTCTGAACTTTTTTCTATATTTCAAAATTTTTGTGCTGAAATTCAAAATCAATTTGGTACTACAATTCGCATCTTACGCAGTGATAATGCCAAAGAATATTTCTCTTCTGCCTTATCCACATTCTTGTCTTCCAAAGGTATCATTCATCAATCCTCTTGCGCCTATACTCCACAACAAAATGGGGTTGCTGAACGTAAGAACCGCCATCTAATTGAGACTGCTCACACACTTCTTCTTCATATGAATGTTCCAATTCGTTTTTGGGATGATGTTGTCCTTACTGCCTGCTATCTTATTAACCGAATGCCATCATCTATCCTAAATGACAAAATTCATTTCTCTGTCCTCTTTCCTCATCAATCCATCTATCTTTTACCCTTACGCGTCTTTGGATGCGTGTGTTTTGTTCATATTCTTACTCCTGGCTCAGACAAATTAAGCCCTCGCTCCACAAAGTGTATCTTCCTTGGGTATGCTTGATATCAAAAAGGCTATCGGTGCTACTCCCAAGAGTTAGATAAGTTCTTTTTGTGTGCTGATGTAACTTTCTTTGAGTCTAAATCATATTTTGCTCATCTATCCCATCAATCTCATACAATAATAGACGATTTACCTCTTCTTGTTCCATTTTTTGATTTTCCTACGGATCCTCCATCGTCTATTAGCCCAAATTTACTTGATCTTTCCCTTTCTCACTTGGATCGTCCAGATCTAAAGACATATCAACGACGTCCACAGCAACGACCACTTGTTGAAGATTCTGTACCATCTACTTCGCCCGCTCTAGATCTACTTCCTGATCCCTTAGTCTCTGATCTGGATGTCCCTATTGCTCTTCGAAAAGGTACACGTACTTGCACCACTAAACACCCCATCTCTAATTTTGTCTCGTATTGTGCTCTATCTCCATCCTATGCGTCCTTTCTTGTTTCTCTTTCCTCTGTCTCTGTTCCTCATACTTTATCAAAAGCTCTTGATCACTCCGGTTGGCATGCGGCTATGATTGAGGAAATGTCTACTTTACGCTCAAATGGCACATGGGACTTAGTTGATCTACCTGAGGGAAAGTCTGTTGTGGGTTGTCGATGGATCTACACAGTCAAATGTTCTCCCAATGGACAAATGGATAGGCTGAAGGCTCATTTGGTTGTAAAAGGATACACTCAGGTCTATGGAGTTGACTATGATGATACACTTTCTCCAGTTGCTAAGCTTCCTTCTGTTCGTCTGTTTATGGCACTTGCAGCAATGTTTCAATGGCCGCTTCACCAACTTGACATTAAAAATGCTTTCTTAAATGGTGAGCTCGAGGAAGAAGTTTATATGGAGCAACCACCAGGGTTTGTTGCTCAGGGGGAGTCACATAAGGTTTGTCGATTAAAAAAGTCTTTATATGGATTGAAGCAGTCCCCTCGAGCATGGTTTGGGAAATTTAGCGAAGCCGTCATTGATTTTGGACTTACACGGTGTGGAGTTGACCACTCAGTCTTCTATAGACATTTTGCTGGGAAACGTCTATTACCAATTGTCTATGTTGACGATATTATTATAACTGGAGACGACACAACAGGTATACAGGACCTAAAAACCTTTTTGCATAAACAGTTTCAAACAAAAGATTTGGGAGAGTTACACTATTTCCTTGGCATTGAGGTTGCACGATCTAATCAGGGCATGTTTATCTCACAATGCCACTTGATATGTTGGAAGAAACAGGGATGCTGGGCTCAAGACCATGTGACTCACCAATGGATCCAAATGTGAAACTTGTACCTAATGAAGGGGAGCCAATATCAGATCCAGGACAATACAGAAGACTAGTTGGCAAACTCAATTACCTCACTGTGACCCATCCTGACATTTCTTTTGCTATCAGTGTTGTTAGTCAGTTTCTGAATTCACCTCGAGAAAGTCATTGGAATGCAGTTGTCCGTATTCTTCGGTATCTCAAGAATGCCCCAGGAAAAGGAATGTTATATGAGAATAGACGACACAGAAATTGTCGGTTTTTCTGATGCAGATTGGGCTGGATCTCCTGACGATAGACGATCCACTTCTGGATATTGTGTTTTCATTGGAGGAAATCTTATTTCATGGAAAAGTAAGAAACAAACTGTTGTTGCTCGTTCAAGTGCAGAATCTGAGTACCGAGCTATGGGTGTAGCCACATATGAACTGATATGGGTCAAACACTTGGTTACAGAAATTGGGATTGTTTGTCCTCAACCAATGACATTAATTTGTGATAATCAGGCAGCAATGCACATTGCATCAAACCCCGTGTTTCATGAGCGGACTAAACACATTGAGATTGATTGTCATTTTGTGAGAAGTAAAGTGTTAGCTAAAGAAATTGTTACTTCACATGTCAGTTCAAATGATCAATTAGCTAATCTCTTTACTAAACCTTTAAGGGGTCCTCGGGTTGAATATATTTGTAACAAGTTGGGCACATATGATATATATGCTCCAACTTGAGAGGGAGTGTTGAGAATATGCTTTGCATCTGTGTTTACTTTACAGATTGTTTGTGAGCTGTGTGTGTATTTTACAGATGTGTATCACTTCTTTATTGTTACTTTTTCTTGTATCATTGCCCTATAAATCAAGGGCTTGTTATTGCTAATACATATGAAGCAATTCTCTTCTTTCTATAATGTCTCTCTCTCTCTTTTATCATTATCAATTTTATAAAAAAATTTGATCTGCAATTTGATCTCTCCAGACTTTCCTTGTTTTCTAGGAAGCAACATATGTCATATATTTTATGTTTTCTTTAGGGGTAGCTCTGTAGTTTTACTAAGTTTCTTGCATCCCTATGTAACTTCATTGGTTCTTTCTGAATCTTTTTCTTGATATATACTGTGCAGCTGCGAACCTTTTTGATCCGGAATGGCTTGTCAATTCTTTTTAAGGAAGGCCCAAGTGCATATAAGGCTTACTACTTGAGGTCAGTTTTTTAGGTCTTACCCCTTCAGATGAGGCTTTCATGTAGAAAGCGATTCTTGTTTGCATTTTCTTTTTTGTTGCATGCATTTCTGCTGACTGAAAGCCAAAATGAGTGGGAAAACAACATGACCAATTAATGTATATCTGTCTGTCTTCTCCCTCCAACCTGGTTTAGGTGGCAAGTTTGGCCATAGATGTCAACTGACTCTCTAGGCTGCTGGGTGCAGTAGCCATGAAAGAAGCAGGAGGTTTTATAACTTGTTATGTGTCTTATCCTCTTCTGTGCTTTATTTATTGTGATCTTGTTATGTGTTTGTATCCCTCATGCTGTGATGCCTAATTGATCTAGATTCTTTGCTATGTCTGAAGCGTGAAGTTTGGCATATGTGCAACTGTTTGATGCAGACTTTCATCAACTCCAATACTGTACAAACTAATAGTTGATAAGATCCTTTTTCCTGGATATGTTAATTTGATTCTACAATCAGGCATTGTTGTATAATGTGAGTGGAAATCTTGGCATCATTAATCATCCATTAAGCTAATACAAGCATCATAAAGGAGTGTAGATCACATTTCAGGCTTTATATATAATATGATCACATTATACTTTTAAATTTTATTTATTTATTTATTTATTTTAATTTCACTACATGAAAAACTGCCATGGCGGAGTCCGTTAGGGATTGTAACACTACCCTGACCTTGCAGGCAAATGAAAAATTGGAATACTTCACCTGCAAAGCAAAGAGAACTCAGCAAGATGTTAGATGAATGGTACTGGATATAGCTCTTTGCTCCAACGAGGGAGTTTACATCCTTCCCCACCCTGACACTTTTTTCTTCTGCTTTATCTCTGTAGCATCTGATAAAGGATTCCTCCTCTTCCAGGGCAGTGTACATACGAAGGAAGTATGGGCACAAACAGCTGTCATCATCTACATACCTAAGTGAAGCTGAGCCTTTCCTGGAACAATATGCAAAGCGCAGTCCACAAAATGAGGCCTTGGTAGGATCCGCTGGAAGTGTAGTAAGAACTGAAGATTTCCTGGCTATTGTTGAGGAAGGCAGAGATGAAGAAGGCGACCTGGCACCAGAGAAGGATGTAGCACAGCTAAGCCCTCATACCCCAGTCAAGGATTCTGTGACTAAGGATGAGGGTCTTATAGTCTTCTTTCCCGGTAAGATACATGCACCTTTATGATCCCCTAATATCTATGGTTCACTTTACTCATCTAAGATGAGTCAGACATGCACAGAACGCAGATTTCCGTGTGTTTCATTGAGGATATTGCTTCCGGGGATGCAAGTTGCATAATTGTGGTCCAATAAATTATGAATACAAGAAGATAAAAATGGATTTTTGTGATTTTTCTTTTTTTCTTCTGGTTTCTTGTTTCACCTTGTTTGGACAGTTCTAGCATGTCTTCGTTTGCCCCTTCTCATAATCTGAGTGAAGATTCTGTTGTCTTGGAGAATCCTGAATCTCTGTAATTCCCTCTTCCATTGTTACTACTATTATTTGTTGATAGCAGCAGATCTAAGAGCACGGTTCCTGCAAGGTGGCTACAAGAAGGAAACATCATCATTAAAATATAGGAACAAGGATCTTGATATGCAGGAGCTCTCTTTTTTTGGGGATAAGCACATGCATTTTAAGCCAATTTAAGCTTAGGTCACATTTGATAGTGTCAAGCATTAAAGAACTCTCTGGCACACAATTCCTGCCTTTGATTCTGCCGCTTGTTTTAAACGAACTTCCTTATAATTTTATGCAAGTACTATGTGTTCGTCGCCAAATTCATGTGTGAATTGCCACTTTCAGGGATACCTGGTTGTGCGAAATCTGCGCTTTGCAAGGAAATACTTAATGCTCAAGGGGGTCTTGGTGATGATAGACCTGTTCATAGTTTGATGGGTGATCTTATCAAAGGTATTGGGCAAAATTTTTCCATGATGCTTTTCATATTGAACTCATGATTTTATGCTTGTAATTTAGAAAACTTCTTGTTTAAAGGTTTGGTAGATCATTTCGTTATTCAATTCACTGTCAATGATTTTTAATCTGAAATCAAGTATGCTACTTTGCTGGTTAAACATAATATCTTGAACCTTGATAACCTCATAACAACTGTTCCTATTGCTACATGGAGAAGTGGGAGAACTAGACAATTGTTTGTCCAGTGGTTCTCAGTTCCATGAATAATAGAGAGATGGAAGAGAAGGAGATGGGTGAGGAAAGAGAATATCAAGGAAGTTTAAGCCAGATACTGCATGGCCATTTTGATAACGGATTTAGTATGAAGTCCTAATTGTGTCTTCATACTCCGGAGATTAACTCGCCCTCAGGGGATTTAGTATTCAACTAAATGTAATCATTATTATGTTAATAGGGAGATACTGGCCAAAGGTTGCTGATGAACGTCGGAGAAAACCTTATTCCATTCTGTTAGCTGACAAGAATGCACCAAATGAGGAAGTTTGGAGTCAGGTGAGTTTTTCAACTTTTCTTTGTCTCATTATACTCGTGCTAAAGTTCATGCAATGGACTTCTGCATGATAAAGAAGGAGAAAGAAGGAAGTTTGAGTGATAGCTTTCAAGACAATCTATGTTTTCAGTTCTAGTGTTATTCCAATAGTTACATATTACTTCAAATTTGCTTCATGAGGATTGGTTCTATATTGCTGCAGATAGAGAGCATGTGTCGGAGCACGAAAGCATCTGCAGTCCCAGTTATACCAGAATCAGAAGGTTGTCTTTTATATTTAATTCTAAAGCAGTCCTTTTCAATCATAAGGGAGTTGATGCTTTCTTCTTGTTTTATAGTTTTTGCTTTAATTTCTCTTACTTTACTGTGAAAGAATTGGCGCAAGGTTTTATATTTTGCTTATTGCTGATGTTGTGTTATGAAAGTCTCTATGCTGGATCGGATTTGATCTTTAATGACAATGTTGACACACTGAAAACTTCCTTTCATCATAGAGAAGTTATCACGTGGAAAGTAATCCTTATGACTTGTCTTTTCTTAACTTTTGCTGACATGCTTTTGCACTTTGGGCAGAAACAAAATCCTCTGCACACCGGGTTTTTGTTATTGTTATTTTGCCAATTCAATATACAATATCTCCAGTGATAAACCGGGGTATGCTTAGTGGTGGATTACTCTCCCTGGCAGTTGAGAGACCAAGGTTCAAATCTCATAGGGGTGGGGGGTTAAAAAAAATAAAAACCGGGATATGCATATCATGTCCAATTACATCCATATATCTGTTTGTTATGATATATATTTCTTTCCTACCAATAAATGTAGAAGAGACCACATGCTAATCTCAACTACTTAAGAATACATTCTGGTTTAATCATCTCAAAATGTTTAAGTCCCTTCAATAGTCTAGTCTCTTTTGAAGTGAAAAACTTGGGACCATTTTTAATTAATTTTTTTCACTTCTCCAAGGAAAAAAAAACTTTGGACCATTCAGTTTTCTCTTTGCAAAAAGCATTTCGGAAGATCATTACTGTGTGTCTGTTGACCCCTTTCTTGAGCATCTTTTCTTACATGGTTCTGCTTCAAGTTCATTATTTCATAAAAATTTAGCATTGCTTCTCTTCTGTTTGTTAGTTTTATGTGAAAATCCCTTGCGTGCATTCAATTTTTTATTTCTCCGCATATGCAGGAACTGACACGAATCCATTCTCCTTTGAGGCATTGGCTGTTTTCATATTCCGAGTGCTACACAGAGTTAATCACCCGGTATTTCTCACTGTTGCTATAATAAGCTGTGATTGTTGTTCCCAACTCTAGCTGAAAGTTTGGGTACAGTATATTGATACTTTTCCTCCTCTATGCCATGACTCTTTGAAGGGGAACCTAGACAAATCATCTCCAAATGCTGGCTATGTTTTGCTAATGTTTTACCATCTTTATGAGGGAAAGGTATGGCAATTTCCATCAGAGAATTTAATATTCATTGCCTTTTACTTAATTCTGTTGGACCATATTTTACAGAGTCGAAAGGAGTTTGAATCAGAGCTAATTGAACGATTTGGCTCAGTTGTGAAGATGCCTCTATTGCAATCTGATAGGTCTGTGCACCTCTACATAGTATGTAATAATTAGAAAAACAATTGTTGTTACAGTTGGTTTTCTTCCTTGCTGTCTTATCATAGTAATACAAAATTCTTAGTTACAATCACAGTGAATACCAAGGGAAAAAGATGGGAGATCACCTCATGGTCATCATGATGGCTGGGATGGTTTATTTTGTGCAATTTCATAAGATGATTGACAACTATGTACTGTACATGTCCATATTAATTATTGCACGCGCTGTTGAGAGGGAATCCTTTGTTGACATTTCGGTTTTTGTCCCCTCCTCCTTTTGCTGATCATTTATAGATTGTGTTTTCCTGATTCCAATCATGTAGGCCACCTTTGCCTGAATCTGTCCAATCTGTAATGGAGGAGGGAATAAATCTGTACAAGCTGCATACCAGCAGGCATGGAAGGTTGGTAACATCGTTCAATAGCATGTTTTAGTATGAGAATTGAAAGAATTCCTTGTATAATGGCTCTTTTCCACTTTTTGATCGCTGCACCAAAATCTTTTTTTGACTGTTCATATTATGTGCGAGAGTAGGCACTAATTTCATAGGAAGAGAGAATTTCAAGTACTTTCTTAATTAAATATTTGAAGAAGCTTTTGTTGTTTTTCATTTCCTGCAAGCCCATTTCAATAACAGTCAAACTAATATCGATATTTCTATAGGCAGATGTGGTTATAAAAAACACAAGAAAACTTAGATAAAGGATTAGAAATAGAACATGATGTACTTTTGACATGATTTTTTGTAACACTTCCGATTGCCGCTATCCAGATAATGGCTATACATTACATCCAGAGTTATCAAATATCGAAGAAAAGTGTGACTGACCATCTGTTTGGTCTATCTTTTAATGTCCCAAGCAGTTTGTGGCTGTCTCAACCTCTGGTTGATGAAGTACCAAAAAACTTTATAACTGATGCACTGAAACATTTCTGAAATTTTGTGGCTAAAGTTAATTTGCTATTTTCTCTTAAAATATGAGATATTTGTCTCATTAAGTCGTCAGTTTCTTGTAAAATCTGCTTCAAGTTCAATATTTATTTCCTGATATCATGGATTCTAGAATCAATATCCAAATTGCATTTAGGGTATAATGCATGTGACAGCCCTTGAGAGTATGGCTGTCTGGATGTGGTGTTAAGGAATGATTTGAATCCTCTCATATCATATAACGACATTATGAGACCGATAATGATAAATTATCCATACCATTTTATCATAACTATATAGACATATAATCACTGTTGGATTGTTTCTTAAGGGACTGCGAGGAAAATAAGGTTTAGATTGCGGAATGTTATCTGATTTATTATGTTGTCAGCTATTTATGCAATTGTACTCGGTTCTGGTAGGTTGGAGTCTACCAAAGGAACATATGCAAAAGAGTGGGCTAAATGGGAGAAACAAATGAGAGAAACTTTAATTGCAAATGCTGATCATCTCAATTCTATTCAGGTAGGTATGTTACATTTAGTGTTTCACTCATTATTTTTACATCATTACAGCCTTACATATATAATAAACGACTCGAGTTAATAGTAGGCTACAATTTGCTGCACTTACATAAAGGGCTTATAGATTTTAGAATCCTTTTCAATGGCCAGTATATGGACTATCAGCATTTGGCAATTTCGCGTTTGTTAGTTCAGTATCTATGGAGACTGGTTGATTGTCATTGAGTTGAACATTAAAACTTTTCATTGACACCTCTGCGCCCACAAAGAAAATAAATGCTTGGAAGCCCAAAAGTGGGACTCCGAACAAACAGTAAAAGAAATACTTTTTGTAGAATTTTTGTCAGCACTAAAATGGCATTCACAATCTTGTAATCTTCCAGGTCCCATTTGAGTTTGCTGTTAAACAAGTGTTAGAACAATTGAAAGCTATTGCAAAGGGTGAGTACACGGCACCAAGCACCGAGAAGAGGAAACTTGGTAGCATCGTTTTTGCTGCTGTTAATCTGCCTGTTGCAGATATCCACACTCTTCTTTATAGTGTAAGTAGTAATTGCCTTCTATCTATTATTGTCATTCTGCTCCGAATATGATCACATCTCTTAAAAGTATTATTGCATTTGAGTTGTTGATGCTGTAATTGATTTGCAAGTTGCTTGAGATCCTTTAGAGGTCGGTATGGTTGGCTACAAATTGTGGAAGTTATCCCCTACGTATAGTTTGATGTCTTCTAGGTACTTCATTCTGTTTGCAAATTGCTTGACATCCCTTTAGATGTCGGTATGGTTGGCTACAAATTGTTGATCTCCAACATATAGTTGGATGTCTTCTAGGCAGTTATTTCACGTAGGGGAAGAGTGTCAAGTAAGGGGAGTTAAACAAATAGCCACTCGGGTTTCGTGGTACTTAGGTAGACCCTTTTTTAATATCTTAAACTTTTAGATGAGGTGGTGAATAATATGGTATTGAAGCCCAATTACTAAAAAGTCTTGGTTCAATTTTTGTAACTATTGCCCTTTTGGGTAGGAAAAAAAAAAAATTCAGATGTGTAAAGCTCAATTAAGAGAATCTTGCTTGCAATGAGGCAGCGTATTGGAGACAATAAAGTTTCTAGCATAAACTTTTAGATGAGATGGTCAATTAAAAGTCTAGGTTTGCTTCACTGGCCTTTGGACTTTGGACTCATCTTTTTGACTTAGGAATAGCGGGAAGGAAAATGATGGGAAAGCATTTCTAGGGACTTCCTCAATAGATATAGCCTACTCCTTGAATTTCCTCATCAGATTATCTCAATTCCGTGGATCTGCGCGATGCACTTTCACAAATAAATGACCGATTCTCTTTTTCTTTACTAGTTCTATTTCTTTTATCTATTTGTCTTCTGTTTTATATCCACCGGTAGTGATTTAATTGTAGTCCCTTAAAGAAATACCCTTCACGAACAATATTTCGTAATGCTTCTAATTTCCGTTTTGATCTTTGAAACAGTTAGCCGAGAAGCATCCCCAGGTGGAGGCTTTTCTCAAGGGCAAAGACATGAAAAGCAATCTTAACAAGCCTCATGTGACCCTTGCACACAAGAGAAGTCATGGTGTTACTGCTGTAGCCAGTTATGGTACATATCTCCACCAAAATGTGCCAGTGGAGATGAAAGCACTGCTATTCTCCGATAAATTGGCCGCGCTGGACGCTTGCATTGGCTCTGTTGATGGTGAGAAGATAAACTCGAAAAACGAATGGCCTCATGTCACATTATGGACTGGTGCAGGAGTTACCGCGAAAGAAGCCAACACGTTACCTCAATTGCTATCGGAAGGGAAAGCTACTCGTGTTGAGATTGATCCACCTGTCACAGTAACGGGTACTCTAGAATTCTATTGAGTTCCCAGCTGATCACTTGTTTTATGGGGTTTTTCTTTTCATGGAATCGTATGATGATCATTTGGTTGAGGAAAAATTTTGGAGTGTAGAAAGAGATTTTGTATAGCACCTTTAGAATAAATTTCCGATGGAGAGGGAAAGAGATTTTGTATCAATGGAGTTTACTGGAAATGTTCATCATAGAGACATTTTCTGCAAACATGTAGCCAAAGGGTTGAAATCCCAGATTTTGAGAAAGTGCAGTCAAATAGTTTCTGCAGAAGTCAAATATCTTCAACGGTTATCATCACAATTTATCTCCCTAAATGAAAAGGTGATAATTAAGGAAAATTCTTTAGAATGGCGAAACAACTGCTTATGGTGCTGTTTTTTTTTTTTTTTTTTTTTGTCAAATATGGTGCTGTTTACTATGCCGTTAATGTGTAAAGACAATCGTGTGCCGTGGTGTGTAAAGACAATTATACTCTTGGGATTTATGTGTTGATTCTAAATATGGCAAGAAGGGTTGGCTAAAAATGGTTTGTCTTACAATTATTTGTGGGTTCTACTCCTTCACACTTTCCAATTTAAAAAAGTTGCTATTTGAAAGACTTATTCTGGACGTGTCTTGCACGAAACTCTTTAGTGAAGTGACATGGCACGGGAAATCCTTATACTATGAGAGTCGGACATAGAAATCTATTCACAAAATAGAGTCCAAAATGCTGTTGGTTAGCTTCAATTGGCTCTTGCAGAATTTTAGTGCTATAGACTTCTGATGTTATTTTGTGGTCTGCAATTTGGGGTTTGTGTTCTTTGCGTGAGTGCAAGGTGGTCTGTCCGTATTTAATGCTCATGCTCTTCTCTTTTTTTCTTTTCTTTTTTTTTTTTATATGCGGATTTCTTAGGATAATTTAATGCTCAATTTCGCTGCTTTTTTAATGCACAGTTTTACCTCTTTTTATGCGAGCCTAGGTTGTCCTTTCGTGGGGGCCTACACCGGTGGCCAATGGATGGCCGCTAGGTTTCCACGCGCCAGCAAGAAAGCTGGCGCATGAGGCTCTTGCGGACATGATAGACTTGTTCTGTCGGCGTGGTTTTGATTCTGATCCTTTGAATAAAACATATTTTCAGTTATAAAATTTTTGAACGGAAAATATTTAAAAATAACAAGGTTAGATATCTGATTTAGAGGAAGAGATGGGATTTACCTATTGTGAGTGGCTTAACTCTTGAACATCAATCCTAGTCGTTTATAGGCTTTATATGCAATATCTTACCTCCTAAAAATATACCTAACCAATATGTTTAAAAATAAAAAATAAAAAATGCTAGAGCCATAATCGCATTTATATTAAATGGGCCTAAGGTGAGGCCCGAGAAAAGGCATGAAATGGGTCTTGCCCAAAACTAAGCCCAATCATAAACTGGACATAAGCGAGGAACAAAAGCCCAGCATCATTAAAAACAGAAACCAGCCTCCAAAATCAACGAGGCATCTTGAGTTGTAATATAAGTGAACCTAAAAACAGGGCAGAAAGCAGCTGAAATGGTCGGAGCTGATTGTTAACCTCATGCAAAGGACAATGTCGCCTAACAATCCTTGGAAGCTGTTAATTAACTATTATAAGAAGATTTTAATTAAAAATGAGCAGTTCAAACAGATTTATGTCTATTAGAAAATAACTTTTATACAGACTATTTTATTAATTATGTCTTATACCTATTTGTTGGATTATACGAAGTGACAATATTGTTACACTTGTTACTTGTTTTTTTTGAAAAAGATAGAAGGGTCGAGAGTTGTCTCAAATATGACTTATTCGGCGATCTGCCTCCCTTAGATAAAAAAAAAAAAAAAAAAAAAACACTTAAAATATCAAAATAAATTTGTAAAACCTCCAAAACCAAAAGGTACGCTATTTAATTAAAATACTGAATTAAAATTTACATGATAAGCAAACCAAGTCCCCAGAATGGCTCTCCATATTTCTCTATTTTCAGTTCCTTTTTATACCTCTTGAAAAAAAAAAAAAAACCCACTTTCAAATTCGGTATATAAAAAGTCTGAAAAAACCAAACAAAAAGAAAATGAAATGAATAGCTCTCCATCTGAGACTGCTGTGCCAACCTCACTGCTTTCCCTCTTTACAATATTAGCAGCCTTCAACTAACCAGAGGTTTGATCTAACCTGTGAATTTCACACACACTCATATATATATTTAAGTCTTGTAAATTGCTAAAGATTTTATGCTTCACTTTGTTCATTTTAATTTCACACAATCATACAAGTCTTGAAACATCAAAAAGATTTATTCTTCACTTTATTTTCACTATATATATACTGATTTTATTGTCAATATGTTTTTAGTATCCAAAAATCATATGCAGTGTTTTCATTCTACACATCATATTGTAGCTGTAAATTCCTCTTTAAATTGCACCCATTACTTCAATACAATATATAATCATGCCCATTTGAGCTTTTCTTATAATTGCTCGGCATTTTCACATTATTTGCATCGATTAAACAATATATCGGGCAATACCCAGAGCACCATTTTCGCGAAAAAGCCATCTTTAGTGTCATTTTTGCAAAGATATATAAAATGTGATGTGGAGGTCACGAGTTCGAGTGGTGGAGACAGCCTCTTGCAAAGATGCCAATGCAAGTTAAGGCACTCCAAATTGGGTCCAAACCTTTCCCAAATCCCACGCATATCGGGAAATTCATGCATCGGGCCACCCTTTTATATATGGGTTTCTTGCTATTGTTCAAAAGCATATAGACGCCCGAATGGACCCCCTTCGAGGTCCTTAAGAAGGAGAATGAGAAAACGGGCCTTAGCAGCCGCAAAACCTTCATTAGATGAAGCTCAATTTCAAAGGGCTATATCACAACTCCCACCTAGATTCACCCCTGAAGAGCTTCACAATGTGATAGTTTTACAAGAGAACCCTTTAGTGTGCTTAGAGTTGTTCAATTGGGCGTCAAAACAGCATAGGTTTAGGCACAATGAGTTGACGTACCATGTTACTATAAAGAAGCTTGGATTGGCGAAAATGTACCAAGAAATGGATGATGTTGTTAATCAAGTGCTTGCTGTTCCTATGATTGGTTCAGAGGCTATGTACAATACGATGATTTATTATTTCACAGAGGCTCGGAAATTGACTAGGGCGGTTAACATATATAAGCACATGAGGAATAGCAAGAAATTGGATTGTAGGCCATCAATTAGGACCTACAATCTTCTGTTTGCCGCGCTTTTGAGTAGAGGGAAGAATTCATATATAAATCACATGTATATGGAGACTATTAGATGCCTCTTCAAGCAAATGGTGGATGATGGTATTGAACCTGATATTTTCTCCTTGAATGCCATGATAAAAGGGTATGTGTTGTCGCTTCATGTCAATGATGCTCTCAGAATATTTCATCAGATGGGTGTGGTCTATCATTGCCTCCCAAATTCTTTTTCCTATGATTATTTGATCCATGGGTTGTGTGCCCAAGGACGGACGAAGAATGCCAGGGAGCTTTGTGATGAAATGAAGAAGAAAGGATTCATCCCGAGTAGTAAATCATACAACTCGATTGTGAATGCTTTGGCTATTGGTGGGGAGGTTGATGAGGCAGTAGGATTCTTGTGGGAAATGTCTGACCACCAAAGACCAGTTGATTTCATTACTTATCGGACAGTAATTGATGAGATCTGTCGGCAAAGGAGGGTTGGAGTCGCCAAGTGTCTGCTGGAGGAATTGCAAGAGAAGGACCTTATATGTGGGCATACTTACAGAAAACTTCTGGATGAACTTGAAGACAATTTTCCGAATCTGAATTCCAGATATTAACTTTGGTAGTGAAATTTTGAATTTCCTTTAGCAGCTTCTATGATGTATCCCCTGTGTGTGTGTGTGTGTGTGTTTGTTTTTATGTATGTATGTGTCGTGTGTGTGTGTGTATATATATGTGCAGCCTAAAGATAAAGTGTCATTTGCAATACTACACAGAATGGTGATTGGCATGCTGTTTGAAAAATGGTTTCTTTAGATGAAGGGACTGCGAAACTCAATTAATTAAGCACCGTAAGGTTTAACTTTGTGTTCAAATGTGTATGCTTATACTCGGCATTAGCAGCATTCAGCAGACATGTAATTTTAGCCGATGTGTTTACAATAGTATAAAGTCATTCGGTTGCAGTATTTGATAACTCTATCAATGTTTTGGAACAGGGTTAGGTGTTTCAGAGTTCAAACATTGTAGCTTCAGTTATCCATTTCATGCATATCTTGTTATGATTTTGGAGTTGGGAAAAGAAGATAGTGGCAAAGTTATCCACTGCTAAAGAGATTGCAGATATGCCACTGCAAATATTTATATCTATGGAATCATGAGGCTACAAAATTCTAGACTTTCACGAGAAGGAATCCAGAATGGACTATTATCGGATTGGACACACCTATAGCTAAAGGAATGTACAGAAAGCCGTAGCAGAGGGGAGGCAAATAGGCTTTCTTACTGTAGTCTGGCCTTTGCCCCAACTCCAAAGTTTAAAAAGTGAAGGCCAGTGACATTCCAACCTACTGGAAAGACTATCTGCTCTGGCTGTTCAAAAACAGGTCAAACCTCCACATCTCAGGTCAAGCGCCAATGAGTACATTGAACTATTCATAAATAACTCTAGCTTTTGGGAACTCCTAAATCTGCTATCCTGTTTATCTTCTTGTGTTTTCTTCGTATTCTTTCGCTGTTATTAAGATCTTTGAACTTTACTGTATCAAACCTTTTATGAAGTTGTATCATGTATATAGATGAGCAAATCTTTTATCCTTGTAAATAAATACATTGATTCATGGTCTTTGTCGAACCATATTTCTCTATTTCTTCATGAATAAATTCATAGCATTGTGACTTTTGAAAACACCATACCATATTTATTCATAATTTTAGCTAAAGTGAAGTCTTTTAGTTGTACAGTCTATTTAACTTCTAGATTACCTCGATGGCGAAATCAAATTTGAGGATTTAGTTGCTCATGTAGAATGGAAGTAATTGTGAATGCTTACAAAGATTTCTGCTATTACAGTGTTGTCTTGTTTCTGCTACTGCATCATTACTCTGAGCAGAAAATTGTAATAGTGGTTATTGGAATTCATCAGTTGTTGAAAAACCATTTCCAAATGCAGTTTTGATTTTGTCTAAATTAGAACAGCAAAAAAAACCCCTTGTAGTTTGTTAAAAGTGCGTAATATCCGTTGTGTTCCCTCAAAGCTCCCTCATAATCTCCTTGTGGTTTCTAAAACAACACTTACATCCCCAAGTTTCATATTGATGGAGGAGGGTATTTAGCTTAGTTTTAAAAACTACAAGGATTAGAAAACACAAGGAGGTATTTTGCATTTTTGACAAATCACAGGGAGATTTAAGGTCGTTCACCCCTAAATTATATCCTAAGCTTTTTCTTTGGAGGACGTGGGAACTTTACTGGCGGAGTCTGACCACCAATTGGTAAATTTTTGGATGCAGCGGTGTGTCTCTACACATGCATCAAATCAATCAAGAGCGGAACTCCACAGTAGTGGACAGTGTCAAACCCGCGGCCTTGCTGAAACGATTTTACTCCACTACCGCTAGATTATACCCTTGGGGGCAATTAACCTGGGGTTGGTCCATAAAGGAGCGAGACATTTTCATATCCTAAGCTTTAGCAGCTTAGAGCACTAGCTGAGAATCCATTAATCTACTTATACAGCAGGATGATGAGCATGAGTTGTGTGATTGAAGGATTTCTGTTAGTAGGTATTGGTCCAACCACATACTTATTGACTTAAGATTGCTGCCATGTGGGTTTTAAAAGATCACAGCAACTCAGACTTCTTTTTTGGAACTCTATATTGGTTTTTTACAGCATATGATGAATGTAGCCAGTTAAAAAGACAATACCTTTTGAGTGGTGGGAATGGATTTGGATCCTTTTATAATGTTATACTAAGGAGATTTAATGGTTGTAATTTATCTGGATTTTGTCCTCATAACTATATTATCAGTTCACTATAATTGAATGTTTCTTATAGAATTACAACGTTACATGGAAAATCATTATCTAAAATACTAGCTAAACGTGCAGCGATAGTAGAGTTCAATCTAAGGTAGTAAGGTTTGACCATCCAGGTGATTGCTTGTGTGTCCAATTTTTACACTAGTTGAATAAATGAGTGAGCCAGAGATGACCAACAAACGAGTCAAATCTAAACTTTTTTTGAACAACTCAATCGTCTTCCAAACCCTATTTGCTTTCAAAAAAAGGAGTCATAAATCAATCTAGTTAAGCCAAACATTTAGTTTGTCTAGCCTTGTCCAAATTTGGCCCCCAAGGGTAGCTCAAATGGCAATACAAGAGTAGAGCAATATGTGGAGCGCGAGTTTGAAACCCGTTGCACTCAGGGGTCTCTAGATTTGTTCTCTTGATAAAACAAGCTTGATTGAACTTTACTTGAGCTTATTAAATGTCATTCCCTTGATAAATTTATTTAAGGTAGCGATTAGTACATTGAGATGAATTTGGATAGAAATGGAATGAACTAAGAAATGTAATGGAATTAGGAATGGAAATGACATGTTTGGTATGCTTTAAAAATGAAGATAAAAATAGATATATAAATTTCAAACCCGTGTTTGGTAGTCAATATACAAAAGTAGTAATGAAAATGATTTGTATAATATAACAAGATTGTTCTTTTATTATTATAGTATTAAAATAAGAATAAATAGGAACATAACTGTAAATAACATAAACATAGTAAGAGTAATAATAATAATAATAATAATTGTTATTATGTTTATTATTATTATATGTAATTATATTGTTATTATTTTTATTTTTATTATTGTTATTATTAATTTTTTATTACTATTATTTATTTTCATTATTTATTTTTTAATTTCTATTATTATTATCATTATAATAATAATTATTATTTTATTTATTTTTATTATTAATGTTGTTGTTATTATTATTATTGTTATTTATTATGTTACTATTTTATTATTTTTTATTTTTTATTATTATTATTTATATTTACTATTAATTTATAATAATAATAATTATTATTATTTTAATTTTATTATTATCATTATTATTATTGCAAACGAAACTAGATATAAAAGTTATGTTTTTAAGGGGGTATGGTAGTCATTTTAGAAATAAGTCCATTCCCAAGTACATGGGAATAGACTAATCCCATGTGTGTGCTTTGGAATGGCTAATCACATGTACAAGGGAATGAAATTATCTTGAGAATGTGATTCCTAAGTTCATTATCTCATACCAAGCATGAGAATCCAAATAGAGTTGAGAATGTTATTTCATTCCCAACCCCAATTCTGAGTACCAATCGCTACCTAAATTTATCCAAATGAAAAATAACCCATGCTTAAATTCAGCTATATAAATTGGTAAACATGAAATCACTTTCAAATTGATTTTGATAGTTTCATGAACTAAATATAATAATAGAAGTGGAATTCGAGAGTGGACCAATTGGTGAGTTACCTCCCATAACTTGTGGATTATCAAGGTTTGAATCTTGAAGTATGGACAAGCGGGGATTGGGGGTTAAAAAATATAGTATGTATACATAAAATAATGGAAAGTCGAGCTAAGCTACCTGGTTAATTGGTGCAAGAACAGTTAACCAGTTAACTAAACCGGATTGAACTTTTGCATTTGTTCTTTTAGTTGTATAGGTAGCGTCGGTACTCATCAAAACATATCTTTTAGGCTAGCTATCTTTGCTTCCTTTTTTTTCATTTTCTTTATTTGGTCATTATGACCCACGTATATTTCCATATTCAATGAATTAGAAATGGCTTACTTAGCAAATAAAATAAAATAATGGAAAGTCCTGTGGGAGGTTAATATAATTTTCGAAAACAAAGAGGAGGTATTTGTATTTATGGGAAAAACAAAGGGAGATTTTCGTAAATTTCTCTCTGATATGAGTTTTATAATAAAAATACTCTTAAAACCCTAGAAAGTTAAAGAACACAGCACAAAGCAAGTTCAGCCATGGCAGATAATAGGAGGAAGCCTAACTTACTGATCACCGGCACGCCGGGGACGGGGAAGACGACGACGGCGGCGGCGTTGGTGGAGGCGACGCAGCTCCGCCACATCAACGTTGGCGACCTTGTCAAGCTGAAAAATCTTCACGATGGTTGGGACGACAAATTCGAGTGTCACATCATCAACGAAGACCTCGTAAGTCCTTTTTTTTGTTCTTATAAATAAATGAATAAAAAATACAACTTTTTATGTTACATTTTAATTTCTCTTCTGATACTTATGGTAGTTTCAATTCTATTGAAAAAAAAAATTATATATACAATTGTTGAATTTTCTTCTCCTTCTCTATGCTAATATTATATATAAGATTAATATGTTGAGTGGTGTGTTGATGGATAGAGGTTTTCTTCTTCTCTTTCCTTTGTTTGGGGTGTTGGGGTTTCTTTTTTTGGGTTGGGGGGGGGGGGGGGGGTGGGGGGGGGTTGGGGGGTGCGGGGGGGCGTCGTTGAATTGCCTCTGTTCGGATTGTGAGATGTGCATTCTGGGCGTGGTTAGTTTCCTGGAACAGGGGAGGATACACCTTACAACACGATTTTGAATAAAAAGTGCTTTGTATTGGCTAAATTCACGAGCCAGAGCCCTTGGAGTGTGATTCGATTCCGCAAAACGAAAAATGATAAACTATTTAGGAGTAAATGAAGGCGCAAGAGATTAAAAGTCGATAGATTGTAGGTTCCTTTTCTCGGAGAGGGGATAAATATATGTCAAAGTCTCGGGGCTCTCATTTTAGAAGATAGAAACCTATTGGATACTAATGAATATAATAAATCCTTTCTTTCGCCATGTTGAAACTTCTTAAAGAGACTGATTCGGGGGATCTTAAATCCAATGAGGAAGAAAGAACTACGGTTCAAATGCATATGAAACTAAGCTAAGGCAGCTGCCGTCCTTGCTTATTATAGGTTTTATAAGTCTCAACGAAAGAAAAAAATGCACGGGAGCCATTTCAAACTGTATTTTATTTTGGCTGATTAAATTCAAGGATCCAAAGAAGGCATGAAGGGAAGTATGTGTGCTTGAGGATTTGAGCAAGAGCATCGAGTTTCTCAATCTTTTTGTCATGTATCTTTTGTATAGTTGTGTGATGAGCTCGAGGATATGATGGAAGAAGGTGGAAACATTGTGGATTACCATGGTTGCGACTTCTTTCCTGAGCGTTGGTTTGATCGTGTCGTTGTCCTTCAAACGGACAACTCTGTGTTGTACGACCGATTAACTAAGAGGTATTTTACTTCGTGTTCCATGGAGTTTTCTTGCATTCTTATCTTGTTTTTCTTTTTGGCTCATCAACTGGTATCGTTACGTATCTTTCTTCTTTCACCTATTCGACTGCAACAGGGGTTACTCAGGTCAAAAGCTGTCAAACAATATTGAATGTGAAATCTTTCAAGTGTTGCTGGAGGAGGCAAAAGAGAGTTATTCTGAGGATATTGTGGTGGCCTTAAAAAGTGATTCCATCGATGACATAAACAGGAACGTCACGACGTTAACTGATTGGGTCAGGAATTGGAGCCCCGCGCCCTCGTAATCTTATGATCATGTATGTAAATTAGCTACTCAGGTTAGCTCTTCTGATAACGTATTCTGGCCTTCTTTAAGTCTTCTTCCTGTTTCCTTTTCGCGCATGATGGGCATGTAATTTCCCTTAAATGGATGGACATGCTGTTTATGATGTTTTTCGGTTAAATGCCAAGTGTTTATGATGTTGCTAAAGTTAAATGGCAAGTTATTGATCATGGCTTTTGCATATGCAAGTGAATTACTCGAAAAGTAATGTTCCCAATTTCGTAGTCTAGGTTCTTTGAAATTGTTGTTCTAGTTGTTACACTATTTGCACATCATGTGTGATTGTATAGGCAACTTCTTACTTAAGGGGAAAGGCTCCCAAACGATCAGCTCTTTTTGGTACCTTTATTTCAGAAAGTAAAAATTACAATTATTTGAAAGTGAGTGCAACTATACATATACCTGAGGGTTAGTATAGTGGTGCAGTACTTGGGGTGTGGTAGAAAATTTGCTCACTTCTCGAGTTCAAAGTAGTTAAGAGGTTATTCTCTTTAGAGTTAGTTCCAAAAAGTATTGTGTCTAATTAAGGGCAAATTTCACTGTTAGTCCCCAATGTTGGCATTTTGTGTCAATTTAGTCCCCAATGTTATAAAAGTGGTGCAACTAGTCCTCAATGTTTACAAAAAGTAACACAAATAGTCCTTTCCATTAAAAATAGATGGAAATTGTTCCTATTTATATAAAATGCCGATTATTCCCTCAACTAATAAAGCAAAATTCCAATTGTGCCCTTTTGACCATGAATTTACATATTTAATATTCAATCATTTATATTAATATTTTTTCCTTTTTCTTTTTTTTTTCACCTTCTTCTTCCCCGCGCATATGCACACACAACACAAACACACACACCACGCATACATACACTTCCACACCATCACACACAAACACACACACACAATCACAGCATAGAGGGTGGATCGCATTCTAGTGGTCACGAAGTTAGGGTTTGTAGGGTTCGCCGGGGTGGGTGGCGTTGCTAGGTGGGGACTGGTGGAGGCGGGTTGGCGCGTAAGAGTGACGTAGAAAGGGGGGTTACAACGTGGAGGTGGGAAGGTGGTGCTGAGTAGGGTAGCAATGGTATGGTGGTGCTAGTTGGCGGTGTTGAGCAGGGTGACAATGGGGTGGCGATGCTGGATAAGGTAACGTTGAGGAGAGAGGTGGTGCTGCGTAAAAGAGGGGAATGGGGTACTGGTGGTGCTACGTAGGGGTGGGTCTAGAGTGTAATAGGCGTGTGGGTCTAGAGTGTGATAGGCGAGTGGGTCTAGAATGGAATAGGCAGGTGGATCGAATGGGTCAAATGGGTCAAACGCGTCGAGTTTGGGTGTTAAGGGTGGGTGAGTATAATGGGATTTAGTGATTTTACCATTTTAGCCTTTCAAAAAGGGTCATGTGACCAGCACATGACCTTTTTTTGGTTACTTTTTAACACCAAATTAACGGAATGGACTGATTGCACCACTTTTTGTAACATTGGGGACCCTTTGTGCTACTTTTGTAACATTGAGGACTAAAGTCAAAGTTCATGTAAACATTGGAGACTATTAGTAAAATTTGTTTTCTAATTAACTCAGATCATGTTTTTTCAGGATGAAATCATATATCCCGAGTTTAGATGCTGATTTGAGCGCCAAAGACTTTCCACATGCATTTCCCATTATGAAAAGAAAAAAATACAACTATATGAAAACTATATTGTAATTAGAAAAGTAAAATACATCTGTAATACTTTTTTTTTTTAAAGTAAAATATGACAAGAAGAAAATTTTACAACTTTTTGAGAATTTATATATTCTACCCTAAGAAGTCAAATGGACCGATGAATATAAGGAGGGAATCAGCAATATACTATATCTCAGAAAAAACAGATGTATTCGTATGCTTAAGCTCCAATGACTTTTAAACCTCATTTTCGTCGGAATGTTACCGATATCTCTATCTTCTGTCTGTTCAAAGAACTCTGCTAAGCATACTGGCCGGAATGCTGCACGCAGCCAGGAGGAAGCGGGGATGACACATATGAGTAGTTGACATAAAACGAAGGGAAAAGAAAAAGTTAATCTACACGCAGGAGAGGGGTGGGGGAAAAAGAAAGGGTTCTGTGCAAATATATGTGCACGAGAAAAGGATTGCACATTGATTATTCCTACTCCCTTGTGGAATTTACAATATCTATACAAGAATTGATAAGGCAATGTATTCTATTATTATGAAGACAGCTGCTGCATTTTGACGATAATAATCCAGATTTTCAAACAGAAATGATAAATGGCAGGGACAGAAATTCTCATTTGATGTGACACTGGCAACAATGACTCAAAAATATGAGAGGCAAGCTTTTCTCATTTGGGGGAAATTGACAAGTTGTCTATTTGCTAAGTTGTGATATTAAATATCTACTAGGTATAGTAAGATAATTCACTGTAAGTTTGTCATGTAAGATAACACAACCTAGACAAATGGGTTAAATTTAGTGAAAACAAAACAATCTTCACATAAGATTTAAATGGTTTCAAATAAAGAATCATTGTTGATCTCCTTTTCAAAAAAAGAAAATGATAACACAACCTAACCCTACCTCTTTCTATCAACATCTTATCTTACATGACAAGCTTACATTGACTTATCTTACTATGTCTAGTAGATATTATCCAACTGGTCAATTTTCCCTTTTGTTCAAATGAAGAGCTTGCCTCAAATTCTGAGTCATCACTGTCAGTGTCACATTAGATGGGATGTCAAGTTTACAACCACATAAGAGGTACAATCACAATCAACATCATATCTTACATGACTTACATGGCAAGCTTACATTGACTTGTCTTACTATGCCTAGTAGATATTATCTTGTCACAACTTAGCAAGAAGACAACTTATCAATTTCCCCCTCTGTCCAAATGAGAAGAGCTTGCCTCAGATTCTAAGTCATCATCATCAATGTCACATTGGACAGGATGTCAAGTTTACAACCACATAAGAGGTACAATTACAAAAGAGGTATTAACAGGATCAAAATTTATTATATAAAGGATGGAGTACATAAAGTATATATATTATGAGATATGGATTACAATGGAGTAATAGAAGAAAGACTTAGAGCTTGGTGTTGTAGTTGTGTGTTCCAAGTTTACATTCATGAGCCTTCATATAGACAAAGGCCTAAACTACAAGACAACCTAACCAAGCTAACTTTATCTCTTTCTATCAACATCTTATCTTACACGGCTTACATGGCAAGCTTACATTGGCTTATCTCAATAGGCCTAATAGATATTATCTTGTCACAACTTAACAAGAAGACAACTTGTCAATTTTTTGCAGCAAAACTATGAAGATAGGTGTGAATACATAGGTCAACTTGACCAGATCATTTTTACAACAATGAGATGAGAGAAGGCTAGTCTATAAATAAAGAATAAATGTGAGAACAGCAGAGCAAGGAGCCCAGCCATTGAAACTATAGCAAAGAAGCTTGCATGAAAAATTGTTGCTTCATTGAAGCAAAGCCTTGTATTGAGGCACCTTGTTCAGGTTTCCAAGAAAATAAGGAACACGATGTCATTTACAACCTTGGCGTATTTCAGATGCTTTATTTGGTGTGCCATCTGCAGTTACTGGACATACAGACTCGAACTTACAAAATCTGCATTTCCAGCGCTCCTCCTTTGGGGCGTAATGAGCTCCTCGGTCCCCTATCCAGAACTCGAGACAACTCTTAATTTGATTTTTGAGCCAATCAGGATCATATGCAAACTGATCTTCCCCGAGCAAGGATTGATCTTCTTGCAATTCATATCTGCATAGAAAGTACAAAATCTTTGTTAGGGAATAAGAAAGCAAAGTTAAAGCTCTCTCATGCTCCAGTATCAATGTCAGGTCATCCAGAAAAGGCAAAGTCATGTGGTTCAAATATGACTTCCATATGATATGAAGAAAAGAAAATTCTCTCTGCGAGCATCATTTTGCAAAGAGTACATCTTTCAGTGATACAATAATAGTACACCTTACTTGAATAGGAAATGAAGGTTGGTAGACTCATAAATTGGCGTAAAGCAGATTAAGCTAAAACATCACAAGGACTCCCAGATTACGATATCTTAAAATTGTGAAAGAATCACAACACAACGTCATATCCCAACATATACCTCAAAAGTAGTTGGTCGTTAGCTGGAGGCAGCGTGCAACAAGTATTTCTGTAATACCTCACTAGATCGTTAAGAGTCTGCACGAGCAATGAAATGAGATCAGCTAAAAGTAGAAGCATGTATCACAATACCTCACTATATTGTATAAGCTTTAACATTGACTTTCATTTGCATAAAGTACAAAAGTCAATATCCACCCATCCTCATAGAAGGTTCAATCTAATTCCTCAACTACACACGTTGGTACAAATGTATTTCGCTACAAAGAGAAGATCTTGTTTCTCACCTCAGCATGAAAACCTGATTTAGTGGTACTTTCTCTGATCTCTGCAGATAAAATCGAATCGGGATCTAAAGAAAAGAAATCAAAAAATTGCGATGAGGGGAAACGATCAGCCACTAAAGTGTCCCAGAGATACTTGTAACACATTAGTTGAAGCCTGCCAAAACAGAAGTTCACTTTAATACTTGTGGATTCTTGTTTTATACCCTACTAGAAAGTATACTATGAAACCTGAAAAACCTATAACTTCAGATAGAAAACAATGTTATAACTAGTCATGAAAAGAAAAGCATATAAAACCTTACCTTCCATTCCTCTGCTGTGGTTCAGAAGGAAGTGTCGCTCGTACACGAGTTTTCGTGTCAACTAATGTAGGGAATCTTTCTGCTTCTATCATAGGCATTCGAATTTCATCAATTACGCCAATAATCCATACACCTTCCACAAAGCCTATCCTGGTTGTGCAAGCATAATCCATGAGATCATGTGCTAAAACTTGAAACTCTCCATACTTAAGTAGAGAATTCGTACAGATGGACTAGTGGTCTATTATGATTTGCTATAAATCTCTCAGTCAGTTTAACAAATCCGTGCAACCATTTACTACAGTACAAGACTGTACAAACATGTGATTTGGGCAGTCACTTGTGCGTTGGGTAGTGCGGAACCAGGCACCGGGGGTCAGGGGGCATTACAGTGTTGGAGTCAGTAATCAGGGTTCGGGCCAATCATTTATGCATTAATTTTCTATATAAATTATAAAAAGAAACTATCGGCTTTATGCCTTTTTATGATTACAGATCACAATATGTTATAACTAAATCAATAGTTAATTTAAGCACTTCATAGCACAAACGGAATCACTACAATCATTTATTCATAGATTTTCTATATAAATTATAAAAAGAAACTATTGGCTTTATGCCCTTTTATGATTACAGATCACAATATGTTATAACTAAATCAATAATTAATTTAAGCACTCTGTAGCACAAACAGAATCACCAAGGCAGGACTCCCCCCTCATTTAATTCAAAAGGAATATAAGTCCAATATGTACTATACAAAAATAATAAATATCTTTCATATTCATATATCAAAATTGACAGCAATGCTTAAAAAAACAAAAAACAAAAAACAAAAAAAAAAACAAAAAAATCTTTCAATATCAATGTGAAATTTGGCAATTATGAAATAAATAAAAGTGATTTATAGATTAAAAACTAACATTAATGAACTTGTTTAAATCATGATGGAAATCACCAAGAAAATTGACTACTGTACATGTCACAGAAACAGCTTTGGAGCTCCAAAGCCGATCTCCACCATTCAGATATTGTCGTTTCTATTGACAGGAAAAAAGAAAAAAGTTTTTTTCCCAAAATTTCAGGGTGTGCCTAAGCCTAATGTGGCTCTGCCGGTGGCACTAGGTGTGTAGGGTTGTTCATAAGTTTGACAATCCATCGATGGATTACTGGAACAATGGAAGATTATACATATTGAACATTTAGCATACATGTATTCAAACAATTTTGTGCTTCAAAAACCGACTGATGTACTTCACACATTCTGGTAAAACCCTTTATCAGATATATGATTACACATTGAGAATCATTCCTAAAGAACTAATTCACGTGATGAAATCAAAATAAACATAAAAAATGGGGAAAGTGTAGAGGCATCTCAGATTTCATGCATGTTTAGTGCAACTGAGTTATCAGCAAGGAGTTAGAAAAGTTAACACGACAAACGGAAGTTAGATAAACTTGCACAAAATACTTACAAAGGTAACTCGCGTGTCAACCCATCAAATTCTAATTGATTCGCACCAACAAGAAAATTCATAAATTTTAGAGCCCATACATCTTCCTTTGATTTCACCTCAACTTTTACTTTTCTGACAACCTGAACGCAAATAATCAAAGTCAAAAATTAATATGACAGAAATAACATAAAAAAGCAGAATACAACATTAGAGATACGAATAACATTGACCTCATTTACACAAGACTAACATCTTTGAAGTATCACAAGCTCCATCAGGAGAAATAAAATGTCAACTTGCTTAACATTATGGAATCATGTAACACTCAATCTCATATTCCAAGAACAATGACACTGAAGGCAGAACTTTAACAAAACGTCTCTATTGATATAAAATCCTGATTGATGATGTTAGAAGAGCAATGTCAAAACACTGAGTAGGAGAAGTAGCAGGAGCAGGAGGACAAGGACGAGAAAGAAAGTGAGAAAGACAGAAAAAATCATCATCATGCATTCTGAAAGCATCATATACCAACAGAATCACAAAAAATCACATTTTGAGTATTTTCTTTTCCCCACAACAAAATTTACTCCAAACTATAGCCACAATGCACTTGTATTTCCTTTGTCATTTCCATCTCTAGTCCCACAAAGTTCAAAGCAAACCAAGTGCATCTCTTTCCTCCAAAGATTTGAAAAGGATAGGATAACAAGTTCTATCAGGATCAAAGCCACCCTGGAAAATCACGCATGTTGAGAATTTTTGAGTTTTATCACATATGTTCATGACTTAGACAGGACAGAGAAGTACAAATATTGTTGCTTATCTTCCAGTCCACTGCAAGACAAGCGACATGAAGGAAGTATAATTAAGCACATATGACTCAACCAGAGATATGGCATAGTAGAGTTAGTAAAGACCCATGAACTTCTATTATGAAGCTCAATGAGAATGTCAAACATTTGTAACAAGTGATGATTTCAACCAGAAGAAGAATAAAACAGCTATAAACGATTTTAATAAGTCATAACCACCATGAAGAAGACATAGATCATAACACGAACAAGCCTCATACATCAGAACTCATGTAAATAACAAGCAAAGATTTAATGAAGTTAGATTTTACCTCCTCTTCGAGGGCTGTGTGGCGAGCACTACCCACTCTCATCGCTTCAGTTTTTTCTGGCTTGCCAAGGAGTAGAAAAAACTCCATTTGTTTTTCACACCACTCCTGATAATAATACTTAAGATGTCAAATGAGCGTAATCCAGCTTAAGGAGATATTCCAAAACAATATAAACAATGATGATGAAACAATACTAGCCCCAGCGCCCCCCGCCCTCCCATAAAAAATAAAGAAAATAAATATATAAATTAGTAAAAACAAAACAAAAAGACTTACAAGAGGCAAACAAGATGTGGGATTCAAATATTCAATATGTTGATTGTGCAGGTAAATCCAAACCAATCTACCCCAGATCAAGCAATAAGAAAAACGTAAAGAGGCACGTTCTAAACCCACAAATTATGAGAAAAAATCGAAATAACTCCACATAGTGCTTGTACATATCAAGCTAACCAGAGATTCGAGAGAGTTTCAAAGCAAACTAAATCAAGAAGTAATTGATTAGTACAATAAGTGGATACCACAAGCACAAGCACAGAGTGAGAAAATTAAAATTTACTGATCATGCACATTCCATATCAACTAATACATTTCAAACAATCAACATAGACTTAAGAATCAAATTGATGACATCCACATAAGTACATGAACTTCAACATCCATATCATTTCTCCATAAAATTATCATCTCTTTGCAGCAATCTTAGTAAGTCTAGCAATCATAAAGTCTAATACCATCCGATTCAAGAAAGTAAAAAGAAACAACAGTTGTAACCATTATCTTTGTATTACAATCGGGTAAAAAAACAAAAGAAAACAACAACACCACGAAATTCAACCTTTTACATCCATATTATTAACTTGGCATAGATATCTGAATGTTGTCCATCAATTAATTGATCAAATTTCACCAGAGAAACAGAAACAATAATCAAAGCTACAATCTTTATACCATCTTTTTTCGAGAAATAAAGAGATGAGAGGAAAATGACGATGGACGAACAATCTTTATACCATCAAAAGAGCATAACACTAAACAAAACAAAAAATTCAAATTTTAGTACCTAACCAAAAAAAATGATCAAATTTTAGCAAAAAACTAAACAACAGCATTATTTCTAAAAAAAAAAAAAGGTAAAATTTCGGCAAAGAAACAAAAACGGTCAACAAAGCTACAAACTTTTAGAGTCTAGACCATCAAAACAGCTGACAGCATAACAATAACAAAAGCCAAAACTACAAATTTTCGTCTCCAACCAAAAAATGAACAAATTTTAGCCAAAAAACGTAACAATCCCATCATTTGTCAAACCAAAAATAATCAAATTGTTTACTATATATCGACCATCTCATCTATATGTTTTTGTATTGTTAGCGATGAGGTTTATTCTACTTATTTATTAAATTCAACATGCCAGCAAGATTCTTTCAATCAATTTCATTATTCAATGACTTCAACACACCAATTCCACCAGTGTCGGGAGCTTCTTTATACCGGACATTGTCAATCCAAAACCCGGACAAAAGAGAAGAGTGGCATCACAACCAGCTTAAACAGATTTTTCAATCTACATTATTACAAAAATGATTGGCGTTACTAGATCTATATAGCCTACACTATCTAGTGGATAAGGTTAGTTCAATTTACATTAGTATCTTTCCTTTTTTCGAGAACATATGAAATATACAGGTATAATATCATGAAAAATGTTTTCATTTTTCAACTGCTACTTAGTATCGGTAATACGGCTGAAAATGTATCTAAAAATATCAAATTTAGATAATTGTAACACGAGGTTGGTTCAATTTAGAGTAATAACTTTCTTATCGAGGAAGTAAAAAATATTCTTTTAAAATAGATGATGACGAGATTTAAAACTAATACAACATAAATTTATCACATCATCTAAACGCGTAAAAGAACAATTTAGGGTAATATCTTTCTTATCGAGAAAATAAGAAATATTCTTTTAAAATTGGTGACAATAAGATTTGAAACTAATACAACGTAAATTCACCACCTCATCTAATCGCGTAAAAGAACAATTTAGGGTAATATCTCTTTTATCGAGAAAATAAGAAATATTATTTTAAAATAGGCAACGACGTGACTTGAAACTAATACAAAGTAAATTCACCACCTCATCTAAACGCGTAAAAATGTTTACCGTGGCAGTAATATCAGTAACAGACAAGCCTCGTCTCCTTCTAAAGCGATGCAACAATGACTCATTCACCCTACCACCATTATTCTTCATCTCCTTCTCCTGACTACTTGAAATACCAAAATTGCCCTTCCCCATGTCCTCCATATCCGTGCTGCTGCAACTCGAGAGCTTGCTATTCGATAAAAGCGTGATTGCCTTCCTCACATTTCTGTGTAATTGAGAAGGAGAAAATAGTGAAGAAGATGATGACGTGGCAGTAGCAGAGACGAAAGCAGCTTCGATGAGTGCCATTTCTTCGTCGCTGATGATCTCTAATGGGATTTCCGGAGATGGGTTGTTGTTGATGATGCTTTTGGTTAGTGGAGACTGAGTCGGTGACTCGGTCATGTTTGTAGTGAGTCGGTGTTGGGTGGCTGAGTCAATGAGCGAGTTTTGTGGCGATTGAACGTGACCGTTGAAAGCGCCATATGTAGAGGGAACGAGCACGTTGTTTAAATTATTTTTCGTTTTTTTTTTTAATCGATGTGGAACCTAAATTTCACAAATAGTCTTCAATGTTGGCAGTTTTCTTATTTTCATCCCCTATTATTTTATAACTGATTTAGTACCTAATGTTTACACTTTTTTTTCCAATCTCATTCATGTTGTTATAAAAATAGCGCACTTAGTTCTCAAAATTTATAAAAAGTTTCAATTTAATTCCAATGTTCTAACTTTTTATCAATTTAGTATTCAAAATTTCATGTGCAGATCACAAACTACAAGGACTAAACTGAATTTTTTTGTAAACTTTGGAGGGTTAATGACCTATTGGGTCCCTTATCTTTTTCGCTATTGTCTATTTCGTCCCTTATTTTTAAAACGGACATAGGTCAGTCCCTTATCTTTCAAACTTGTGCCACCGTCAGTCCTTCCGTCCAAAAAGTAACGAATTAGTCACGTGCTGAGCACATGACAATTTTTTGCAGGGGCTTTATTGTGTTTTAAGGGCAAAAGCGTCTTTTTACAAGCAATTGACTACGATAACCTAACTTATACCAGCAAAGAGCAAGGAATTTAATCACTTTTAATTTCAAAAATTACTAAACAACAACCCAATGGAGTTAATGTATCAACCTCAACAACCCAATGGTTTAACATGTACAAAGAACGACCAAATGGTCACGAGCAGTAGAAAATTCAGAAGCCGGATGAACTAGGGACTCGGACAACGTCGCAATGAGACATGCAGTGACAAAGCTATTTGCACAGTACCAGTCATCAGGAGTAATGGAAGGAGTAGAAGACGAAGAGTCCGGAGCAGAGGTAGTAGTCGATTTAGGTGTATCAACTGATTTGAAGTGGGAGGGGTCGAGAGCCATCTATGAACGGAAGCAATTTATTGAATCGCATAAAGTGAACAACTTGATTTTTCCAAGTAAGATATATAGTTGGTATGGTCGAGAGCAACGGTGACAAATGTTTTGACATTGGAGCTAGGGCTGGAGAAAGTGTTAGCAAAAGAAGAGGCCATGAATGAAAGAGTTTGAAAGGAAATAATCTTTTATTTCACATCACTCTTTTGTTCTATGTAGTACAATATTTATAATACAAAGCTCTTATCTATAACAACAAACTAACAGAAAAGGATTAGAAGATTACAACAGATAGAATTGAAACAAAACGAATTCAAAAACTGAGTTTATCCAAACATCTGTTATCAAGGGATGAAGAAATTTAGGGATTTGAGAGATTTGGGGGATATGGGTTTTAAAGAATTAGGGATTTTAGATTTGGTTTATGGGTTGTGAATCGGGTAGGGTTGGGTAAGACATAAGTGCTGACCATGCTAAAAAGACAATAAAGTCCTTGCAAAAAATTGTCATGTGCTTAGCACGTGACTAATCCGTTACTTTTTGGACAGAATGACTGACGATGGCAAAAATTTGAAAGATAAGGGACTGACCTATATTCGTTTTAAAAATGAGGGACGAAATAGATAATAGCGGAAAAGATAAAGGACCCAATAGGTCATTAACCCAACTTTGGAACTAGATGTTTTAGTTTTAAAATAATACGGACGAAATTGAAAGAAGTTTAAATATTGGGTAGTAAATTGAAACTTTTTATAATTTTTGGAAACTAAACTCATTACTTTTGATAGAGTGAAAAAAAAATTAAAAAAAAAAAAAATATATATATATATATATATATATATATATATATATATATATATATATATATGACTATATGTGAAATTTACCTCATCTCAAAACTTCTCACACACAAAACGAGTACTATACCACTAGAGTCTATCGGAACTACCTCATTTATCATCCTAGAAAGTTCTCTAATCTATAAAATTGGACATAAATATATTTTAGGGTAAATGTCAATTTTAGTCTATTATCTTTGGTTCAAATGACACTTTCATCAATTATTTTTTAAAATGAACTTTTTAGTCCATTATGTTTTAGATTAGTGACGTTTTAGATTAGTGACGCCGTTAGTCCGACGCGACTTTTCCGTCTATTTTTTAACGTTAATATTACGTGATACGCACATGTATCACATTATCAAGGGTAAAATTGGTATATCAGCTGATGGCATTGTTTTGAACAACAAAATCAATATTTTCTTATTTTCTTTTATCAAAAACCCTACTCTACTCTTCATTCTTCACAAAATAACAACTGAAATTGGGGTTTTCATTGTGCAAAATTGGGGCTTTCATCATTCGGACTAAGATTTTAGATTTGGAGCTTATTCGACGTGAAAGCGGAGGATAAGGTAACTATAACACTTTAAGATTTCAGATTTTGGGGCTTCTTTTAGGGTTTTGAAATTATTTGATTTCTCTTTACGTTTTTCGCATTTGTATTTAGCATTAGAAGAAAATTATTTTTCGCATTTGTACTTAGCATTAGAAGAAAATTATTTTTTGGGATTCTTGATAAATTATTTAACACTAACCTTAACGCTTTGTTTGATTTAAGCACGATAAACCCATCGAAGCTTGAGAAATCGAGTTGTTGTTGTTTTTATATAGATGCTGCATTTGAGGCATGCTTCTTGTGGTGCTGCTATATATGTAATTGAAAATATTAGGGTTAGGGTTTGTTTTGGGGTTGAAATTGAATTGGGAATTGGGGGTAGATATAGAAATAAGGCTGCAACGGTAACAAAAAATAGAGAAATGTATGATTTGCCCTTAAAAAATGGAAATATTACGACTCACGTGCGTATCACGTGATATTAACGTTAAAAAATAGATGAAAAAGTCATGTCGGCCTAACGTCGTCACTAATCTAAAATATAATGGACTAAAAAGTTCATTTTAAAAGATAACAGCTGAAAGTGTCATTTAAACCAAAAATAATTGACTAAAATTGACCTTTACCCTATATTCTATTTGATTTATGAATCTTCCATCTAACTAGCCTTCATTTCTTCTTCCCTAGCTCGCAAATCCAAATATAGTTTAAATATTCTTGAAATTACTAATCATTCGTTAAATTATTTTCCATTCTAAATTTTATGTTAAAGATATATTCTATTTCATTTACCTCATAATTATATATTTGTTTCTCTCGCATAATCAAGATTTTGTTCGATTTGGTTATTTTGTTAGAGGGAATAAGACATTTAAGTCCCAACATTTTAGCATTGGGACACTTAGATTCTCGGTTTTTAAAAATCTCTTGAGAGGTCGTTGACCAAAGGGTAATCTCGCCTTTTTCAAAATAATTGAATAAAAGAAATAACACGATTTTAAACTAATTTCATAAATTTAATATACTATACACTCATCCCAAAAAAAATAAAAAATATCCCAAAAAGTTTAACAAATTACAAACTCACCTCATCCTCACCATTTATACCACCACCATCATATACAAACCCACAGCTTCAACATTAATACCACCACACACCACACTCTAACTCAATTATCACCATCACCACCACTACATACATTTAACATACCTATATATCAACTCCAATCCAACCATTAACATCACCACCACCACTACACCACATACATATTACAAACCCCACTAACACCAACTCCACAATCACCACCACCCATCAACTCCGACTCTAACGTCAACCACAACACAAATCCGACCATCAACACCATCACTACCAAATACATATTAACAACCCCCATCCCAAAAAATCGCATCCCTTACACCCCGCCCCCTCAACCTATCACAACCTCTCTAACCCCACCCACAACGACCAACCCCAAAACCATGAATCTATGTGTGTATAGATTAGTCTTTTTTTTTTTTTTTTTTTTTAAGGTGTGTATAGATTAGTTTGTATGTACATATGGTGTGTGGTGGAGTTGGTGATAAAGTTATGAGTTTATTAATATGATGTTGTGTTAGAGGGAGTGGTAGTAGTGGTGGAGGAGGAGTTTTTGTTGGGTTGGAGTTGTTAAAATGAGTTTGTAGTTTGTTGGTTTTTTGGGGTTATTTTTATTAATATTTTGGGTGTATTATAATTTATTAAATTTATGAGCTTAGTTTTAAATTAACATGTCTTTTGTTATTTAATCATTTTGAAAAGACTAAATTACCCTTTGGTCAAGAACCTCCCAAGAGATTTTTAAAAACTGAGGGACCTAAGTGTCCCAATGTTAAAGTTGGGTACTTGAATGTCTTATTCCTTTTTGTTAGATTTGATTATTAACAATTAGCAAGCGTATTTTACATTAAAAGGCATATAAAAGAATTTAGTAAGTAATTTGAAATTTCTTACATGCTTAGTAGTTATTATAATGATTTACTTTTTGTAATAGTCACAGAGTGTCAGTGGATTTTTTTTTTTTTTTTTTGAATTAGAAGGAGGCTTAAAGACAAATTTTACATCACTTTAATTTTATAAACTCTGAAAATTAATTTCAGAACCTCTTGGCTAATATAGTACCACAAGTAATTGAGATAATTTCTTTGGGATTTCCTTTTTACCTTATTTTGTGCAACCTTTTTAACATTATATATAAACTAGTTTGGTTAATATAGTACCATAAAAGATAATGTGTACTCTCGACAAATTAAAAAGAGAGGACATATATATTGTTGTGACTTAATTTTTTTGTAATTGTTTTGGTGATGCGCTCGGAAAAAATATACCATTCAAGTAATTGAGATAATACACTTTTGACAAAGCATATGATATCAAATTATACGATACCATATAAAGATAATATGCACCTTCGACAACCTATTAATCCGATTATTATCTTATGATTGAAAGGTCCCTCTTATCCTTTTGATTTCCATGACTCTTTTTTTTGGTCATAAATTTCCATGACTGAAATCCTCCATTAGTATGACCAAAAAAAAAAATCCTCCATTAATAATGCCAATAAATGCACTAGACGAATTGAACTTCTCAAGGTCATATGAAGACATCAACAAGACTTTGAATGGTTAACGTTTCCACCAAAAGTCATGTAAGATGAAATCAGCAACGCCTGCAAAATCCCTTAATAATAACCCATTCCATAAAATCTTTTTTTTTTTTTCGGAAAACCATACCATAAAATCAAGAAAAGGTTTTAGAATCGAATTTTGAACTTCTAACAACATAATAAAATTATTTGAGAGATCCATGTTGATGAAGTAAAAATGTATTTATAATAAAATGATATAAAACCAATTAATCTAGTTTGAGTAAGTTGAAAAGAACTCTAACAAGCATTGAAGAATTGGACCACGTATGTGACAAATTATGCAATTCAAGCATGGAAGTCAACTAATTATGTCCTCTTTATTATAATTGATTCTCTTAATAATATTATTACGTCATTAAGTGATCAAAATACACCAATCTAATCATGAGCATGTTGAAAAAAGTTTTAATAGGTTTTGAAAAATCGAATCAACGTATGTTAAAAAATACAAAATTAAATAATTACATTATTAATTTATTATTATTAATTTCCGTAATAATATTGATACGATATTTGACAATCAAAATGCATGAAAACAGCAAAGACTGTGTCTCAGAGGAGACCTGATATTTCTCACGCATATCCTCAACTGTCTCCACCAGAAACTGCCAGCTAAGCCACAAATCCATGCATGACTGACACCTGTAACACTTCTCTCATTTGCCTTCCTCTATATAAACACAACCCAAGTCTTGCTTTTCACATAGTTGAGTCCAAAACCAAGAAAAATCACTGAACTGTTTAGAAGAAAAAGAAAAAAAAAAACATATTGTGAAAATGGGAAACAAAAGTTTCATCTTGCTGCTTATGCTGCTAGTAGTGTGCTTTGCACTAATGGCAGCTAGTGTTGGTGGCTATGAAGATGAAGGGTGGGGAAGAGAGGGAGAGGAAAGTGAAGGAGAAGAAGGAGAAGGAGAGGAAACAATGGAGGGTGATGATTGGTTCTTGTTGCAGAGGTCAAAGCATGTGGTGAAGACTGATGCTGGAGACATGAGGGTGGTGAAAGGGTTTAGAGGGTTTAAAGGAAGAAGGTTTATGCAAAATCCAATGCATATTGGATTCATCACCATGGAACCAAGGAGTCTTTTCATCCCTCAGTACCTTGATTCCACTCTGATTCTCTTCGTTCGCAGAGGTATTTCACGGCCGGATTCAGAATTTTTTTTTTTTTTTTTTGTAGCCAGGGCTATAAGAATATATATATATTTTTTAGCGATACTAATATATATATATATACATATATTTCTTTTTTGAAAAAAAACAGATTTTTAAAAATATTTTGGGGTCAGTGAGGGCTGGTGCTTTGTTATTTGAATTTGCATGTGTGTCTTTGAAGTTGAATATCAGTTTTATGCAGCCATGCATGTTAAATGTGGTTTAGTTTTTGGAAGGAAATGGCTGATCAAACAACAAAGTTCCATGGATAGAAAGGATAGTGTGTTTATAGTGTGTGTAATCACCTACCAACGTTTTGGGGGTGTTCTATAAGTTAGTATTGTGACTTTAATTATTAACTCGGGTTAACGATTTTGGGGTACTGGATAGGAGAATAATTCTAAGATCAAGAGAATATCACGGTCTCGCGTGCGAGCTTGAGTTTTGAGTTTGCGATGTGACCATACTAGCTCCATTTTATTCCTAACTTTGTTGTCAGAAAATTTTATGAACTTTCCAGGATGAATGACATGGTGGGTGAGTTTTGGGTTTTATTGGATGCAGGGGAAGCAAGACTTGGATATATCTACAAGGATGATTTGGCAGAAAAGAAATTGAAAACCGGAGATGTGTATCGAATTCCGGCTGGATCAGCTTTCTATTTGGTTAATACAGCTGAGGGGCAGAGACTTCATGTAATTTGCAGCATCGACACGTCTGAGAGCTTAGGATGGCACACCTTCCAGGTATCAGCTACCAACTTCACAATTGATGCTTTCCTTCAATATTTTCGCAATGAGCCTCCTTTGTATTATAAGAAAGAATTCATGTATTGAATATCAAATCTCTTGTGCATATGGTAAAAAGATAAGATGGGTGATATATAGCATTACTTTTTGGCAATTGCACTATTTTAGCTAGTAATTTTAACTGGAAATCTCAATCAGATCTACTCGAGTTACGTTGAAATTTTCTGCTGCCACGTTTATTCCGTGGTCTCTATAGCTAAGCTGCCAATCTTTGACTACCATTATCGTATTCAGTTACACAAATTATCTTACAATCCTCATTTGTGTTGCAGTCATTCTTCATTGGTGGTGGAACATACCCGACATCTGTACTAGCTGGGTTCGATCCCTTGACATTGTCAACGGCGTTTAATGTAATAAGAACCTTATCTGAGAATCTCAGTTTCGTCTAATTTATATGATCATTGGAAATCACGTCAGACAAGGTAATCATATCAAGTAATTAATCTTTGTTACAGGTCTCAATAGACGAACTAAAAACGATCCTAACCAGGCAACAATCTGGTGCAATTGTGAAATTATCGGATTCTCATGCACCGAGCATATGGACCAAATTTTTGGACCAGGAGGAGCATCACAGACTGGCTCACCTAAAGAGGATTGCACATTTTGAAGAAGAAGATAGCAAAGAAGACGAGCAAACAACAACGTGGTCTTGGAGGAAGTTGTTGAGATCTGTCTTAGGCGAAGAAAATAAGAAAAGAACAGAAGAGAGGAGAACAACCACCACCAAGGGACCAGACTCGTACAATCTCTATGATAGACGGCCTGATTTCAAGAACAACTATGGATGGAGCATGGCTTTAGACGAGTCTGATTACTCCCCGCTAGGTCACTCTGGCATCGGCGTTTATCTAGTGAACCTCACCGCGGTAATCATCCATTTATGGTCTAATCTTTGATCTTTCTGTGTAATGTATTAAGACTATTGCTTCTTGAATGAAGGGATCGATGATGGCACCACATATCAATCCAACAGCAACAGAGTATGGAATCGTGTTGAGAGGAACTGGAACCATTCAAATAGTGTATCCTAACGGAACACTAGCAATGAATGCCAAAGTAAGCGAAGGGGACGTGTTCTGGGTGCCGCGGTACTTCCCATTCTGCCAAATTGCATCAAGATCCGGCCCGTTTGAATTCTTTGGTTTCACAACATCTGCGCGAAAGAATAGGCCACAGTTCTTGGCAGGAGCAGGCTCACTTCTGCAGACCATGAGGGGACCTGAATTGGCAGCTGCATTTGGAGTGAGTGAGGAAAGGCTTAGGAACATAACCGACTCGCAAAGCGAGTCGACTATCTTGCCATCACCATCAGTTGCACCACCAGAATTGACAATGCAGCAGTCAGTGAAGGAGGGTCAGAGGATGATAACAAAGGTGATTGCCAGGAGCATTGGCAACGAAATGGTTATGGGTTTTGAATAGTAGATCTTGTTTGGTCGAAATGGTGATTGCTAGCACGAGTGCTAGAAAGTTGTTTCTGCGTTCAATAATTCCGTTTTGTTTTGTTTCGTGCTCGTTTTACTTTTCTGTGTTTCCTATGTGACTTCCTAAGAGTGTTTGTAAATGAGAGTTTTGTTTTGTGTTTCTCATTGCTAATGTATGAAATAATTGCGAGTAAAAAATGGTTTTTGGCTCTTGTGATAGTGATACAATCTGTCGTAGCCGCAACCATTTCACCATTAAGACAAGATCGTATTACGTACTATTTTTTGTTTTTTGTCATAGTTAAAATGGATTGGTTCTCCCTTTGCTGGTTGAGGCTTGGCCTTTGGCTCCCCTTGCCTCTACTTTTCTCATGTGAAGTATAAGTGTAGTTTAATTTAGTGGGATTTACTTTTAAAGACATGAATCCTTTTTTATCTCCTCTGTATAAGTCAGCGTATTAACCTTATTTTTTTAATAAATTAAGACGTGAGTAAGCGGGATGGGATGGGATTCTAACTTAACACTTTTAATAAATTCATCCTACAATCCCAATGGAATTCCACTATGAACTCTAGCTGAGGGTGAAGCTATTCGCTGTAGTCCTTATTGGCTCCTAGGACCGGAATCGCTAAAGGGTTCATCTTTGAAAATAGCTCCTCACAAACTGTTCTACCGGAAAATCATTAAGGGTATATTTTTTGAAAATTATGTTTTTAAAGTATTTTAAGTTAGAAAAATAAATTTAACTCTTATTAAAAATAATTAGTTGTATACAAGTAATAAATTGTGTATGGTTAGCTTCCGCTAAATAATAATATTAAATTCGTCTATACGGAAGTCTGCTTACAAAAGATGTTGGTAGGGGAATCCTCCCTACCATATCTATAGTTAGGTTATCACTAACTTTATATTTTACAATCTAATCAGAAATCTTATTTAAGGTCTCTTTAGTCTACTGAAATCTTGTAGAGCCGGAATTTCAGCAACAATTAGTTTGATGTTGACGAGGGTCCCCGAGCTGGGGTGAGTTACTCACACCGAGCTGAGACGGGCTAATCAGAGCTGAGCCCAGCGTATTCAGCTAAATGCCCAACTTGGATGCTGACCCGACCCCGGAAAACCCCGACCTCAGTGCCAACTATTCCGATGGGACATAAAGCTGCACCGCATTAAATGCTGTCAGACCCGAATTTAGTATAAATAGAGCTCCATCCCCTTCATTTCAGAGGTAACTCGTCATTAAATACTCTCAACTACCTTGCCAGCTCGGACATACTAATCATTCGCACGCCCAAGGGGAAAATTCGGGTTATCACCCTGCATTTTCCTTCCTTTCCTTGTACAGATTCAGTTGCCGACCTGAAAGTTCAACTCGGAGGCCAACCTGAAAGTTCAGCTCGGCAAAGCGTAGCCGTACAACCTCAGCTGCGTGGATTTTCGACCTCGACAGTTTGGCGCCGTCCGTGGGGAACGAGTTCTTTCTATCACTCTTCTCACCACTCATTGAGAAACTATCATGGTACAAACTAGAAGCCACAGCGCACCGGTAGAGGACTCACCCAACCCGGACGAGGGCCTCGAAACCACGCAGGTGCCTAGCCAAGATCAAACCCAAGCCGACGTTGGAACGAGCCAACGTATACACTTAGCCTCAGAAACCAACCCCTACACAGATGGAGACCTCAACTCCAGCCTGACGCCGGAGATGAAGATGATGCTTAAGATGTTCCAGGAGCTAAAGGAGCAGGTAGCCCGGCTAGTTGCGGAACCAGTTCCACAAGCAACTACACCGCAGCCCATGCGCCCACAATTCCGCATTCCGACCCCGGGGCGAACTCGAGCACAAGACGGAGAAGGATTCCTGGAGCCGGAGGCGAGGCCCGTGGTGGCGAGAGAAAAGAGGGCGGCCCACGCCGACCCCGAGCAAGCCAAGACCGTTGCTGCCATAGCCAAGGTCATTAACCAGCTCGGCGTAAGCCAACTCTTGCCTGAAATACTGGCAACGCCATTGCCCACCGGCAACCGGATGCCCAACCTGGCAGTCTATAATGGAAACGGAGACCCAGCCAGCCACCTGCTGAACTTCGACCACCATATGACTCTGTATGATATGACCGACCTCATGAAGACGAAAACGTTCCCAACCACCCTGGTTGGCAATGCCTTGGACTGGTTCCAAAAACTTCGTCCTGGCTCTATTGCAAATTTTCATCAGCTGGCTGAGGCTTTCTTGTCCCACTTCGCTGGAAGCCGACGTGCAACGCGTCACACCTCGTCATTTTTGTCGGTGAAACAGCACAAAGGAGAGAGTTTGAGGGCTTACACCGCCCGATTCAATGAAGAGACCCTCAGAATCCCCAACCTGGAGGATTCCATGGCGCTAATGGCTTATCAAAGTGGGCTTAGGTCGGGACCCCTTACCTCTTCCTTGGCCATCGACCCCGTGGATACCGTAGCGGAGCTGATGGTACGGGCAGAAGGGTACATACACTCGGAAGAAATCCATCAAGCTAAGAGGGACGATGACAAGGAGAAGGAGGCCAGAAAAAAAAGGGAGAAACCTCCTGAGCCCAACCTGGGGGTAAGATCCAAAACGACCAAGGAAAGCAGCCTCAGCAGCCCAAGCAAAACCCCCAGTTCACTATGTGCACTCCACTTAACACCTCAAGGGAGTAGATCTTAATGGAGATCCAGCACCAGAACCACCTACCTCCAGCACCGAGAATGAAAGACTGACCTGAAAAGCGCAACAGAACCAAGTATTTCCGCTACCACATAGATTACGGCTATACCACCGAGGAGTGCAAAGACTTGAAATAGGAGATCGAAGCACTGATAGCCCAAGGTCACCTCCGGAGGCACGTAGATAATCAGCCGACCCGGAGCCAAGATCAGAGGGACAGGGAGAGAAGTCGACCCAGACGCCAAGCCGGGGGCAGACGTCTAGCTATGATCGAGACCATCACCGGAGGATTGGCGTCGGGTGGAGAGATCTCAGCTGGTAGGAAGGGTTATGTTCGAGCTGGAAGAGAGTATGGGCTGGCGCGGGGTCCGATCCCAAAGTTGGAGGAGCTTTTTTTTTCCTCAGAGGATTTGGAAGGTGTGATATTGCCCAGGACGACCCACTGGTGATCAGCGCCGAAATAGCCAACTTCACCATGAAGAGGTTGATGGTAGACACCGAGAGCTCGGCAGAAGTCCTATTCTTGAAAGCATTTGAGAAAATGGGATTGGACAGAAGCCGGCTTAGACCATTGAGGGGCACCTTGGCTGGATTCACCGGGCATGCCCACCGAGCCGAAGGGGTCATCAACCTTCCGCTGAAACTGGAAAACGGAGATAAGCGAGTTTCAATGCAAGCCAACTTCATTGTGATGGATTGCAACTCCACTTACAACGGAATTTTAGGCCGGGTGGTACTCAACCATTTCAGGGTCGTCCCTTCTACCTACCACTAGGCCCTAAAATTCCCAACCCCGACCGGCACAACCACTATCCACAGAGCCCAGCTTTTAGCCCGGGAATGTTATGAAAACTCCCTCTGACCTAAATATCAGGTTGGCTGGGAACCAGATTTGCCCGAAGAAAATAGGGATGCTAAGAGAGGAAGCCCAGCTGAAAACCTTCAAGAGGTGGAACTCTCCGATGAAACAAAGAAAGCAAAGATCGGAAGTGAACTCTCTGATGACCTCAAGAAAGGTATAAGCCAATTTCTTCTGAAAAATGAACACATATTTGCATGGTCCGTCTCTGACATGACAGGTATTAACCCGGGAGTGATCGAGCATCACCTAAATGCCGACCCGAATCACCATCCGGTGAAGCAGAAGCGCAGGCACTTCCATTATGATAAGTAACAAATCATAGCAGAAAAGGTGGACAAATTGGTAGACGCCGGCCACATAAAGGAAATCCAGTACCCAACTTGGTTATCCAACGTGGTCCTGGTGACCAAGTCCTTAAGTGGATGGAAACTGTGTATTGACTTCACCGACCTCAACAAAGCCTGCCCCAAGGACTGCTTTCCCCTACCTCGGATTGATCAGATGGTGGATGCCACCTCCGGATTCGAGCTACTCTCTTTCATGGACACCTTCAAAGGCTATAACCAGATTAAGATGGTACACGGAGACAAAGAGAAGACTGCCTTTATTACCGATAAATGTCTCTACTACTATGAGGTCATGCATTTTGGCCTCAAGAATGCAGGAGCTACCTACACTCGGATGGTAAACAAAGTTTTCAAAAATCAGATTGGCCGAAATATGGAGATCTATGTAGATGACATGTTGGTCAAGAGCAGAAGGGCGGAAAACCATGAAGCCGACCTGGCTGAAGTCTTCGCCGTAATGGAGCACTTCGGGATAAAGCTGAACCCGAAAAAATGCGCATTTGGCGTCAAGGCAGGAAAGTTTCTGGGCTTCATGGTCACAGCCCGTGGGATAGAAGCCAACTCGGAGAAGGTTCAGGCGATACTCGACCTGGCACTGCCGACCTACGTAAAAGACGTCCAGGTGTTAGCAGGCAAGGTCGCGGGGCTGAGCAGATTCATGTCCAGGTCGACGGATAAGTGTGCTCCTTTGTTCAAGATATTGAGGAATCCTAAGAACTTTGAATGGACTAGAGAATGCCAGAACGCCTTCCAAGAGCTGAAAAGGTATTTAGCTTTGCCACCCCTGCTATCCCGACCCGAGGTGGGGGAGGAGCTAGTACTATACCTAGCATGCTCGGGACAGCAGTGGTAGCGGCACTAGTCTGAGAAGAAGGAAAAGAACAAAAGCCAGTTTATTATGTCAGCAAAACCCTGCAAGGGGCCGAGGTGAGGTACTCCTCCTTGGAAAAACTCGCCCTCGCGCTCATCACAGCGGCAAAAAAGTTGAAGCCATACTTTGATGCTCATCCGATTAAGGTCATGACGGATGCCCCACTCAAGTCCATCATGCACAAGCCGGAGGCGTTGGGCAGGCTGCTGAAATGGGCAGTTGAACTGAGTCAATTTGACATTACCTACCAGCCTAGAACAACCATCAAAGCCCAAGCCATCGCGGACTTTGTGGTGGAATGCACTAGCCGAGCCGAGCATGACCCGGAGGACGTGTGGAAGGTCCATGTGGATGGGGCCTCAGGGAAGTCTGGTAGCGGAGCTGGGGTGGTCATCCTTGACCCGACCCGGCATGAGCACCAATACTCCCTCAAGTTCACCTTTCCGGCGTCCAACAATGAAACGGAGTATGAAGCGATGATTACGGGGCTGAAAATTGCAGCTCAGCTCGGGACACAGATAGTCGACCTGAGCACCGACTCTCAATTGGTTTCTAGTCAGATATCGGGAGAGTTCGAAGCCAAGGACAGTACTATGCTGGCCTACCTCAACAGAGTCAAGGATTTGACCTCAGGGCTAAAAAGGTTCACCATACAGCAAATTCCGAGGGAAGAGAATATGAAGGCTGATGCCCTGTCCAGGTTGGCCTTGGGCGAGAGCCGACCTACTTTGGTCCATGTGGAAGAAGTATCCGAACCAAGTATTCAGTTGGGGGTGCAAGCCATAGCCGAGCTCAATTTAAGCCCAGATTGGACCAAATCAATCGTGGACTACTTAGAGGGGGTATGACCCCAGAGGATGAAAAAGCAGCTCGAAAACTCATGAAACAGGCCTCAAGGTTTATCATAATTGCCGGGTAACTCTATAAGAGAGCCTACACTTGGCCTCTTTTAAAATGTATTGGACTCGAGGAGGGAAACTATGTACTCCAGGAGATCCACGAAGGGGTATATGGAAATCACTTGAGAGGCAAAGCTTTGGCTCGAAATGCGTTAAGGCAAGGCTATTTCTGGCCAACCTTGGAACAAGATGCCAAAGAGTATGTAAAAAAGTGCGACACCTGCCAAAGGTTCGCCAACGTACAGAGGAAGCCTGCGGTAGACCTCACGGTGATGATAAGCCTATGGCCCTTTTATCAGTGGGGTCTAGATATCATCGGCCCATTGCCAACCAGTGTTGGCCAAAAGAAGCACGCCTTTGTAGCAGTAAACTACTTCATCAAATGGCCTGAGGTTGAAGGTGTTGCTAGAATAACAGAAAAGGCAGCTTGGGATTTTGTGTGAAAAAACATCATTTGCCGGTTCGGGGTACCGAAGGTCATCATTACTGACCACGGTAAGCAATTCGACAGTGCATACTTTCGAGGCAAATGTGCTGAGATTGGGATCGACCTTAGATTCTCATCTATTGCTCATCCTCAAAGTAATGGCCAAGCTGAAAGGACTAACCAAATCATTTTGCAGGGCCTGAAAACCAAGCTGGAGAAAGTAGAGGGCCAGTGGGCATTAATTCTTCCCGAGGTGTTATGGGCTCAACGAACTACCACCAGCTCGGCAACGGGAGAATCGCCCTTCGAGCTGACCTTCGGTACTCAAGCGGTGCTGCCAGTGGAGATCGGGTCCCCGACCAGTAGAACCCTCCTCCATGATCCAGAAATAAACGGAGCACGGATCCGTGAAGAGCTCGACCTCGCTGAAGAGCTCCGAGCTAAAGCTCAAATTAGAATGCTAGCCAGCAAAGCTGCCATGCAAAGAGCCTTTGCCAAACAGGTCAAGCCTAAGCCTATTAAGGTTGGCGACCTCGTACTCAGAAAGACCATCTTTTTGTCGCGCTCGGGTAACAAGCTCTCCCCAACCTGGGAGGGACCGTATGAAGTCGTAAAAGAAGTCCGACCCGGGACCTTCTACCTCCGCGACAAGAACGGGAAACTATTGAAGAATACATGCCACTCAGAACACCTGAAGCGGTATTTTGTCTAATGGCCCCGAGCCGAAATTTCTTGTAACGGCCCGAGCTGAAATATTTTGTAACAGCCCCGAGTTGAAATCTCTTGCTACAGCCCCCGAGCCGAAATCTTTTAACAGCCACCGAGTCAAAATATTTTGTTAAGGCCCCGAGCCAAAACATCATCTGTAATTGGCCCCCGAGCCCGAGTACTCTATGTACAAACTCAATACAATGTATTTTGTAAACCAGTGCGAAGCCCGACCCGGGACCAAGCACCTCAACTACTTAGCTACTACCAACTCGGATTAATGCAATGGTCACGCTTAATTATGAGCTAATGATCAAGTAAACCAGCTCGGACTAGGCTCCAGCTCGGGTATAATCAATAACTATTTGATTAGCTTCGCCAGTTCTGATTAAGATCCAACTCGGAATAATCCGGCTCCAGGTCGGTATATTTAGTTTGGGTTTAAACTCGAACTCAACATTCGTCAACATTAGTTTGACCAATTTTAAATTGGACTGACGAGTCCAGGTTGGCGACAATTATAAAGTTGCCTGGTTAACCAGCTCGGATTAGGATGATAATTCATTAATCGCGTCCAGCTCGGTTCTTTTTACTTAAGTGAATGGTTCATTACATTGGCCCGACCCCACTTACTTAAGAAAAATTTGCGAAGGGAAAAGTACACAAGTACGAACTCGAATAAAACACAAAATAATAATTCCATTACAATTAACAACAAAACAATTACAGAGCCCGACCTAGGTAAGATTACAATGAGCCCAACCTAGGCGAAATTACAAAAGCCTTACCCGGGCTGATTTACAAAAATCTATTTTGGAGGAGCGGCGTTGGTTGCATCAGCTTCGTCCCTGACCTGGTCCATACCCTCTTGGAAAAATTTCATCACCTCTTTAGCCTGGGACGTCAGGTCGGCCGGAAGCTCAGGAATCTCCCAGAACTCCGGCGGCGGAGCCTCCAAGATTTCAATATAGTCATTCTTGGTGGCAGGAAAAAAGGTCTTCGCTCTTTCCAGAGCTGCGACTTGACTCCGGAAGTAGAATTCCATCTCGGCATACTTGGCCATGGCCCCGTCTTCCGTGGCCAACCAGTCCACGGCCGCATCACTGGACTTGAAGGCTTCCACTGCCTTCTCTCCTTCAGTGCCGACCCGGTCCACCAGATCCCAGAGCTTCGTCTCGGCCTCACGCTTCTCCAGCTGGTAGCGCTCGACGTCCTTGGCCGCGGCTTCGTGCCGAGTCTTTTTTGCATCAAGCTCTTTCTTTAGACAGTCGATCTCTGTCGTGTCCGCCTTGCGCCTCTGGGCGGCCTCCTCCCTCAGAGTCTCAAGCTCGGCCCGAGCATCCATGTATCGCTGCTCGAGCTCGACACAATGAGTCTGGGCCCTGACAAGAAAGCTGGGAGCCGAAAGGATGTGGGACTAGTCCTGTTTAAAAGAAAGCAAAACGATCAGACGAGCTAAAAAACAACCTTACCAGAAGTTGGATAAAACTCACCGTGACTATGGCCGTCCTCAGGTTGAGCAAGAGCTGCTCTGCCGGGACCGTCGCCAGCTTGAGGTCGCGGGCCACCTTGGTCGCCTCCATGAAGTCCTTGCTGGGAGGGCTCACCTCCGCTGCCTTAGCTTTCCCTGAGTATTCGGCCCGAGGCCATTTTCTACTCTCAGGTCGGGATGCTGAGCGCTCCGGGATTGCCACTCCCGAGCTCGATCTCTTGGGCAAGGGGGACCCCGAAACCCCCTTTGAGGAGACCTCGGAGCCGACCTCCCGCACTTGGCCGCTGGGCCGCTGCCTCTGACCCTGAGCAGCACTTCCTAAGCCAGACCGAGTTGAAGCCTCGCCGCTGGCTTCATTCTTCTTTCTCACCTGGGCATACGCAAGTTTTCTCATATCCTCCATGCCTGCAAAAGGTATAGGAAAGAAATGAAAAAGAGCCGAAGGCCAACCTAAAAAGACTAGCAGACAGGACTATTGGGAGGTCGGGCGCCGATCCTGCAAACTGACCCTCTTCTAAGCTAGACCCGGCGTCCCCTTCGAGCTCGGGAAGCAGGTTGGGATAATCCCTCGAGAGGTCGGGTTCCCTACCAAACAACTTGGAATCCCAGATCCGCTCCCATTTGAGCACGCTGTCAATATCTATCAGCATCCTGAGTGCGGGCCTGAGCATCGTGACTTCCTCAAGTTCCTCCTCTGAGAGCTTGGGGTCATCATTGACGGTCTTTCTCAAACTTGGAATCCAGTCAAACCTGCACCCAGAGTTCACAGCCGGTTCCACCCAATAATAGTCATTATGCCAGCCCTTGTTAGAAGAGTGCCACTCGGTGAATATGGAGTTGCCGACCCGAGCTGCGAAGTGGAACCACCCTGGCTGCTTCGGGTTGGGTTTGCACACAAAGAAATACCTGAACCTGCGCAGGGTCAGCTCCACTTTCTTCTCGAGGCAGAACACATAAAAGGCCACCATCACGGCCCAACCATTCGGCGACATCTGACCTAGGCTGAGCTCGAAATAGTTCAAGATGTTGACAACAAAACCGGGGAGGGGGAGCTGGATGACGTCGAATGCAAGATCGTATATGGTGAAGTGGTCGGCCGGAGGATAGCAAGCCGATTCATGCCGACCTGGAACCTTCAGCTTGTGATGACGATCCACTGACCAGTTCCTCAGCCTGGCGTTGGCCATTTGCACCATGGAATGGCACTCACGCTTGCAACAGGCGAACAACTGCTCAATCATCTTCCCCCGAGTTGAAAAAGCGATGGCTGTGGCCGAGCTCCGAGGTCGAACAATACTAACCGGGACTGCTTCGATCGGCTCGGCGGCAGAAACTCCAGCTAGGTACTCTTGTGGCATCTCGACGCCCTCCAGTTGATTCAACGGCTCCTCATCCTCCCTATCTTCCAAGTCTCCCAGGTCGGCCAAAGGATCTGTTTCGGCCTCCTCTTGTGCCAGTTTGACCCTAATAACTTGGCAATCATCATCGCTCTCCCCGGGCCCAGATTTCCGAGCTGATCCTAAAGACGTACTGGTGCTCTCTCCACCTTGGTCTCTATTTGAGGTAGACTTCGAGCTCGACGGACTCTCATCCCCACCATAGGACCTCACCTCCATCGCCTGAAAATCTTCCGACTCCGACCTCCCCATCCTGTCTACAGACTAAATATAAATGTACATGAATGACTAAAGGGAGTCGGGACGTACCTACTGCTCTTGACTGCGGAATGTGACCCGACCTAGCTGGCTCCGAGCTGAAAATCCCGAGAAGATTCTTTATGAGCTAAATGCGTCCGACCACTTTGGTGTCTGACCTAAAACTCTTGAAAGTTGAAAGCGAAGTGTGAAATGGATCTCGGATGTTAAGGCCCTATTTATAAGTGCTTCTGAAAATCGCCTCGGGGAGCCCAAACGTCGCGTCTTGTCAGAACCGCCAGGTGACGTGTCAGCCATCTGAAGGGCATGCACCACTGACGTGGCCATCCCTACTCTGTTGGGGTCGGGCACCTCCAGCTCGGGAGAAATTCCCAATTCTAGATCTCACCCCCTCGATCTCGACTTGGGGGAGGGGGGGATTGGCGAGGGGTCCCCGAGCTGGGGTGAGTTACCCACACCGAGCTAAGACGGGCTAATCAGAGCCGAGCCCAGCGCATTCAGCTAAATGCTCAACCTGGATGCTGACCCAACCCCAGAAAACCCCGACCTCAGTGCCAGCTGTTCCGATGGGACATAAAGCACTGATGGGACATAAAGCTACACCGCATTAAATACTGTCAGACCCGAATTTAGTATAAATAGAGCTCTACCCCCTTCATTTTAGAGGTAACTCGTCATTAAATGCTCTTAGCTATCTTGCCAGCTCGGACATACTAATCATTCGCACGCCCGAGGAAAAAATCCGGGTCATCACCCCGCCTTTTCCTTCCTTTTCCTTGTGCAAATTCAGTTGCCGACTTGAAAGTTCAACTCGGAGGCCAACCTAAAAGTTCAGCTCGGCAAAGCGTAGCCATACAATCTCAGCTGCGAGGATTTCCGACCTCAACAGATGTAATTTTCTTTTTTGGTACTAATCAGTTTGATGTCTTTCACAATAGAGCTTTCCAATTGATTGCATAAACTGGTGTGGTTTCAGCAAATAGGCAAACTTTCAAGTTGATTAAGTCTCGGATTTTTCTTTGCTAAAGAGGGTATGACAAGCACTAATACCTTAATTGGATGGGTTAAGCCTGTCTTTTAATTTGAATTTCTTCATCGAACTTAGACCATGTCTCCATCTCTTCTTTTAAAAGGGCTTTTGCTCGACCTGGAACTGCTAAAATCCCTCATTGGTTTTCTGCTCTCAAGTCTAAATCATCCCTATAGCCTCGCCTTCAAACAAACGAGTAACTTTCTTTCCACACGTGCTAGATATGATAAGCCATTGGTTGCTTTGCACAAGGTCCGCTTCTTTATCTTTGTTTCGAATAGGTACAATGGACGGGCTTTAAGCGTATCTTGCAAATATAATGTTAATAGACTCGTGTCTGAAAGATTGCAAAATTAATTCTCAGGTATAATAGCGTACACCTTTCTTAAATTCAAAATATATATATATATATATATATCTGCACAAGACCCTTCATGACTTTACAGAAGACCAAATTATCATCATTATCATGACCCAATATTTTAGTCTCTACTTATTAGATAAAACTTAATTTGATTTAGTTAGTTATGATTAATATTTCCAGTGAAGGCTAAGCTGATGAAACTACATTTATCTTCCGGCAATGTTTCATCCCGTTCGGCGTTCCTCATCCTCCAACAGCAATATAAAGTTTCATCTTCTCAACGGAAGTCGCTAGGCCTCCCACAAATAATATAGTTCAATCCAGACAGAGCAGTGCGGTGGAGAGATCTTCGCTACACTTCAAGAAGCTATATGAAAGAAATCGAGCATCACAGTAACGAGCCGAAAGAAAGAGGAGCAGAGCATTGCTTATCCGGTTTCTCCTACCCAACAGCAATATAAACTTGATATGAAAGATGATCAATCAACCAACTTTCCAGGTTTGCATGCTTAATGGTGAACTTGACTTCAACAGATGCAAGTTAATTGATAAACATGAAGAAAATCCAAAGAAGGGACTTCCAGGTAAGTATCAATTATTTTCCTGAATGGGATTTAAAAAGCAGAAACAACGAGCATCATAAGATTTAAAAAGCTACTTAAATCCGAATTATATTATCCAAAATAACAAAAAACACAAAACTCCTGAGCCACCCGGATAAATCCGGGCACCTCGAACCATAAAACATGGGGTGAAAAACCGTCAGAAACAGGACTCATGGCCGAAGGATCTGCCACCGCCTATCCAGTACCCAGTTCTGGGAACGGCTACGGGACATACAGGACAGAAGACTACAGCAAACTAAATAAAAGAGACACTCGCCTACTATTATAGCAAGACTAATTAAAACGAAGTTCTTATGACACAACAGTTTATTAAAGAAAAGATGGCGACACATGGTACCGAAACCAAGTTGCGTTGTTCATTTGGCACCCTTCTTGGCAGCAGCCTTGGTGACCTTGGCACCAGTTGGGTCCTTCTTCTCAACACTCTTGATCACACCAACAGCAACAGTTTGACGCATGTCCCTCACAGCAAAACGACCAAGTGGTGGGTACTGGGAGAAAGTCTCAACAACCATGGGCTTGGTGGGAATCATCTTAATCATACCAGCATCACCATTCTTCAAGAACTTGGGCTCCTTCTCAAGTTCCTTACCTGAACGCCTGTCAATCTTGGTCAATAGCTCAGCAAACTTGACAGCAATGTGGGAGGTGTGGCAATCAAGAACTGGGGCATATCCATTTCCAATCTGGCCAGGGTGGTTCATGATGATCACCTGCGAGGAGAAACTGGCAGCCTCCTTCGCAGGGTCATCCTTGGAGTTGGATGCCACAAAACCACGCTTGAGATCCTTAACAGCAACGTTCTTGACGTTGAACCCAACATTGTCACCAGGAAGAGCCTCCTGGAGAGCTTCATGGTGCATCTCAACTGACTTAACTTCAGTTGTCAGACCAGTAGGACCGAAGGTGACAACCATACCAGGCTTGAGGACACCAGTTTCTACACGACCCACTGGAACAGTACCAATACCACCAATCTTGTAGACATCCTGGAGTGGGAGACGGAGGGGCTTGTCAGAAGGCCTCTTGGGCTCACTAATCTGGTCAAGAGCCTCAAGGAGGGTTGGACCCTTGTACCAGTCAAGGTTGGTGGACCTCTCAATCATATTGTCTCCTTCAAAACCAGAGATGGGGACGAAGGGGATCTTGTCAGGGTTGTATCCGACCTTCTTGAGGTAGGATGACACTTCCTTCACAATTTCATCGTACCTAGCCTTTGAGTATTTAGGGGTGGTGGCATCCATCTGCAGAGGTCAAATGAAAACGTCAAATTATGAACAATTATTGATTAATCCTAAGATAGCAACATAACATATGTTACTTGCAGAAAGAAATATGCTCACCTTGTTGCAGCAGCAAATCATTTGCTTCACACCAAGAGTGAATGCAAGCAAAGCATGTTCACGGGTCTGACCATCCTTGGAGATACCAGCTTCAAAACCACCAGTGGTGGAGTCAATAATGAGGACAGCACAGTCAGCCTGGGAAGTTCCAGTAATCATGTTCTTGATAAAGTCACGATGTCCAGGAGCATCAATGACAGTGCAGTAGTACTTGGTGGTCTCAAATTTCCACAAGGCAATATCAATGGTGATACCGCGCTCACGCTCAGCCTTGAGCTTGTCAAGCACCCAGGCGTACTTGAATGACCTCTTGTTCATCTCAGCAGCTTCCTTCTCAAACCTCTCAATGACACGCTTGTCAATACCACCAAGCTTGTAGATCAAGTGACCAGTGGTGGTTGACTTTCCAGAGTCAACATGACCAATGACCACAATGTTAATGTGAAACTTCTCCTTACCCATTCTGAGTTAAAATGAAACTGGCAACAACAAACACCGATCATGTCAGTCGAATAAAACTTGTTGAACGAATGGTAAAAATACCACAAAACAAAGAACATTGAATAAAACTTGTAGAACGAATAGAAAATTATACCAACACAACAAAAACAGAGTAAAATGAAACACGACTAAATCACCAACACACAGAAAATAATTAACACAACAGAAAAATCAAATTATTTTGTAATTACTCAATTAAAAAATTAATTGACTAAAGAAAACAAGCAGCACAGTGTAATTTTAACTAAAATACACTACACTTAATTATCAATTTTGTCTACAAATATCAAGCAACATACCATAAATCTCACCAATCAAACAAATTTTGATCAACAGTCCTAGAACAATCAAATAATTAACAACAATTAATGAAATTAAGTTATTTTTTAACCTACATAACGCGTATATATACATGTGTGTGTGTGTGTATGTGCAGAACAAATGCATATCGAAAAGAGCTCATAGCTTAAACAGTTATATTAACAAAACAGATAAAGTGCGTGTTATGCTATTTTGTCGAAGATACAAGCTCGAGCTCGAACTCTAAGTATCGTAATTATCACAGGATCTAACGTACAATTTCAATAAAATTAACATTTCTTTCCCTTTATCATCAACAGAACTAGAAACATAGACGCATATAATAAACAAACGTATAATAGATCCATAGATTTTCAGCAATCTAATCAAATTATTGCAATTAATAAGAAAATTAACAAGCACAACACTCAAATTCAAGAAAAACATAACATATATATATGTTATATATATAGAAATGATAATTAAAGAGCGTGAATAGAAAACTGACCTTTGAAGAAAATGAAAGAATCGAAGAGTGAGAAGAGATCCCTTTGCACTCGCCGCTTTGGTGTGTGTAGTGTGTGAGAGCTGTGAGGCTGTGAGGAGTTTATAAAAGAAGTAGCGAAGGGGGTGATGTGCTAGGGTTTTTCCTGAGCCGTACGATTTTGGGATGATCTACGGCTGTGAAGTAAAGATGTTTAATTGGTCAGCGGCGGCCGCAGAGTTTCCAGGTCATGCTTAGTCGGTTGCTTTACCTAATTATCCTTTGTCTTTTTCTTAATGACCATAATATCCTCTGATCTTACTATTTCTTTTTCATTTTCTTTGAGTAGATTTACATATTGTTACCCTCGTTGTCTCTTAAATTTAAGAGAGATAAGTAAAAATTTAGCTGGTCAATCTGACGATAATAAAATGATAAAATAATAATAATAACTATAAATAGAAAGTTTGATCCCTAATCACAATTGGATCTAGTAATTAATAGTTTACATCTTCTTCATATTATTATAACACAATCGACATTATAAAATGATACGGATTTAGATTATTAAAGATCATTTTCTCTTACTTAGAGTTTTATTTTTGCTCCACCCAATCCAATATTATTCAAATGTCTTTCCTTTTTTTGTAAAACTTTGCTACTATTGCTTTATATTGTTAGTTTTTCTTTTCCTTTGTAATTGTTTTTTCTTTTGAAAAATAAGACCACGAAGTTCACTTGTTTCCATATCAACCTACTTGATAAAGAGGAGATGGATCGATATTGTTTCACATTTTGTTTTTGAGAAAATTTAGATGCCTAAGAGTTAGTGGTAACCTTAGTAGGTAAGATTCGATTCAACTAAGTGTTTATTTGTTACGATTATTTTATGATTTGGATTCTTTTGATTGTTTGGCACAGTCCGTTCCCTTAAAATGTACATATTTCTTAAAATTTTGGACAGCCTTCACCACCATAAAATACCTCTGCCCTTGATTTTTCCTATCAATAATCTTATTAAAGTAGTGAGCCTTCCCAACAAATCGTGTACTCATCACCAACATGATATTAATAATACTTTATTATGGTTAGCTAACATTGAGATGTTATAACTATTGCATGATATTATTAATATTGTTAGGTAATTTGACATAAAGAGAGATCGTGATAGTCTCATCTTCATTTCTTTTGGTACAACTTACATTTTCAAGGTTCCTTTTCTGGTTTTCCCTTCGTGTGGGTTGTTTTTTCAATTGTTTTTCTTATGGCTATTTTTCTTCAATCTCTCTCAATTATAGATTCAGGATGGTGTGGAAATAGTTTATTTAGTCTCTTTCTTTTTAATTGTAATGGAGGTAAAAGGTCAATTTACAAAGCAATTAACTGTGGAGAGATTTCTCTCCCTTCTTATCTTTCTTTAATAATAACTATAAAGATTGTGGTATAATTTCGATGTCATGACACCCTAATTGAAGATTAAATCCAAAATTAACTAGTCAGTCCACACAACGTGATTCGCCTCTCTAAAAATATGCGCCACTTTAAAGTCCGTTTGTTCACGTAAAAATTTCTTAAAACAAATCAGAAAAAGGCTTAGGAGGACTGTTTGTGGGGAGGAGAGGGGTGGAGTGGACTTTTTCATCATGTTCACGATTGTTAATTGAGATTAGTTTATTGTTGTTGTATCATTACCTTTGTGACAGTTGGATTTCTCTCGTAACCTTGCGAAATAATCTATTCAAGGAAGCAAAGCTAAGGGAAAAGAATTTTGTAAGCAGGGCAGACAAATTCAGAAGAAATACTTCAGGAAGTTTCTTAAAACTTCCAAATAATGTTTCCGGACCGTTTGTTGTGCCGGCTTATGATTTTAGCTTCACATATTTCTTTAATCCTCTATGTCTCTCTCAAATTAGTTAGTTGATCTACCATTTCAGGAGAAGGCAAGACCCATGTCTCACATAAATGAAATACTCAATTATTATTAACCAGCTTGTTCTTCCACAATTCCGGACTTTGTATATAGTGAGAACTTTGTCTACTGATTTGTCTTTATATTTGCTCTTACGTGTTTTCTGTAGTAGAAGACAATAAATGGACCCCCAAGAGTCGGATGAAACAATTGGATAGTGATTTGTTATGGTCAAGATTTTCGAATTCAAACTTATGTTCTTTTTCATTACAAATATTATATAGCACTTGATTGATTTGGATCATGTATTGAAGCACCGCTGCACCACAAGAGTCGTAGTCTTGAGGTAAATCAAATATAATCCCGTTAGGTGAGTTCCTCATTTTTGTTTTTTTTTTTTTTTAAATGTAGACGATAAATTAATGGAAGTAACTTGATCTTTTCCACTTTCACCAAAAAAAAAAAAAATCTTTTCCACAAGCCTACAACGAAAAAGTTTATTTATTAAGCCTATCTAACATTTGGAAGCCACTAAGCATAAAGCCAGACATGGAAGAATCAAGATACTGGCAAGCAACTAAACATGCACATCATCATATGATAGTTTATTATTAAGCCAAGACATCAAAGGAAGATTAAAAATTGCAAACGTCCTTATTGTATATGAAAAAAACAAGAACATATAATAGGCAGCTATGAGAATATCAACTAATAAGAGATGAAAAGGCTATAGTGATGAATATACCTAACTTATAAGAGAAGCAAACATGCCTAGATTAAGGTATGATGAGAATAAAGAGTAAAAAGTAGGAGCTTCCACTTTAATATAATATGGTACTCTTCTACTTTCATTCTTGTCATATACTTCACGGTCACAATATAATGCAAATGTCATTTGCACACTAGTGATGGAATTTATTAGAGTTGCTCATATCTATTTTGTCGAGATTGGAAATCTCGTAGTTGAGGTTGACAAGCTACTCCTGCCGAGCAAAAATTCTAGGTCGACTTCTTGACCTGGATTTTCGGATCGGCTACCTGACCTGCACAAGGAAAAGGAAGGAAAAGGCGGGGTGATGACCTGGATTTTCCCCTCGGACGTGCAAATGATTAATATGTCCAAGCTGGCGAAATAGCTGAGAGCATTTAATGACGAGTTACCTCAAAAATGAAGGGGTGAAGCTCTATTTATACTAAATTCATACCTGACAGCATTTGATGCGGCGCAACTTTATATCCCATTAAGACTTTATATCCTATCAGGACAGCTGGCGCATTAAGGTCGGATCGGCATCCAGGTTGGGCATTAGCTGAATACGCTGGCCTTGGCTCGAGTTGGCCGGCCTCAACTCGGTGCGGGTATCTTATCTCAGCTCAGGGTCCACCCTCGTCAATCCCTCCCAAGTCGAGATCGAGAGGGTGAGATCTAGATTTGGAAGTTGTTCCCGAGCTGGAGGTGCCTGACCCCGGCAGAGTGAGAATGACCACGTCAGCGGTGCATGCTCTTCAGATGGCTAACACGTCACCTGGCAATTATGATGAGATACAACGTTTGGGATTCCCGATACGGTTACTGAGGTTGCCTATTAATAGGGCCCTGAAGTTCGAGATTCATTTCACACTTTGATCACAAAATTTGGAGAGCTTTTAGGCCGGCAACCAGAGTGGTCGGACATTTTTAGCTCGGCAAATAATTTTCTCGGTGTGTTCAGCTCGGGATCCATTAGCTCGGAACCAATTAGGTTAGAGGCAATTAGGTCGGGTTATCTTCGACAACTAGAGCGGTAGGTACGTCCTGACTCCCTTTAGATATTCCTGTACATATATTTTAATTTGTAGACAGGATGGGGAGGTCGGAGTCAGCAGATTCCCAAGTGATGGAGGTGAGATCCTATGGAGGGGACAAAAATCCGTCGAGCTTGGAATCTACCTCGGATGGAGGTCACGGTGATGACAGCGCTAGTGTATCTCAAGGATCAGCTTGGCAATTTAGGCCCAGGGAAAGTGATGATGATTGCCAAGTGATCGGGGTCAGGCAGGTGCAAGAGGAGGCTAAGGAGGATCCTTTGGCCGACTTGGGAGAAGTGGGAGATAGAGAGGATGGGTCGCCTTTGAATCGGTTAAAGGGGGTCGAGATACCGCAAGAGTACTTAGCTAGAGCCTCCACTACAGAGCCGATTGAGGCAGTCCTGGTTAGGGCAGTCCAAGCTCGGAGCTCGGCTACAGCCAGTGATTCGTTGGCCCAGGGAAAAAGGATAGAGCAGCTGTTTGCCTGCTGTAAGCATGAGTGCCATTCCACTGTGCAGATGGCCAACGCCAGACTTAGGAATTGGTCGGTAGACCGATACCATCAATTGAAGGTTCCGGGTTGGCATGACTCCACTTGCTATTCTCCTCAAGACCACTTTACCATTTACGACCTCGCCTTTGATGTTATTCGGCTCCCGCGTCCCGACCTCGTCACCAGTATCTTGAACTACTTTGAGCTTAGTCCAGGTCAGATGTCACCCAATGGTTGGGCGGTAGTGGTGGCGTTCTATGTATTCTTCATCGAGAAGGAAGTAGAGCCAACCTTGCGTCGGTTAAGGCAGTTCTTTGTATGCAAGCCCAACCCGAAGCAGCCAGGGTGGTTTTATTTCGCAGCTCGGGCCAGTAATGCCATATTCATCAGGTGGCACTTCTCCAACAAGGGCTGGCACAACGACTACTATTGGGTCGAGCCGGCTGTGAACCCAAGGTACAGAGTGGATTGGAATCCCTCCTTAGAGAAGAATGTGAACGATGACCCCAAGCTTTCAGAAGCGGAACTCGCCGAGGTCGAGGTACTGAGACCCGAGTCGGGTATGCTAATTAATATTGACAGCGTCCTCAGGTGGGACAGAATCTGGAAATCAAAGTTATTCAGGAGAGAACCTGACTTGAGAAAGAAACATCCCCATCTACTTCCCGACCATGAAGAGAATGCGGAATCCTGCTCAAAAGAGGGTCAGTTCGCAGGATCAATGCCCGACCTCCTCATCTCCTTGTCTACCGCTATTCTTTTCAGTTTGCATTTGGTCATTTCTCACATCTCTTTCTTTTGTTTTTTGTAGACATGGCTGATACTGGAAAGCTCGCTTATGTCCAGAGAAAAAAAAAGGCCGAGGCCAGCGGCGAAGTCTTGGCTTGGTCCGGTCTAGGCTCTACCATCCCTCAAGGGCAAAAGCAGCGGCCCAGTGGCCAAGTACGGGAGGTCGGCGCCGAGGTATCTTCCAAGGGGGCTTTGGGGTCTCCCCTACCTAAAAAGTTAAGCTCGGGGATGGCGATCCCGAAGCGCTCGACGACCTGTCCTGACAATAAGAAGCGGTCTCAGACTGAGTATTCTGGGAAAGGCAAGGCCACGGAGACGAGCCCTCCCAATAAGGATTTCAAGGAGGCCACCAAGGTCGCCCGCGACCCCAAGCTGGCAAAGGTCCAGGCAGAGCAGCTCTCACTTGACCTAAGGACGACCATAGTCACGGTGAATTATACTCGATTGTGTAGGTATGGTTATATTTTTTAGCTCGGCTGATCATTCTGTCATCTTTTACGCAGGTCGAGTCCCATATCCTTTCAGTACCTAGCTTCCTTGCCAAGGCACAAGCTCACTGAGTCGAGCTCGAGGAGCGATACTCCGATGCCTGAGCCGAGCTTGAAACCCAAAAAGAGGAGACCACCCAAAGGTACAAGGGGGACGCAGCGGAGATTGACCGGCTAAAGAAGGAGCTCGAGGCAGAGAAATCCCGACGTGAAGCCGCGACCAAGGACGTCGAGCGTTACAAGCTGGAGAGGCTCGAAGCCGAGGCAAAACTCCGGGAGCTTCTTGATCGGGTCGGCCCCTAAGGAAAGAAGGCAGTAGAGGCCTTCAAGTCCAGCGACGCAGCGGTGAGTTAGATGGAAAGCGAGGGCGGGGTCATGGCCAAGTACGTCGAGCTGGAGTATTACTTCTGAGGCCAGGTCGTCGCTCGGGAGCGAGCAAAGACCTTTCTTCCTGCCTCCAAGAATGATTACGTCAAAATCTTGGAGGTTCCGCCGCCGGAGTTCTGGGAGATTCTTGAGCTTTCGGCCGACCTAACGTCCAAAGCTCAAGAGGTGATCGATTTTGTCAAGAGGGGCATGGATCAGGTCGGGGATGAAGCCGACGCTACCATTCCCGCTGCTAAGCCTAAATGAATTTTGTAACCTCGCCCGGGTCGGGATTTGTAATTTATATTCCTTCCAATTTAATGAAATGAATACTTTTTGGTTTTATTTGCGTTTTGTTTGAGTTCGTACAAGTGTACTTTTTCCATTCGCAAATTTCCTTGAAGTAAGTGGGGTCGGTCCGACATAATGGACCTTTCAAACTTGAACAATTAATTGTTAAGAACCGAGCTGGACGTGGCTAATGAGTTATCATCTTAATCCGAGCTGGTTAACTGGGCAACCATGCAATTGTCGCCAACCTGGATTCGTCAGTCCGATTTAAAATTGGTCAAACTAATGTTGACAAATGTTGAACTTGAGTTTAGACCCAAACTAACATATCAACCTGGAGTCGGCTTATACCAAGTTGGACTCTAATCCGAACTAGACAAGTGAATCAAATCATTATTGATTATACCTAAGCTGGTTTACTTTATCTCGCAATTAAGCGTGGCCACCGCATTAATCCGAGTTTACAATAGCTTAGCTGAGGTGCTTGGGCCCGACTCAAGCTTCACACTGATTTATAAAATACATTGTATTGAGGTTGTACATTAAGTACTTCGGCTCGGGAGCCGATTACAAGTAATGTTTTGCCTCGGGGCCTTAACAAGAGATTTCGGCTTGGAGGCCGTTATAAAAGATTTCAGTTCGGGGGCCGTTACAAGAGTTTCTGGCTCGGGGCCGTTACAAAAGATTTCGGCTCGGGGACCGTTACAAGAGTTTTCGGCTCGGGACCGTTACAAAAGATTTCTGCTCGGGGGCCGTTAGATAAAATATCTCTTCAGGTGTTCTGTGTACCATGCATTCTTTAATTGCTTCTCGTATCTGTTGTGGAGGTAGAAGGTCCCAAGTCGGACTTCTTTCACGACTTCGTACGGTCCTTCCCAGGTCGGGGATAGCTTGTTGCCCGAGCGCGGCAAAAAGATGGCCTTTCTGGGGACGAGGTCACCAACCTTAATAGGCTTAGGCTTGAACTGTCTGGCAAATGCTCTTTGCATGGCGGCTTTACTGGCCAACATCTTGATCTAAGCTTTGGCTCGGAGCTCTTTACCAAGGTCGAGCTCTTCACGGATTAGGGCTCAGTTTATTACTAAATCTTCATGGAGAGTTCTACTGGTCGGAGACCCGATCTCCACTGGCAGCACTGGTTGAGTACCGAAAGTCAGCTCAAAGGGCGATTCTCCCGTTGCTGAGCTGGTGGTGGTTCGTTGAGCCCACAGTACCTCGGTGAGAATCGATGCCTACTGGCCTTCCGCTTCCTCCAGCTTGGTTTTCAGGCGCTGCAAAATGATTTGGTTAGTCCTTTCGACTTGGCCATTACTTTGAGGGTAAGCAATAGATGAGAATCTAAGGTTAATCCCGATCTCAGCACATTTGCCTCGAAAGTATACACTGTCAAATTGCTTGCCGTGGTCGGTAATGATGACCTTTGGCACCCCAAATCGGCAAATGATATTCTTCCATACAAAATCACAAGCTGCGTTTTTTGTTATTCTAGCAACACCTTCAGCCTCAGACCATTTGGTAAAGTAGTCTACAACTACGAAGACGTGCTTCTTCTGGCCAACACTGGTTGGCAATGGGCCAATGATATCTAGACCCCATTGATAGAATGACTATGGGCTTACAATCACTGTCAGGTCTACCGCAGGCTTTCTCTGTATGTTGGTGAACCTTTGGCAGGTGTCGCACTTTTTAACATACTCTTTGGCATCTTGCTCTAAGGTTGGCTAAAAATAGCCTTGCCCCAATGCCTTCCGAGCCAGAGCCTTGCCACCCAAATGGTTTCCACATACTCATTCATGGATCTCTCGGAGTACATAGTTTCCCTCCTCGGGCCCGACACACTTTAAGAGAGGCCAAGTGTAGGCTCTCTTGTAAATTTTCCCAGCTATTATGACAAACCTTGAGACTTGTTTTATGAGTTTTCGAGCGGTCTTTTCATCATTCGAGGTCATCTCTCTCTTCAAGTTGTCCATGATTAGTTTGGTCCAATCTGGGATTAAATTGAGCTCGGCTACGGCTTGTCTCCCCAACTAAATACTTGGTTCAGAGACTTCTTCCACATGGACCAATACAGGTCGACTCTCGCCCAAGGCCAACCTGGATAGAGCGTCAGCCTTCATATTCTCCTCCCTGGGGATTTGCTGTACCGTGAGCCTCTTGAGCCCTGAGGTCAAATCCTTAACTTTGTTGAGGTAGTCCAGCATAGCATTGTCTTTAGCTTAGAACTCTTCTGATATCTGACTAGCAACTAATTGAGAGTCGGTATTCAGGTCAATTGTTCGTGCCCCGAGCTGAGCCGTAATTTTCAATCTTGCGATCACTACTTCGTACTCAGCCTCATTGTTGGACGTCGGGAAGGCAAATTTGAGAGAGTATTGGTACTCATGGAAGGTCATGTCGAGGATGACCACTCCGGCTCCACTTCCAGACTTCCCTGATGCCCTATCCACATGGACCTTCCACACAACCTCCGGGTTATGTTCGGCTCAGCCAGTACATTCCACCACAAAGTCCGGGATAACTTGGGCTTTGATGGCTGTTCTAGGTTGGTAGGTGATGTCAAATTAACTCAGCTCAACTGCCCATTTCAACAGCCTACCCGACGCCTCCGGCTTGTGCATGATGGACTTGAGTGGGGCATCCGTCACGACCTTAACTGGATGAGTATCAAAGTATGGCTTCAGCTTCCTTGTCGCCGTGATGAGCGCGATGGCGAGTTTTTCCAAAGAGGAGTACCTCGCCTCGACCCCTTGTAAGGTTTTGCTGACATAATAGACTAGTTTATGTTCCTTCCCTTCTTCACAGATCAGTGTCGCCGCCATAGCTATCTCTGAGCATGCCAAGTATAGTACCAACTCTTCCCCCACCTCAGGTCGGGATAGCAGGGGTGGCGAAACTATATACCTTTTCAGCTCTTGGAAGGCGTTCTGGCATTTCGTAGTCATTCGAAATTCTTAGGATTCCTCAATATTTTGAACAGAGGAGCACACTTGTAAGCTGACCTGGACATGAATCTACTTAAGGTCGTAACCTTGCAGCGAACACCTGGACATCTTTCACGCAGGTTGGCGGTGCCAGGTCAAGTATCGCCTGACCTTCTCTGGGTTGGCTTCTATTCCTCGGGCCATGACCATGAAACCAAAAAACTTTCCCGCCTTAATGCTGAATGCACACTTTTTCGGGTTCAGTTTTATACTAAAGTGCTCCATTACAGCGAAGGCTTCAGCCAGGTCGGCCACATAGTCTTCTGCCCTCCTGCTCTTGACCAACATGTCATCTCCATAAATCTCCATATTTCGGCCAATCTGATTCTTCAACGCCTTATTCACCATCCAAGTGTAGGTAGCTCCAACATTCTTAAGGCCAAAAGGCATAACCTTATAGTAGTAGAAACCTTTATCGGTGGTGAAGGCAGTTTTCTCTTTGTCTCCGGGTGCCATCTTAATCTGGTTGTAACATTTGCAGACATCCATGAAAGAGAGTAGCTCGAACCCGTAGGTGGCATCCACCATCTGATCAATCTAAGATAGGCGAAAGCAGTCATTGGGACAAGCTTTATTGAGGTCGGTGAAGTCAATACACAATTTTCATCTGCCTGAGGACTTGGTCACTAGTACCACGTTGGATAACCAGGTCGGGTATTGAATTTCCCTTATGTGGCCGACGTCTACCAACTTGTCCACCTTCTCTGCTATGATCTGTTGCTTATTATAATAGAAGTACCTGCGCTTCAGTTTTACCGGGTAGTGATTTGGGTCGGCATTTAGGTGATGTTCAATCATACTCGAGTCAATACCTATCATGTCAGAAGTAGACCATGCAAGTATATGTTCATTTTTCAAGAAAAATTGGCATATACCTTTCTTGAGGTCATAAGAGAGCTCACTCCCGATCTTCGCTCTCTTTGTTTCATCGGAGAGTTCTACCTTTTGAAAGTCTTCAGCTAGGCTTCCTCTCTTCGCATCCCTCTTCTCCTCGAGTAAATCTGGTCCCCAGCCAATCTGATATTTGGGGCTGAGGGAGTTTTCATAGCACCCCCGAGACGAGAGCTGAGCTCCTCGGATGGTAGCTGTGCTGCCCGAGGTCGGGAACTTCAAGGCCTGATGGTAAGTTGAAGGAACGGTCCTAAAATGATTGAGTGCCACCTGACCCAAGATCCCATTGTACGTGGAGTTACAATCCATCACAATGAAGTTGGCTTGCATCGAAACCCGTTTGTCTCCGTCTTTCAGCTTCAGTGGGAGGTTGATGACCTATGCGGCTCGGTGGGCTTGTCTGGTGAAACCAGCTAAGGTGCCCCTCAATGGCTTGAGTCGGCTCATGTCCAACCCCATTTGCTCAAATGCACTCAGGAATAAGACTTCTGTCGAGCTCCCGGTGTCCACCATCAGCCTCTTCATGGTGAAGTTGCCTATTTCAGCGCTGATCACCAACGGGTAGTCATAGGACAATATCACCCCCTCCAAGTCTTCTGATGAGAAAGTGAGCTCCTCCATCTCCAGGACCGGACCCTGCACCAGCCCATACTCCCTTCCACCCTGAACATAACCCTTTTTGCCAGTCAAGGTCTCTCTACCCGACGCCAATCCTCCTGCGATGGTCTCAATCATAGCCAAACATCCGCCCCCAGCCTGGCGCCTGGGTAGACTTCTATCTCTATCTCTTTGATCGTGACCCTGGGTCGGCTATTGATCTACGTACCTCCGGAGGTGACCCCGGGCTATCAGTGCCTCGATCTCCTATTTCAAATCTTTGCACTCCTCGGTAGTGTAGCCGTAATCTATATGGTAGCGGCAATACTTGGTCCTATTGCGCTTCTTAGGTCAGCCCTTCATCCTCGGCGTTAGAGGTAGGTAGTTCTGGTGCTGGATCTCCATTAGGATTATCTCCCTGGTAATGTTAAGGGGAGTGAACATGGTAAACTGGGGGTTCTACTTTGATTGTTGAAGCTGCTTGCCTCGGTCATTTTGGGCCTTACCCCTAGGTTGGCCTTGGGAGGCCTCTCCTTTCTTCCCGGCTTCTTTCTTCTTGTCATCGTCCCTTTTCGCCTGATGGATTTCTTCCAAGTGTATGTACCCTTCTGCCCGTACCATCAACTTAGCTACGGTATCCACGGAGTCGATGGCCAAGGAGGACGTGAGGGGGCCTAACCTGAGCCCACTCTGGTACGCCATCAACGCCTTGGAGTCCTCCAGGTTGGGGATTCTGATGGACTCTTCATTGAATCGAGCTGTATAAGCCTACAAACTTTTCCCTCTGTGCTGTTTCACCGATAGCAATGTTGAAGTGTAGCGGGTTGCACATCGGCTTCCCGCGAAGCGGGGCAAGAAAGCCTCAACCAGTTGATGAAAACTTGTAATAGAGTAATGATGAAGTTTTTGGAACCAATCCAAGGCATTGCCAACCAGGGTGGTTGGGAATGTCTTCGTCTTCATGAGGTCGGACATATCATGCAGAGTCATGTGGTGATCAAAGTTGAGCAGGTGGCTAACTGGGTTGCCATCCCCATTATAGACCGCCAGGTTGGGCATCCGGTTACTGGTAGGCAGTGGTGTGGCCAGTACCTCGAGTGAGAGCGGGCTTACACCGAGCTGGTTAATGACCTTGGTTATGGAAGCCGCGGTCTTGGCCTGCTCGGGGTCAGCATGTACCGCCCTTTTTCTTCTCGCCTCCTCGGGTCCCCCCATCAGCTCCAAGAAGCCCTCTTCTTCTTGCACCCGCTTTGCCTTGGGGTTGGGATACGGAACTGTGGATGAGTGGGCCGCAGCGTAGCTGCTGATGGAGCCAGGGAGTCCGTAGCTAGCCGGGCTACCTGCTCCTTAAGTTCCTCAAACATCTTGAACATCATCATCATCTCTGGCGACAGGCTGAAGTTGAGGTCTTCGTCTGTTGAAGGGTAGGTTTATGAGGCTAAGTGTATACGTTGTCTCGTTCTAACGTCAATTTAGGTTAGGTCTTGGCTAGGCACCTGCGTGGTTTCGAGGTCCCCATCCGGGTTGGGCGAGTCCTCTACTGGTGTGCTGTGGCTTCTTGTTTGTACCATGATAGTTTCTCAATGAGCGGTGAGAAGAGTGATAGAAATAACTTATTCCCACAGATGGCGCCAAACTGTCGAGGTTGGGAATCTCGCTGTTGAGGTTGGGAAGCTATTCCTGTCGAGCTAAAATTCTGGGTTGGCTTCTTGACTTGAATTTTCGGGTCGGCTACCTGACCTGCACAAGAAAAATGAAGGAAAAAACGGGGTAATGACCCGAATTTTTCCCTCGGGCATGCAAATGATTAGTATGTCCGAGCTGGCGAAATAGCTGAGAGCATTTAATGATGAGTTACCTCAAAAATGAAGGGGTAGAGCTCTATTTATACTAAATTCGGACCTGACAGCATTTAATACGGCGCAACTTTATGTCCCATCAAGGCTTTATGTCCTATCAGGACAGTTGGCGCATAGGTCGGGGTTTTCCTGGGTCGGGGTGAGGTCGGATCGGCATCCAAGTTTGGCATTAGCTGAATACATTGGCCTTGGCTTGGGTTGGTCGGCCTCAACTCGGTGCGGGTATCTTACCTCAGCTCGGGGTCCACCCTCGTCATATTCTAAAAAGAGGATTGAAGCATTGTAGCTGTGAAAAAGGGGACCTAACCTCTAGGTCTCAGTTATTTTCGGAATATAAAAGTGTTGGGAAGAAAATAAAATTGTAAGGGTTGTAAGAATCGGAGCCTAGCTAGGCATTGGATGAACTTATAATGGGCCTGACAAAAGTCTAGAGAGGGCGGCAGATAAGAGGGAAAGAGTTAGAAAATTGCCGAAAAAAGGATAAAAGAAAATCCTGAACTCGATTGGATTGAAGCTAGCTGAAGAAAAGAACAAGAATTTTCCTAGGGGGCGTTTGATTCGTGGAATGTTACATGATTTTTGAGAATGTAATTTATGAAATATAACATTCTCATGTTTGGTTCGCGGAATAAAAAATATTTTTGAAAATATCACATTTCTAATAATGCAATATGCTCATAATTTATTCAATTTATACTCCCATATGGAGGGTGAGAATCTCATACTTCCAAGTCATAGAAATATTTTTGAGAAAATAAAAGACACAAATACCATCTTACAAAATAAAATAAATACCATAAAATAATTCAAAAATTAAAATAAAAAATAATAAGATAATAAAAATAAAAATAAAAACTACAAAATAAAATAAAAAATAAAATAAAATTAACTAAACAAAATAATTAAAATTTAAAATAAAATAACAAAAATAAAAAATAAAATAAATAAATTATAATAAAATCAAATGAAATAAAAGTAAATGATAAAATAGAAAAAGAAAATAAAATAAATAAAAAAAAACTACACAAAATACAATATTTAGAACAAACAAAATAATAACAATAAAAATAAAAATATGAAAATAAAATAAGTAAAATAAAATAAAAATATAATATAATAAAACTATATAAAATAATAACAATAAAAATAAAAAATGAAATGAAATAAAAAAATTATCAATATTTTAGATTTTACATTTTTAAATTAAATAAATTTAAAAATATAAAAAAAAAATAAAAATAGAATAAATAATTTTTATTTTTTTTTAAATAATAAATTTAAGTTTGTAAGTTTGAAGTGTCAAGTTAAAATTTATAAATTATAGAAATAAATTTACTTTCGTTGTATTAATACGTTAAACATTTTTTTACTCGCGTATTAGCAAAAAATATATCGTTATTTATACACTTTGTTTGATATTCTTATTTTTTTTTGAGTTATGGGTATTATTGAAAAATTACTCAACATTCCTAAGAATATTGAGTGTAAATCAAACATAATAAAATAACATTCATAGAAACTTGACAAAATATTCTCAGGAATATTTTTAATAAGTCAAACACTTTTAACCACATTTCCAGTAATGAAAATCTATCTATTGACCAAACGCCCCCTAAAAGGCATCATAAGGTTGAACTCATACGAGAATCACCTACAAATAGAGAAAAATCACAGCCTATAATGGACACAACATACTACAACCCAAACCCGCTATATTGAACATGACTCCCACACACCTAGTGAAAGTGCTCGTGGTTTCTTGGACCAAAGCAAGTTGTTGGTGACCATCCTAATGAGAGATCAAGAGGCCCTCATCTCCTTGTGATCTCAATTGTAGCCTTAGGGGTCTTAGCATAACATTTATGGAATTCAAAATTCTGAATTCATAAGTAAAACTAGTGTTGTAATCTTAAAAATAATTGTTGTAAATTTCAAATTCACCAATCTAAAATGTTTTACTGAATAAATATTTAACTCCATAATACTAACTTATTAAACAATGCACAAAATCTTGTCGTTGGTGGGACATTACAACATACTTCACAATTTTGTTTCCATTGTCTATTTTAATGCATCAAGGATTTATATATGGCCGAAAAAGTATTATCATTGCTTGGATTCATACTCAATGTAACAAGACATGCTTCGCGTGAAACAAGGATTATGCCCATAAACACACCTTTTCAACTTTACCAAACATATTTGAGCAATTCCAAGATGTTAATAATTGATAGCCACAAAATCTAGTGCATATCAATTAATATATACTTTTTATCTAATCTGCAAAAGCTTATTCATAAAAACAGTTGTGAAAAAGAATATCAATGTGTTTATTAGTTTTTTGAATGACGTGAGATCTCGACCGATAAAGTAATATTATAGATTATTCAGCAAAATCCGATCACCACTTAGTAAACCTTTGAGTGCAGCGGTGGTCCCCCACACACACCAAGTTAATCAAAGACAGAACTCCAGAGCAGTCGTAAGTGTCAAATCCACAACCTTGTAAGAACGATTTCACCCCACTACCACTAAATTATACCCTTTAAGGCAATGTGTTTACTAGTTCACAAACAAGCAGACAGTTAATCAATACACTGATTGCCTGTTTGAGAGTTTCCTTCGCTCGAGGAACATTTTTATGATAACAGGGGAACATAGCCCTTGTAAGCTGTTGCTACTGCTTCTGCCAACAACTAATTTCTATTACTATTTTACATAGGCAAATAGCCTATCTGCCCATGTATATGTAAATTCATATTTTAACTCTTTGATTGGAGAAAACTCGTGGGCAGGGAATGTACAATTATAGTTAATAAGGGCACAAATACATAATGGGTGCTTTTTGTTTGTAAAAAATTTAGTGCACACCCTCACAACAACATGGTTTCACCACTGGTTCAAAGAACCATCCAAATAACTTATTTTTTCTTTTGAGTTGTGGGTCGTGTTTTACAACGATAAGAAATGATATGTAAGATTCACAAATAGCATATGAACACCACTAAAAATAACACGTGATCTATTTTCAAGTCTTTTTTCCTGAATTGTCCGTAATTAATAAAAAGCAGTAATAATATTCGTAAGAGGATAGTATGGTGGCAAAAGTTAAATTCCTTGATCAAACGATTGGAAGTTCAAATTTCACCGATTACCTATATTACCAATTGGCAAAAAAAAAAAAAAGGTTTTTAATGTAATTTTTTTTTCAGGGTTATCCTTGTAATATACACAAGCACAACCAGTGAGTCATGACGGGCTTGAACCCTATGTGACAACTTAAAAGCGGTCCGATCTGGGTTAAGGAAAAATCTTTAGTCCAACTCAGCTAGATATCCAACTCATATTTTGGTAGGCCACACATATGGGCTCACAATTAATATATGAACTGTTTGGTTCGGTTCGGCTAGATCCATGTTTTGTCCTTGACATACTTGATATTTCAGGACAAAATCCGCGCAAGTGAAAGAATGCAAAAGAATTTTGCGAGGTAATCTTAGGTATTAAGTTACACATATATACAAAGAAGCTAATTAGTGAGTAAATTATTTAGCAAATTTTGGATTATAGTATTGATAATATATGAGATAATATGGAGTTTATATTCTCTGCAAGCAGTCACATAAGGCTTTGCAGGGATATTCTTTGTAATATAGTTGTACAGGAAAGGTTTAGCAACAGTGTAACTAGTTGAGTCAGCTCTGAGATATTATCTTAAAGCTGACCTTAGATAGTTGTAGGTTGTTAGGGGTGAAAATAGAGTACAACTGTTATAACTGTAGTTGAACCAATACAGCTGTCATAACTGTAGCTGAACCTCATGTAAAGCCTATAAATAGAGGCTATGTACAACTGAAATCATCAAAGCAATAGAATGCAGTTTCAGAAATATTTTTTTCTCTTTATCTCTCTTCTTCTTCATGGTATTGAGGGCCATAAATTCTACTTGTGAGCTTAAAATCCGCCATTTTTTCTTCAAAAACAAGCTTACAAAAGTTGTTTTTGATCATAATCAACAGTGCGACTACATTGTTAAAGGTTTTTGAAGCTTTGCCAGCTCAATTTGAGGTATTCTCTTCACCTCCGCAAGCTAGGGTTTTCTATAATCTTCAATTTAGGGTTTTATCATTTTCCTCTGCAAATTTCTTTGAAATTATAGGTCTTCTCTATACTATTCTTCTCCAATTCTGTAAAAATTCTCAAAACTGCAACAATTTAGCATAGATCTATCATCAAATAAAGATCTTTCTTTAGGCCTGAAACTTTTCATTCAAAATATGAATTCTTTAGTTAAAATTCAACTAGATAATACCAATTGTCTAGTGTGGAAATCACAAATGCAAACTATTCTCCATGCCTATGATCTTCTGGAGTATGTTAATGGTGACAAACCTTGTCCACCAAAACAAATCACTGATAGCAATAACAACTCCACACTCAATCCAGATTATTCTTCATGGATCTTGGTGGATAAACACCTCAAACCTTGCTTAATTGCATCTATCTCACCTTCTATGCTTCTATAACTTATTTATCTCACTTTTGCACCTGCTATCTGTAAAACACTAGCACAAAGATTTACATCCATGAGTAGATCACATGTGCATCATCTCAAACAGAAGCTACATAAACTCAGCAAAGGCCAGCAAACTATGCAGCAGTACTTGGACTATGTCAAAAAGATCTCTGATAATCTGATTTCAGCCAATGCTGCAATAGATGAAGAGGACCTAATTCTGTACATTCTTCAAGGCCTTCCTATAGAATATGAGAATTTTAGAGCCAATATAAGACTCAGATAACTTTTTTATCATTCAGTGAACTTACTAGCCTACTCTTATCAGAAGAGTTGAACATTCAATTCCTTCAATCTATCAATCTGAACTCTGTTGCTTCATCAGATCTTCCTACAGCTCTATATACAAAGACATCTTCTCAAGAAAACTCCAATAGAGGTAGATGAAAGAACAATAGGGGTGGTAGAGGTGGAAGAGGACAAAGAAATCACAATTCAGGCCACTCTGGATCACAAAAATCCTATTCCTTCTCAAATATCTCCACTTCCACTGTATCTTGCCAAATCTGTGGGAAGCCTAACCACTCAGCCTTGGAGTGTTGGCACAGATTTGATGCCATAAACTACTCTTGTCCAAAACAAGATAAGAAGATCATGGCTGCAACTGCAGACCCCTCTACTCCTACAGACACTCAGTGGTACTTGGATTCAGGAGCTAACACGCATGTCACTCATGATATCACACATTTGAATCATGCTCAACCATATGAAGGCCCAGCCAATGTAGCAGTTGGCAATGGTAATACCTTACCTATACATAGCATAGGCACGAGCACAATTTCTACACCCACCTCTACACTATTACTTTCCTCTGTCCTTTACACACCACATATATCATCGAATTTGTTATCTGTCTCTAAACTCACTACGGATAATAATTGCACTTTTGTTTTTACCTCTAAGGGAGTAACTATGTTGGACAATACAACCAACAAGGTTATGTTCCAGGTCCCCTGTAATCAAGGACTCTACCCCTTTCCTTGTAGTCCACACTTCACTTCTCCTCCTGCAAGAAGGATTCTTACATGCACGTCCAAGCTTGCATCTCATTCTACTGCCTATTAATGGCATTTAAGGCTGAGACATCCATCTAATCCTGCTGCATAGATACTTTCTTATGTTTTACATGTTTATTTACCTAAGCATACATTAGAGTGTAGTTCTTGTTCTGTAACTAAAGTTCACAAATTGTCTTTTCAGTCATCTACAACCACTACTGAGTCTCCTTTCCAGTTAATTCACTCTAATGTTTTGGGTCCAACACCCATTCTATCTTGTAAAAACTACAAGTATTACATAATCTTTCTTGATGATTTTTCAAGATATTCCTGGTTGTACCCTTTAAGAGCAAAATCTGAAGTTTTTTATGTTTTTCTTAATTCTTCTGCCTATGTCAAAACTCAATTTAACACTCCCATTCAAATTTTAAGAACTGACAATGGCACAAAATATCTGAGCCATCAGTTCAGTCAACACCTCAAAAACTTAGGCATCATACACCAAACAAAGTATGCTATTGATTTACTTCAAATAGCAGGATTGAGTGAGTGTAAACCTACTTAAACTCCTACCTACTCCAAAAATACCTCTCCTACCACCCCATATGCTAATCCTACCCAGTTTAGAAGCCTAAAAGGTGTCTTACAATACTTAACCATTACCAGGCCAGACCTTCAATTTACAGTCAACTCCCTGTGTCAACACATGCACAACCCCACCATGGCTGATTATGCTGCATTAAAAAGGGCCCTCAGTTATGTCAAAGGCACCTTAAACTATGGCATGAGATTTCAGTATGGTCCTTTGCACCTTCAAGGCTACTCAAATTGTGATTGGGCAACCGATTCAGTAAATAGAAAGTCTACAACTGGGTACACTATCTTCCTAGGTCATAATGCTATCTCTTGGTGTTCAAAGAAGTAAGATACTGTTGCAAGATCAAGTACAAAAGCAGAGTATAGGGCTATGGCCCATACAATTGCAAAATTGAAATGGTTGACTTTTCTCCTAAAGGATCTCTTCATCCTAGTCAACCCCCCAGTCCTTCATTGTGATAATCAGTCTACCTTAGCCCTTGCAACAAATCCAGTGTTTCATGCAAGGACTAAGCATATTGAGTTAGATTATCATTTTGTTAGAGAGCAAGTTGTGGCCCAGCAGTTAAAGGTTTCCTACATAGCTTCTACAAAACAATTGGCTGACCTATTCACAAAGAATTTATCTGCAAAGCAATTCAAGTATTTACTCATCAAACTCCTTCTGTGCACTACTCAGCTGAGTTTGAGGGGGGGTGATAATATATGAGATAATATGGAGTTTATATTCTCTGCAAGCAGTCACATAAGGCTCTGCAGGGATATTCTTTGTAATATAGTTGTACAAGAAAGGGCTTAGCAAACAGTGTAACTAGTTGAGTCAGCTCTGAGATATTATCTTAGAGCTGACCTTAGATAGTTGTAGGTTGTTAGGAGTGAAAGTGGAGTACAACTATTATAATTGTAGCTGAACCAGTACAACTGTCATAACTGTAGTTGAACCTCATGTAAAGCCTATAAATAGAGGCTATGTACAATTGAAATCATCAAAGCAATAGAATGCAGTTTCAAAAATATTTTTTTCTCTCTATCTTTCTTCTTCTTCAAGTATCCACTTGATATTATGACTTGGAACAGACCCTAAAAAGACTGTTACTTATGTTAGATAAAGATATAATGGGTGAAAAATCCTTCGAATAGTTGTGTAATTTTCTCGACAAAGTCTTCTATTAAAATATATAATTGTCCCACATCAGAAAATCAAAAAATTTTAAGACCACATTATAAAATTTTGGATTATTTCACATAAAACCATTTGATTTTAAGATGAAATTTTAGTTATTTTAACATCCTCCTCGTAACCCAAAAAATAAAAAATCCATTGGTGCAAGAATAAAACAATGTGTTCATGCTCTCAAGTCTCAACCAATGGTATAGCGAGTGCACATGCACACTCAAATAGCGTAATAGAAATAATATGGACTCCATTAAGTAGGCTGAAAATGGACGGCAAAAAATCTTAATCAAAACCGATGTAGCACAAAGCACTACGACTAAGAAACCTGACGTAACGCTGTTTATACAAAGCCGTTAAAAAGCTAAAAAAAATGAAAATAGTAAATACCATTGGTGGCCTTATATGTTTGAAAATTTTGATATTTTAATCGTTTATATTTCAAATTGATCTTTTTAATTCTTAATGTATAAGTTTGACATCGTTAGTCTAGTTAACTTAAATCGTCAACTATTTAATCTAAGCTAAATACCATTTAACACATATACAAGTCACGCGTTAATAACGTTAAAAAATTGATGGTTTAAGCCAACTAAACTAACACTGTCACACTTAAAATACATTAAAGATTAAAAAAATCATTTTGACTGATGTTTCCACTGTTATTGGTGGCTTTGTGCGGAGGTTTTCCTGTGGACTTGTTCTCCACCCTTGTTAGCTTGAGACTCAGTATATTCTTTCAACTTGGAGCCTCTCGGGGTTGGTACGTCCCCTCACACGTACCTTTTGTTGTTCGCTTGTTATTTTCAAGTATCTCGCCATGTTTCATGGTCTTTTCAGTCACTGGTAGTGCGCCGTTAATGTTAGAACTGTGGTGACAGTGTTTGGTATTTTCTGGCGTTAGGTCTGCGCGCGACTTGCATGCAATCACTTGTCTCTTCTGATGAGAGTCTGTGTTCCTTGGCATTCTGACGATTGGTTTGCCATTCTTTTGCCGCCGTTTGTGGTTGTTTCTGTTTGGGTTTGGTCACTTTTGGGCTAGATTATTTTTGCGTTTGTTGTTGGGGCCAATGTTAGGCCTTTTTGTTTGGGTCACTTTTGGACCTATGTTTGTTGTTGTATTTCTGGGCTTTTTTTGGGCCTTGTGTGTTTAAATGAATTGTTTCATTTTCTTCGACAAAAAAAAAAAAAAACAGCACGACCAGTTACATTTATGCAAATAAAAAAATAAACCGACTTAAAATTGAATCAGAGAAAAAGATCTAAGGGTAGGTTAGTCATTTCGCACCATCACCAGGTGAAATGGAAGCCCTAGTCCTCACTTAGTGATTTGCCTATAAAAGCTCGCAGAAGCGCATTTGTGAACCCTATTATTCTCTCTGCCTCTTGGCTTTGTTTTTCTTCGTAACTCTCTTAGCAGCCTCGATCTCTTCTAAAGGTTAGATCTACGATTTCTTCTTTCTCAATTGAATTTCGATTAATTTGTTATACAACTTGTGCTTATCTTCATATTCGATGTATGATTTTTGCTTATAATCATATTCGTTGAATAATTTGTGCTTATGTTCACGTTCGTTGTGTGATTTGTTGCTTATTTTCATGTTCGTTGTATGATTTCTGCTTACTTTCATATTCTTGTTGAATATGTTGCTATTTTTAATAACATTTGAACCGATACGTGTACGATATGTATGTACGTATATATAATGATTTGTGCATATAACAGCTCGTATATATATATAAATAATGATTTGTGCTTATTATCATATTCATATTGAATCTGTTGCTATATTTTAAAAGATTTCAAGCTAGTTCTGTAATATATGCATGTGTCTGTATATGAACTGCTATATATCTTAGATATGTATATTTATATATGTTAAGTATATAATATTTGTGTCTGATATATTCAATATACGAGCTGTTATAAACTTATTTAATATATGTTTAGTTAAATTAATATCTATGATATTTAATGATCTCTCATAGATATTTAATGATCTCTATGATTTGTGCTTATTCTCATGTTCTTGGGGAACTTTAGTTTTATTTCTCGATTTTTTAACTGATTTATGTTGTCTGTTTCTATAAAATCTGCTATATACATATACATAATAACACACATATGTAATATGTATATGTATGTTTAGTTAAATAAATCCGTATGTGTATGATAATAGATATTTAATGATCTGTGCTTATTGTCATATTCTTCTAGAATTTTGTTTATATTTCTTATATTTTGAACTCATTTACGAGTCTATTAAATCTGTTATATGTATACATGTATATTTTAGTCATAAAATTTAGTTATACATGCATCTCTCTGTACGATATAACTAGGTTACTTGTATTGTGTAGATCTGTATGTCTACGACTATTTTGTTTGATGTAATGAATCTTTTGATATATATATGTAGTTTTAAAATATAATCATGATGTCGTAAGCAGATCTTTTTTAAAATTAATCGTTGGATAACTGATAACTTTTTCTTAACCTTTTTCACTTAAATCATTTTCCAAATCAGAATATTAATTGTAAAAATAGTAGTTCCTTTATTTGATAATTATGCTGCTGTTACTAGTAATTGATACATTTCTTGTTGTATATTATTAAGCTTGTGCTATCAAGATACTAATTTGCTCATAAATGTGAGTTTGTATGTCAAGGGTGTAGAATTTATTAATTGGGAGCTATTTGATGAATTTTTCAGTTGATGATTGTGATTTGGTGGTAATTCATTGATATATATTGACCTTGGTAAGTTTATTTTGGTGCAGTTTCTTTTCAAAGTTCAGAATGGGTAAGGAGAAGTTTCACATTAACATTGTGGTCATTGGCCACGTCGACTCTGGAAAGTCTACCACCACTGGTCACTTGATCTACAAGCTTGGTGGTATTGACAAGCGTGTCATTGAGAGGTTCGAGAAGGAAGCTGCTGAGATGAACAAGAGGTCATTCAAGTACGCCTGGGTGCTTGACAAGCTCAAGGCTGAGCGTGAGCGTGGTATCACCATTGATATTGCCTTGTGGAAATTTGAGACCACCAAGTATTACTGCACTGTCATTGACGCTCCTGGACACCGTGACTTTATCAAGAACATGATTACTGGTACTTCCCAGGCTGACTGTGCTGTCCTCATTATTGACTCCACCACTGGTGGTTTTGAAGCTGGTATCTCCAAAGATGGTCAGACCCGTGAGCATGCTTTGCTTGCATTCACCCTTGGTGTGAAGCAAATGATTTGCTGCTGCAACAAGGTGAGCTTATTTTTATCTGCAATTAAAATTGTTATATTTCTATCTTAATAATCGTTCGTAATTGACATTCTCATTTGACCTCTGCAGATGGATGCCACCACCCCTAAATACTCAAAGGCTAGGTATGATGAAATTGTGAAGGAAGTGTCATCCTACCTCAAGAAGGTTGGATACAACCCTGACAAGATCCCCTTCGTCCCCATCTCTGGTTTTGAAGGAGACAACATGATTGAGAGGTCCACCAACCTTGACTGGTACAAGGGTCCAACCCTCCTTGAGGCTCTTGACCAGATTAGTGAGCCCAAGAGGCCTTCTGACAAGCCCCTCCGTCTCCCACTCCAGGATGTCTACAAGATTGGTGGTATTGGTACTGTTCCAGTGGGTCGTGTAGAAACTGGTGTCCTCAAGCCTGGTATGGTTGTCACCTTCGGTCCTACTGGTCTGACAACTGAAGTTAAGTCAGTTGAGATGCACCACGAAGCTCTCCAGGAGGCTCTTCCTGGTGACAATGTTGGGTTCAATGTCAAGAACGTTGCTGTTAAGGATCTCAAGCGTGGTTTTGTGGCATCCAACTCCAAGGATGACCCTGCGAAGGAGGCTGCCAGTTTCTCCTCGCAGGTGATCATCATGAACCACCCTGGCCAGATTGGAAATGGATATGCCCCAGTTCTTGATTGCCACACCTCCCACATTGCTGTCAAGTTTGCTGAGCTGTTGACCAAGATTGACAGGCGTTCAGGTAAGGAACTTGAGAAGGAGCCCAAGTTCTTGAAGAATGGTGATGCTGGTATGATTAAGATGATTCCCACCAAGCCCATGGTGGTTGAGACTTTCTCCCAGTACCCACCACTTGGTCGTTTTGCTGTGAGGGACATGCGTCAAACTGTTGCTGTTGGTGTGATCAAGAGTGTTGAGAAGAAGGACCCAACTGGTGCCAAGGTCACCAAGGCAGCTGCCAAGAAGGGTGCTAAATGAACCGTGCATAACGGTGTTGGTGCCGCCTCATCAAAAGAAGTTTACTATTACAATAACACATCTCATGAAAACACTGTTTTATTTAGTATTGGTGTAGTATGTCGAGCTTTCGTTTACTATACAGTATGCTGTAGGTTTCTTCCTTGCCTGTTGGGTAGCCGTTCTCAGCATTGGGTGCTCGACAGGCGGTGGCGGATCCTTATGCAGCAGTGGTATTTGCTTTTCCCCTTGTGATTTTGAGGTGCTCTGGTTTCCCCAGGCAGCTCAGTATTTTTGTTGTTTGCTTTTCTTCGGATTTGCTTGTTATTATTAAAAACTATTTGGTATTGTGACTTGTTTCTTTTGCGTCTTTTTTGTGAATCTCTTCTCATCTGTTATTCTTCAGTATAAAAATGGGCTATGAATTGTGTTTATTTACATTCCAAGGTGCGTTGCTCAATATTCTGCATTCTAGAAGTAAAAATGGATCATGACACTGCTTCTCACCCAAAAGAAAGGAGTTTAGGTTTAAGTTAAACTTAGAGATGGAACTCTTGAATGAGAGTCTTATTTGTTGATTTTTGGATATGAAAAACTGATTTCCACCACGTTAATTGATATTGTTAATTGTTTCGAAAAAATAATGATACTGTTAGTTGTTAGTAGTTTATTTCCCGGATGATGATGGATCGGGTCGGATCGGTTACTCTTCCTTACCGATAATGAATCAAGTATCGTGCGCACTTTGGGGGTGTCGGTTTTGGGAGTCTTGTTTGTATAAAACCTTTCTTTCTTTGGTCAGAGAAAGGTCGTAATTTCAAGAGCGGTCTTGTTCTTGTCCACCGATCTCATATTGGTGTTTACTCCACGCATTTTTATTTTATATTTTTGCAAGAAGTTATTATTAGTATTATGAGTCATATTTGAAGACAGTTTGCTGCTTGGTTAATGATGAGACCTTCACCCCGTTTTGGTTTCAAGGAGCTAAACAAAAAAAAAATGAAATCTAATATGAAGTTGCGATGTTTTACCTTTTTTAACTTACGAACAAGAGTTTCATACATTTTTAAATTCATAAATAACGGAAGTTTTATACATTTTTTAAATTGCCGCGTAGCAAAACTTCCTGAGGACCGAAAGTTTGGTGCACAAGTTGCTTCTTTTAGCTGTGAGCTAGAGAATTCTAGTATATTTACAGTCATTGTTTAAATCTTCAAGGGTTTGATAACTAAAAAGCTTCCAAATGTTCCACAGTATTAAAAATCCAACTCGCATAATTTTTCTAGGGTTATTCGTATACGTGCACAAGCAAAACCCATATGTTTAATAAAAGTATTTCTCAGACCCCGATCCCAGAAGAAAAGAAAAAGAAAAAAAAAAAAGACAAGTATTTCTCAGACTAGTCCCAATCCAACTTGTAAATTTATAGAGCTCGTCTCAAGAATATGAACAACGATGACAATATCACTTAAACTAGAGACATCAAATATATATATTACTTAATCACAGTGTCCCAACCAATCAAATTTATGATTATCATAAGTAACTCAAGTGATTGGAGAAGTCATCTATCTAATAAATAAATAAATCAAATCTTACCAAGACCAAGATCTTGGATTCAACCTCAAAAGCCCACATCCCTAACCCAAAACTAACTAAATTATGTTGTTATGCCAAAAAGTTAGGAAAAAAAACAAAATGAAGAACAACAAAGGTTCAACCCCAAGAATACAAATCCCCAGGACAGCCACAGTAGGATTAGCCTCTAAGAAAGTGAAAAACATTTAGGCTCTGTTTGTTTGTCCTCCAATAATTTGTTAGGGAATTTTTTTTTTTTATAAAATAAAATATTATAAAATATTTTTTAATATTTAAATATACAGTAAATAATATTTTTTTAATTAAAAAATATTTTTTAATTAACTAAATTTTCCGTATTATCAAACATTAAAAAAATTCAAAAAATATTTTTTAAAAAAATATTTTACTGCAAACAAACGAAACATTATTGAGATATGGGCCCCAAGACCACGTTCGACAAGAATTGAAGAGTTTTCTTCAAAAAAGCTAAGAAAAATATTAAAAACTAAACTAGATCAAAGCACAAACACAAATGCACAACTAGATCAAATCAACACATAAATTCCAAGATAATTCAAGGGAGCAAAGATCAAATCCAACACTTATCCACATAGAGAATAACTAGTTAAAGCAAGCCCACTAAAGCACAAGTTGCAAGTAGTAAAAAGAAAAAAAAAAAAAAAAACAAAAACAAAACAAAAAACAAAGGAAATCAGTGATTTTATGCAGCCTTTGCTGTAAATGCCGGAAAAATGCATGACAGATCGTGTGGTACTCCACCTAGATCTTCTCGACCACCCTCACCAAGCTCTCCAAAGACTCTCTCATGGCTTCTTTGTGTTCTCACCTCTTGATCTGCATGCAGCAAACCCTCTCTACCCCTAAACTTTAGCTTCTTAATTGCCTTCCTTCTTCGTTCATGATCTGCCATCCTGTGCCATGACAAAAAAAAAAAAAAACAAAAGTTATCGTCGGAGAATACAATTGTTCGATAAATAATAAATCACGTGTTTCAAAACCGCCTTATCATCCCTGAACTACTCCAACTAAATTCAATTGATTTTAAAATAAAACCGCACACTTTAACAGTTATGACTTGAGTTAACAAAGCCTTAACTGATACAAAAATATATCAAGACTAGTGACTCAAAAAAGAGAGATAACGAGTCATTTAGAAGTAATTCGGCGCATAAAATTCTCACTGTGCATACGTTGTGCACGGGATCAAGGAAGTATCATGCTGATCAGTTAAGATTATAGAAAAGGAAAAGAAAACATACTCTTTGGATAGAGCACGAGAGTGTGTGATCCCTGAAAGACAAACTGGGAGGCCATAGTTGGTGGGGAGGTAAAACATGGGTGACATTTTTTTCTTGCTTTTGGTAGATACAAAGAGGAGTCAGTAAAAGTATTGTTGTTGTGATCTAGCTTTTCTCTATTTATTTGGATTTATTGGGTTGATAGCAGTAATGAAATTGACTGGAGACAAAGGAGCAGAGCAGCATTTAAAGCAGTGTAAAAGTGGTCTTTTATGAAAGCATTGCAGTAAAGATATTGGACCTCTCGTTTTCCATGGATAAAGTTGTGGGCGTGAAGTCATACAACAGTGATTTCATATTTTAGCAAACATCAAATTGTCTTGCCCGAAAAGGACATGGTGGGGACATGGTGCAATAGTAATGAGGTAAATTATTTTTATGAAATTATGTATTTGATATTTTTTATTATTTTAAAGTTATATTTTTGATTAATTTGATATATGTATAGAAGCGTAATGTTATATTCGTAGGTTTATTAGTTGATAGTCGGGGTTCGATAGATAATCTAATGGTTAGACTTTGCTAGTTGAATTCTTATGTCATCAAAAAAAAAAATCAAATTGTCTCGACAGAATGGTCGTGTAGTAACTTATCATGATTAAAGATTTCAAGTTCAAATCTTTGTTCATTTTATCATAATCATCGGCTAGCTATTGACTGAACTGAAATATACATTAAGAAGTGCTGCTACATTATAGGAATTATAATTTTATTTAAAATGAATTTTTCGCCATCACAAAAAAAAAAATTTATTTAGGAGGAGTCTTTGGTCATCGAGAAATTAAAAAAGAAAAGAACATCTAATTGTCAGTTTGTCATGTTAGCCTTCTTGTGCATCAATATCCCCTCATTCTCTAGGAAATATGGAGATTGATTTTTTTTTTCTCAAGGAGATTGAATATGTGGTCCACCATATTTTGTCCTAAATATACTTACCAAGTTGGAAAAAAATCACTCTTTTCAATTCTATTGTGCTTTTTGAATTTTTGGCTTCTCGATACTTTTTTTGCCCTAAAATCTCACAATTAATCCTTATTGTCGAGGTCGGAATCTCGACATTGAGTTTGGGAAACTACTCTTGCCGAGCTGGATTTCTGGGTTGGCTCCTCGACCCAAATTTTCGGGTCAACTTCCTAATCTGCACAAGAAAAATGAAGGAAAAGGCGGGGTGAAGACCCAGATTTTTCCCTCGGGCGTGCGAATGATTAGTATGTCCGAGCTGGCGAAGTAGCTGAGAGCATTTAATGAGCAGTTACCTTAGAAATGAAGGGGTAGAGCTCTATTTATACTAAACTCAGACCTGACAGCATTTAATGCGGTGCCGCTTTATGTCCCATCAAAACAGTTGTTTGCCGAGGTCGGGATGAGGTCGAATCAACATCCAAGTTGGGCATTAGCTGAATGTGCTGGGCTTGGCTCGGATTAACCCGCCTCAGCTAGGAGTAGGCATCATACCTCAGCTCGGAGTCCCCCTTGTCAATTCCTCCCCCCCCCCCCCCCCCCCGTGTCGAGATCGAGATGGTGAGATCTAGATTTGGGAGTTGATCCCGAGCTGGAGGTGCCCGACCCCGACAGAGTGCGGATGGCCACATCAACAGTGCATACCCTTTAAATGGCTGACACGTCACCTGACAGTTATGACAAAATGCGACGTTTGGGATTCCCGAAGTAGGGCCTTAACATCCGAGATTCATTTCACACTTTACTAACGAAATTTGGAGCTTTCAGGTCGGCAACCAGAGGGGTCAGACACTTTTAGCTTGGCAAATATCTTCTCGGGGTATTCAGCTCGGAATCCACTAGCTCGGAGCCAATTAGGTCGAAGGCAGTTAGATCGGGTCATCTTCGACAACTAGAGCGGTAGGTACGTCCCGACTCCCTTTAGTTATCCCTACACATATTTTAATTTGTAAACAGGATGGGGCGGTCGGAGTTGGAAGATTCCCAAGCGATGGAGGTGAGGTCCTATGAAGGGGATGAGAATCCGTCGATCTCGGAGTCTACTTCAGATGGAGGTCACGGTGATGACAGTGTTGGCGCATCTCAAGGATCAGCTCGGCCATCTGGGCCCAGGGAGAGTGACGATGATTGGCAAGTGATCGGAGTCAGGCGGGTGCAAAGAGAAGCTGAGGCGAATCCTTTGGCCGACCTGGGAGACTTGGGTGATAGGGAAGATGAAGAGCCATTGAACCAGCTGGAGGGAGTTGAGATACCTCAGGAGTACTTAGCTGGAGTCTCCACTTCGGAACCGATTGAAGCAGTCCCGGTTAGGGCCATCCGACCTCGGAGCTCAGCTACAGCCAGTAGTTCGTCGGCTTGAGAGAAGAGGATCGAGCAGTTGTTCGCCTGTTGCAAGCGTGAGTGCCATTCCATGGTGCAGATGGCCAACGCCAGGCTAAGGGATTGGTCGGTGGACCAACACCACAAGCTGGAGGTTCCAGGTCGGAATGAGCCCGCCTAATATCCTCCACCCGATCACTTCACTATCTATGACCTCGACTTCGATGTCATCCGACTTCCACTTCTCGACTTCATCACCGGCATTTCGAACTACTTTAAGCTTAGCCCTGGTCAGATGTCACCAAATAGTTGGGCCGTAATGGTGGCATTTTATGTATTCTGCCTTAAGAGGAAAATAGAGCTGACCCTGCGTCGGTTCAGGCAGTTCTTTGTATGCAAGCCCAACTCGAAGCAGCCAGGGTGGTTTCATTTTGCAGCTCGGGCCGGTAATGCCATATTCACCAAGTGGCACTCCTCCAACAAGGGCTGGCACAACGACTACTATTGGGTCGAGCCGGCTGTGAATCCGGGGTGCAAGGTGGATTGGAATCCCTCCCTAAAGAAGTATGTGAACGATGACCCCAAGCTCTAAGAAGCCGAGCTCGCTGAAGTCGGGGTTTTGAGACCCAAGCCGGATATGCAAATTGACATTGACAGCGTTCTCAGGTGGGACAGGATATGGAAATCAAAGTTATTCGGGAGAGAACCTAACCTGAGAAAGGAGCACCCCACCTACTTCCCGAGCCCGAAGAGAATGCGGATTCCGGCTCAAAAGGGGGTCAGTTCGCAGGATCAATGCCCGACCTCCCCTCCTTCTTGTCTATCGTTGTTCTCTTCAGTTTGTATTTGGTTATATCTCACCTCTTTCCTCTACTCCTTTGCAGATATAGCGGACACGAGAAAGCTCGCGTATGCCCAGATGAAGAGAAGGACCGAGGCCAGCGGCGAAGTCCCGGGCTGGTCTGGCTTGGGCTCTACCGTCTCTCAGGAGCAAAGGCAGCGACCTAAGGTCTCTTCCAAGGGGACGTCGGCGTCTCCCCTGTCCAAAAGACCGAGCTCGGGTGTGGCGATCCCTAAGCGCTCCTCATCCCATCCTAAAAATAGAAAATGGCCTCAAGTCGAGTATTTTGGGAAAGACAAGGCCACGGAGGTGAGTCCTCCCAGCAAGGATTTCATGGAGGCAACTAAGGTCGCCCGCGATCCCAAGCTGGCATTGGTACCGGCAAAACAGCTTTTGCTCGACCTGAGAACGACCATAGTTACAGTAAGGCATATTTGACCGTGCTGACATGGTGTCTTTTGCTGACTATTTTGCCAAGTTTTTTAGCTTGACCGATTACTTTGCTGTCTTTTGCGCAGGGCGAGTCCCATATCCTTTCGGCACCCGGCTTACTTGCCCAGGGCCAGGCTTACTGTGTCGAGCTCGAGCAGTGATACATCGACTCCCGAGCTGAGCTTGAGGCCCTGAGGGAGGATGCAGCACAGAGGCAAAAAACGGACACAACGGAGATCGACCGGCTGAAGAAGGAGCTCGAGGCGGAGAAGTCCCGGCGTGAGGCCGCGGCCAAGGACGTCGAGCGCATCAAGAAGGATAAGCGCGAGGCCGAGGCGAAGCTTAAGGATCTGGTAAATCGGGTTGGCCCGCAGGGGGAGAAGGCGGTGGAAGCCTTCAAGTTTAGTCAAGAGACCGTGGACTGGTTGGCCACGGAAGGTGGGGCGATGGCCAGGTATGCCGAGTTGGAGTACTACTTCCGGGGCCAAGTCGCAGCACAGGAGAGAGCAAAGACCTTCTTCCCCGCCGCCAAGAATGACTACATCGAAATCTTGGATGCTCCACCGCAGGAGTTCTGGGAGATTCCAGAGCTTCCGACTGACCTGACGTCCCAAGCTAAGGAGGTGATTGAATTTGTCCAAAAGTGCATGGATCAAGTCGGGGATGAAGCCGATGCTACCACCTCCACCGCCGCTCCTAAGTAAATTTTGTACTCACCTGGGTCGGGCTTTAATAGATTCGCCCTAGTCGGGCTCTTTGTAATTGTATTATTTTTTTTCACTTTCAATTAAATGGATGTTTCAATTTTATTTGCGTTTCATTCGAGTTCGTACATGTGTACCTTTCTCTTCGTAAATTTCTTAAGTAAGTGGGGTTGAACCAATATAATGGACCTTTCAAACTTAATTTAAATATAAAGAACCGAGTTGGACGTGATTAATGAATTATTATCCTAATCCGAGCTGGTTAATTGGGCAACTATACAATTGTCACCGACTTGGACTCGTCAGTCCGATTTAAAATTGGTCAAACTAACGTTGACAAATATTGAGCTCGAGTTTAGACCCAAACTAATATTCCGACCTGAAGCCGAATTACACAGAGTTGGACCTTGATCCGAACTGGCAAAACTAATCAAATTATTATTGATTATCCTTGAGCTAGAAACTCGTCTGAGCTGGTTTACTTGGATTATTAGCTCGTAATTAAACGTGACCACCGCGTTAATCCGAGTCGGGAGTAGCTCAGTAGCTGAGGCGCTCAGGCTCGAGTCGGGCGTTGCATTAGTTTACAAAATATGTTTGTATTGAAATTGTACATGAAGTACTTGGGCTCGGGAGCTGATTACAAGCAATGCTTTGGCTCAGGGCCTTAGCAAAGATTTCAGCTCGGGGCCGTTACAAGAGATTCCAGCTCAGGGGTCGTAACAAGAGATTCTGGCTTGGGGGCCGTTACCAGAGATTCCGGCTCGGGGCCGTTACTAGAGATTCCGGCTCGTGGCTCGTTACACAAAATATCTCTTCAAGTGCTCCGCGTGCCATGAATTTTTCAATTTCTTCCCATATTTGTCGCGGAGGTAGAAGGTCCCAGGTCGGACTTCTTTCATGACTTCGTAAGGTCCCTCCCAGGTTGGGGAGAGCTTGTTGCTCGAGCGCGGCAAAAAGATAGCCTTTTTGAGGACAAGGTCGCCAACCTTAATAGGTTTAGGCTTGACCTGTTTGGCAAATGCTCTTTGCATGACAGCTTTACTGGCTAGCATCCTGATTTGAGCTTTAGCTCGGAGCTTTTCGGCGAGGTCGAGCCCTTCACGGATCAGTGCTCCGTTTATTTCTGGGGCATGGTGGAGGGTTCTACTGGTCAGAGACCCGATCTCCACTAGCAGCACCGGTTGAGTACCGAAGGTTAGCTCGAAGGGTGATTCTCCCATTGCCGAGCTGGTGGTGGTCCGCTGAGCCCACAATACCTCGGGAAAAATCGATGATGCCCACTGGCCCTCTACTTCCTCCAGCTTGGTTTTCAGGTCCTGCAAAATGATTTGGTTAGTCCTTTCAACTTGGCCATTACTTTGAGGGTGAGCAATAGATGAGAATCTGAGGTCGATCCCAATCTCAACACATTTGCCTCGAAAGTATGTACTATCGAATTGCTTCCGTGGTCAGTAACGATGACCTTTGGCACCCCAAATCGGCAAATGATGTTTTTCCACACGAAATCCCAAGCTGCCTTTTCTGTTATTCTAGCAACACCTTCAGCCTCAGGTCATTTGGTGAAATAGTCTACTGCTACGAAGGCGTGCTTCTTTTGGCCAATGCCGGTTGACAATGGGCTGATGATATCTCGACCCCACTGATAGAATGGCCATGGGCATATCATCACCGTGAGGTCTACCGCTGGCTTTCTCTGTATGTTGGCGAACCTTTGGCAGGTGTCACACTTTTTTACATACTCTTTGGCATCTTGCTCTAAGGTTGACCAAAAATAGCCTTGCCTCAATGCCTTCCAAGCCACGGCCTTGCCACCTAAGTGGTTTCCACATACTCCTTCATGGATCTCCCAGAGTAGGCTCTCTTGTAGAGTTTCCCGACAATTATGACAAACCTTAAGGCTTGTTTCATGAGTTTTCGAGCTGTTTTTCATCCTCTAGGGTCATACCCCCCTCCAAGTAGTCCACGATTGGTTTGGTCCAATATGGGCTAAAATTGAGCTCGGCTACGGCCTGTACCCCTAACTGGATACTTGGTTCGGATATTTCTTCCACATGGACCAGAGCAGGTTGGCTCTCACCCAAGGCCAACCTGGACAGGGCGTCAGCCTTCATATTCTCCTCCCTCGAAATTTACTATATCGCGAACCTTTTGAGCCCTGAGGTCAAATCATTGACTCTGTTGAGGTAGGCCAGCATAGTATTGTCCTTGGCTTCGAACTCTCCCGATATCTGACTAGAAACCAATTGAGAGTTGGTGCTCAAGTCGACTGTCTGTGCCCCGAGCTGAGCTACAATTTTCTGCCCCGCAATCACCGCTTCGTACTCAGCTTCATTGTTGGATGCCAGAAAAGTGAACTTGAGGGAGTATTGGTGCTCATGCCGGGTTGGGTCGAGGATGACCACCCCAGCTCCTCTCCCAGACTTCCCTGAGGCCCCATCCACATGGACCTTTCACACATCCTCCGGGTCATGCTCGGTTCGGCCAGTGCATTCCACCATAAAGTCCGCGATGGTTTGGGCTTTGATGGTTGTTCTGGGCTGGTAGGTGATGTCAAATTGACTCAGCTCAACTGCCCATTTCAGCAGCCTGCCCAATGCCTCCGGCTTGTGCATGATGGACTTGAGTGGGAAGTTGATGACCCTTTCAGCTCGGTGGGCTTGCTCGGTGAAACCAGCCAAAGTGCCCCTTAATGGCCTGAGTCGACTCCTGTCCAACCCCATATGTTCAAAAGCGCTGAGGAATAAGACTTATGCTGAGCTCCCGGTGTCCACCATCAGCCTCTTCACGGTGAAGTTGGCTATTTCAGCGCTGATCACTAGTGGGTCGTCATGGGGCAATATCACACCCTTCAAGTCTTCTGAGGAGAAAGTGAGCTCCTCCATCTCCGTATTTGAACCCCGCGCTGGCCCATACTCCTTTCCAGCCTGAACATAACCATTCCTGCCAGTCGAGGTCTCTCCACCCGACGTCAATCCCCCTACAATGGTCTCAATTACAGCCAAACGTCCGCCCCCAGGCTGTCGCCTGGGTAGACTTCTCTCCCTATCTCTCTGATCGTGATTCCGGGTCGACTGTTGATCTACGTACCTCCGGAGGTGACCTCGGGCTATCAGTGCTTCAATCTCCTGTTTCAAGTCTTTGCACTCCTCGGTGGTATGGTTGTAGTCCATATGGTAGCGGCAATACTTGGTCCTATTGCGCTTCTCAGGTCGGCCTTCATCCTTGGGGCTGGAGGCAAGTGGTTCTGGTACTGGATCTCCATCAGGATCTGCTCTTTGTGGTGTTAAGGGGAGTGAACATAGTGAACCGGAGGTTCTGCTCCGGCTGCAGAGGCTGCTTACCTCGGTCATTTTGGATCTTACCCCCAGGTTGGGCTCGGGAGGTCTCTCCCTTCTTACTGGCGTTCTTCTCCTTGTCATCATCCATCTTCGCTTGATGGATTTCTTCCGAGTGTATGTACCATTCTGCTCGTACCAGCAGCTCGGCTACAGTATCCACAAGATTGATGGCCAAAGAGGATGTAAGGGGGCCCGACCTGAGCCCACTCTGGTAAGCCATCAATGCCATTGAGTCCTCCAGGTTAGGGATTCTGAGGGACACTTCATTGAATCTAGCTGTGTAAGCCCTCAGACTTTCCTCTCTATGTTGTTTCACCGACAGCAACATCGAAGTGTGGCGGGTTGCGCGTCGACTTCCCACGAAGAGGGACAGGAAAGCCTCAGCCAGCTGATGAAAACTTGCAGTAGAGCCGGGACGAAGTTTCTAGAACCAGTCCAATGCATTACCAACCAGGGTGGTCGGAAATGTCTTCGTCTTCATGAGGTCGGACATATCATGCAGAGTCATGTGGTGGTCAAAGTTGAGCAAGTGGCTGGCTGGGTCACCGTCCCCGTTGTAGACTGCTAGGTTGAGCATCCGGTTGCCGGTGGGTAGCGGCGTAGCTAGTACCTCTGGTGAGAATGGGCGTACACCGAGCTGGTTAATGACCTTGGCTATAGCAGCCGCGGTCTTGGCCTGCTTGGGGTCAGCTTGAGCTACCCTTTTACCTCTCGCCTTCTCGGGTCCCGCCATCGGCTCTAGGTAGCCATTTTCATCCTGAGTCCGCTTTCGCCTTGGGTCTAGGATGCGGAATTGTGGACACGAAGGGCGCGGCATAGCTTCTTGCGGAGCCGGAGAGTCCGCAGCTAACCGGGCTACCTGCTCCTTAAGTTCCTCAAACATCCTCAGCATCATCCTTATCTCCGGTGACAGGCTAGTGTTGAGGTCTCCATCTGTTGTGGGGTTAGTTTGTGTGGCTAAGTGTATACGTTGGCTAGTTCCAACGTCGGCTTGGGTTGGTTCTTGGCTAGGCACCTGTGTGGTTTCGAGGTCCCCATCCGGGTTGGGCGAATCCTCTACCGGTGCGCTGCAGCTCCTCGTTTGTACCATGGTGGTTTCTCAATGAGTGGTGAGAAGAGTGATAGAAAGAACTCGTTTCCCACAGACGGCGCCAAATTGTCGAGGTCGGACTTGAGGTTGGGAAGCTACTTTTGCCGAGTTGGATTTCTGGGTCGGCTCTTCGATCTAGATTTTCGGGTCGGCTACCTGACCTGCACAAGGAAAAGGAAGGAAAAGGCAGGGTGACGACCCGAATTTTCCTCTCGGGCGTGCGAATGATTAGTATATCCGAGCTGGCGAAGTAGCTGAGAGCATTTAATGATCAGTTACCTTAGAAATAAAGGGGTGGAGCTCTATTTATATTAAATTCGAATCTGACAGCATTTAATGCGGTGCAGTTTTATGTCCCATCAGAACAGCTGTTTGTCGAGGTGGGGGTTTTCCTAGGTCGGAGTGAGGTCGAATCAACATCCAGGTTGGGCATTAGCTGAATGTGTTGGGCTTGGCTCGGATTAGCCTGCCTCAGCTCGAAGTGAGTATCATACCTCAACTCGGGGTCCCCCTCGTCACTTATTGTTTATAAATTTTAGACAAATAGTTCTCATTATTTTAAATATCACGCGGTTAGTCCCTATTATTTACAAAAGTCTCACCATTAGTCTCAATTATTTTAGAAATCACGCGGTTAGTCTTCATTATTTGCGAAAGTCTCACTATTAGTTCATTTTGTTTGCAAATATCTCATCATTAGTCCATACTGTTTACAAAAGTTTCATCACGAATGATGAGATATTTACAAATATTGAGGACTAATAGAGAGACTTTTACAAACAATAGAGACTAGATGAATAACTTTTGAAATAATATAGGACAATTGGTGAGACTTTTACAAAGAATAGGGACTAATTGCGTGACTTCTAAAATAATAGAGATTATTTATTCAAAACTTATAACCAATATGAACTATTTGTCTAATTCGCCCCTTTTTTCATTTAGTATTTCTTACATATGAATGTGCAATAATATTAGGAATGACGTTTTACAATGATGTGATTCAAGAAAGAAAATTGGGTATCGATGATTAATAACAAATTGAAGGAGAACTGTTTGGTATGATTTAAACTTATCAAGAAGAAATATGTAAAAATCCCAAATTATAAATTGAGAAGTTATAGAGGTTGTTCGCTTACAAAATAAGTAGATAAAGACTTATAAATAATTAGATGAAGTCACTCAAATAAAATATCGTTTATATAGAGCTTGTAAAAGCAATAACTCTCAATAATAACAAGTAATATCATATATTAGGCTGACCCATTAGTGGAATAATGATTAAGTTGGTTTAGTTTGGGTCATAATCTAACTATTTCCTGTCATCTCTTTTACTTTGAAGAAGGATAGTTAAAAGAAATTAGGTTATTTGACGGCTCCTAAACCGTTAAATAGCATAGAAATAGTGAAATTATGTAAAAGAGATTAAATGTAAAACTAATGGAGATATATAATTCTATACGCTAAAAAGCTAGAGTCTGGGACCAAATAATTCGATAGGTAGACAAAAATCTAAACCCTTCTTATATCAATTGGGACACATATCATACTTAATTATTAAAAATGAATGACATTTAAAAATTATAAATTATTAAAACAGATAGTTAAAAACCGTAAAATCTCACTATGACACTATGCCACGAGAAAATTCTCATTCCTAACCATCACCTTCCCCCATCACCACGGCAACACAAACTTATTGCGTGCCATTACTATATCCAATAAAATCATACCTAACCAGCAATCCTAAATACTATATCAGACCTTCCATCACTTTCGTCTGCATTCTGCTGTGTTGCGTGTATTCATATTCTTGGAGAATGGAAATGCCATTGTAACACAAGGGATCTTGTCCCTAGAGGCATGGTTAGCGATACTGGAGTAAAATTGGTTATATAAGATTATAATTTTGATACTTTCTATTATTTTAAAATTTCATTTTTGACTAATTTAATGTATGTGTGGGAACGTACTGCTACACCCAAGAGTTTATTAATTTGTAGGTCTTCTTTCATCTTTGATTACTCGATAATTTCCACACGCTTTTAGACACATGAAAAAAGGGAAGTGGATGGAGGATGTAATCGCACTTGCAAACAAACAATTTCGAAAATAAGAGTAATCGCACTTGCAAACAAACAATTTCGAAATCCCCTTCTAATAAGAGTAAACACTCGGTTAAGTAATTTTAAAGACCAAAACTAGTGAGATTGTGAGAATTAAGTGATTTTTCAGATAAAAAATATTATAATATTTTGAAATATTTTATGGGATAAATACAACCCGACAACCTCAAGTGTGAATTCAACTCTCCTTGTAAAGGTTGCGTAAACTTGAATTTGAAAATAAAAATTAAAAAAAAGGCCAAAGAACACAAAATCAGCCTAAAGTGGCAAAAATATCAAAGCAGTTCAATGTATTTAATCAAACAGTCCATCAACCAACACCAGTTCGCACGACAGGGCTCTACAGAGGGGGGAAACCAACTTCATAGGGGATCAAAAAATCAATTTAAAGGAAGGAATAGGACCTAACACTCTTTTAAGTAGACGCTACTGTTTGAAAGTGCGTTACTATTTTTGTTTCGTAAAACAGTTTTTGAGAAAAGTTTTTAAAAATAATTTTTCAGAACAAAAAAATAAAAAACTTGTTTGAGTAAAATTATTTTTTAAACAAGTTTTTAAACTTAAGACACCTTTAAAATTATATGAATAATTTTTTTTCTTTTATATCGAACTCCAAATTCTTTTATTAAATTAATTGATAATTTTTTAATTTTAAATAATTTTTAACTAATTAACTTCATTAATTAGAATTTTAAAATTTTAATTCATTATTTAAAATTTTAATTTCTTTTAATTTATTATTTAAAATTTTAATTATTTTTAAAGTAAATAATTATTAATTAAATTAGAATTAAAATTAGTTAATTTTTTTATTAAATTAAATTCAAAATAGAATTAGTTAATTCTTAATTGTTAAATTTTTTTTAAAAATAAATTAATACTTTTTTATTATTTAAATTAATAAATTAATTATCGGTTAACTTAAAATTAAAATTAGTTAATTTTTAATTATTAAATTAATTATTTTAAATTACTAATTTAATATTTTAAATTGTTAAATTAATATTTTTAGTTATTAAATTAATATTTCTAATTTTTTAATTATTAAATTAATATTTTAAAATTAATTATCAATTAAATAGAAAATAAAATTTAATTAATTATTAATTATTAAATTAATAATTTTTTAATTATTAAATTATTTAATAATAATTAATTTATTAAAATTTGTTCAGGAGTCAGAATAAATTAGTTATAGGAGGTTGGAGAGGTGGAGGAAGAGAAAAAAAAACACATGAAAACATTAAAAAATGTGTTTTGATTTTCTTGTTCTTCAACACATATTTCTCAAAACAGTTTTTGAAAACACCTCATGTCAAACCATTTTTTTTGTTTTCTTGTTTTCAAAAACTAAAAAAACTGTTTTCAAAACCGTTTCAAAATAGGCCCAAATCTCTGATTTGAAGAAGGAAGAGATTTAGGATCTGTTTGGAATGGTTTTTGTTTTGTATAATAATTTTTAAAAACAGTTTTGAAAAACTATTTTTAAGAACAAAAATACAAAAAAATTGTTTGATTAGAATTTTTTTTGAAACAAGTTTTTTTTTTAAAAAAAAAATCGTTTGGCAAAAGTACTATTAAAAACAGTTTGAAGAACAAAAAGACAAAATATTCATTTGGATGTCGAGAATGAAAACACATATTTTTCACTCTTATATAACAAATTAAAATTATATTACAAAATAAAAAATAGATTTTATTTTTTTAGAATCTGATTATCCAACAGCAACAACAAATCATATAGAAATTGTGAGCTTAACGTTTAATTAATGTTGTGATTAATAATGAAAACTTCCACGATTCTATGTACACCTGGAAAACTACAAATCATAACCATTATTAACTAGGAAAAAAAAAAAAAAACAACTTCTTTTTTTCCAGTCTAAAAGATTTATCATATGTTAGTGATATCAAGTTGAACAAAACCATTGATAATAACTCAGAGATTCAGTTGATCACATATTACATATGATACAAAATTTAAAATGATACAACATCTTCCTAGAGAATAAAACGCAAAAGCAAAATAAAAGAGTCGAGAAAGTTATATGCGATAAAGTGAAAGATGCTTTGAGCAATAGAGAAAAATAAGCAACTGCAATAGCAGAAGAAGAAGAGGCAGAAAGCTTTGACGCTTCACCTACTGACGTTGACAATGACGGTTTTGGTGATGAATTCTTCGACAAAAAAAAATCTAGATCTGAAAGCAGCTAATCAGAACAGAGTGAACTCTCTGACGATGAGGATGTTGAGACAGAAGATGGTGAAATGTTTTAAAAGTTGCTTTTAAAATTTGCTACTATAGTTGATCTTATTTACGAGAATGCCATTAATGAAAACTAACTCCACCGTGTTTTTGAGTGTTTTGAGAACAAAAGTTCAGAAAACATGTTTCAAGTGTTTTGCTTTTTCTATTTTTGAGAATAGCTTTATGAAAGCAATTTTTAAAAACAAGTTTTCAAAACATTCTACCCAAACCATTTTTTTTTGTTTTTTTATTTTTAAAAGTCAAAAAACAGTTTTTAAAAACCATTCCAAACAAACCCTTAGTTTCATTCAAGAAAGGCTCAATGTTCTAGCCGGACAAGGACTGCAAGTGAAATTGCCTTGAGGAAGTCGGATTCAGTAATAAAATGTTGAGAATTCTTCACAATAACAAGAAGGTAGGCGGCCAGTTGGGGGCTGCACCCCTGCCAAGCGGAATGGCAGGGTTCAAGTCCTAGGGTTGGGGGAAAGGAGATTTGGGGAAGGGGCCCAAAAACAAAAAATTTAAACTTGAAATTCTATATTTTTATGTCAAATCTAAAATCAACGACTAAGACTAAGAGAGAGGTGAAGATGAAGCAAAAATCTTTACAATTAAACAAGCAAGAGAGAATGGAGTATGTTCTATACCACCTGACCAGGTTTGTAGTAATCACCTCCTACAAACACCCATGTTTACTTCGACAACCATGAGTCTACTATAACTTTTCAGTAACCAAATCAAGCCTTTTTTTAATGAGGTGGGAATCGACAAAATAAATATGATGACACCTATCAAGAACTATCTCCTTTATTAGCTTCAAACAAAGGACGTATTGCCTAAGTTTATCTCCCCAATTCATCTTAAGTCTTCATCTACCACTCTTACTGGATACTATCTTTATATATTCGCACTTTCTAATAGGTGCCTCTACGGGTACATGGGATCCTGATCGTATTCATCCCAGTGTTGTTGCCTGCTGGGGGAAGGAAGAAAAGTAAGGTTTCCGCCTGGTTTTGTCTACGCTTCGCTTTCACAAGATTGAACCTTATTTGTTCAACCGAAGTTTAAAGAGTTCCAGATTACGAGGGAATAGACTTTCATTCTCAGGATCGCCTCGTCTATGTATTCGACGCCTCCCCCAATTGCTTGAAGATGCACGCATGATACAATAAAAGCTCATGGAAGAAACCAATAAAAAGCCAGGTAGAGCTAGGTAGCCGGTCCAATCGAAGCTCAACACTCGAAGACTTGAGGAGCATCTCCTAACACGTCCATACTATCTCAAACAACTCTCCCTCATCTTATCCTCAATCATATCCATACTATATTTCCAGAAAAAGTAAAACATCCAGTTCGAGAACAGATGCTGGTGTGATGTTCTCACTTAGGAAAGAGCTCCCTCTTAGTCTATGCAGACAAAAGGAAATGAGTCCTTACTGCTTACAAAAGCCCCATCATAGCAAGAACATAACCTACTGGGACAGTAGCATTATATCAACCTTCTTATATGTACATATATGTATATAAAGTTCGTATACAAACAACTAAAAAGGCACAATCCTCATCCCATGGCCAAAACCCTAGGACAGCTGCGTAAGGGGAGAAGAAGAAAGTTGAGGACATCAGAGAGAACTGCATCAAGTTGAGTGCAGTTAACAACATGACTCATTCCCTTTCATTCATAAATTAGAACTCATGTCGTCCCTCAAAACGAGATGCTTACAGGTGATTGTGTTTTCTTCTTTTTTCCTTGATAAGTAAAAGTGACCCGCAAACTTTTCGAAGAAGAGAAAAGAAGACTTGAACTATAAAGCATCATCTACAACCCTTATAAAAGGACATAATAGTCATTCCTCGATCAATAGATAAGAATTTCACAGAGGAAAACAGAAAAAAGATAATTCAAGTTCTTAACAAGATAAAGAGGCTGCAAATTCGAATTTCAAGAGTTTATCAAGTGATCATTTCTGCAGAAAGCAAATTATATTTCACAGCCTTACTCAAAGCTAGTCACTACCATGAACCCTCGACACCCACTGTTGGGTTCTTAAAAGCAGCGAAATCCCAATAAGTCTTCAATGCGTATGGGCCATAAAATTTTACTTCCCCTTCCGTGATTTTCGCTATCTGCAAAATTTTAGATTTATTTACGTTAGAGATAATGCTTAAACACTACTCTAGAACATCTTAATGTAGGAAAAAGTAGGGTTCAACGAACAAATTAGTCATTATCCCAATTTTGCATGCAAGAAAAGATGTGAACCACTTGTTCGAAATAATTATTACCCAAGGCAAGCCAAAATATACACATTCTGAACTAAAATGAAATCTTAATTTGCTTGTGAAGAACCACTCTGGAATACACTAAAATATCCCAAGGAGAATATCATGAAGCTGGGTCTAGAGACAATTGAATCTTTTCTTTGTCGAGCACGAGACTTGTGGAAGGTAGACAAGAGTGCAATTTCAAACTTCCTTTCTCTGTCTCCCCTTTGTCTTGTGGGTATAAGTGAGAAGGCAGGTGGTACCATAAATTGAACCAACGAGTGAAACAACAAAAATACACTCCTTGGTCGACACAATAAAAAAAGTAAGGCCCATATTTTATAGTTGGACTTCAGCCACATTCTAGACAGGAAAAGAAGAAATTGAAATTGAAAAAGAAAACTTAAGAAGGTCAACCACTAGAGCTATTACACCAAAAGATGTCAAAGAAAGAACTGTCCAATAGTAACTTATTTACTGTGATACATGAGCACCAGATGTCAAAGAATCATGTTTCCGGAGGTCCAGCATCAAAAGTAATGCTGACAACCAAGAGATTTGAGAATCATGTTTATATAAAGAATATAGATGAGTCCCACAACCCTATTGGTGTCATTCACCCACTGATTAATAATCCTTAATATACGTTCTCATGCATCACATACTTGGCAATACTATCCCCTGGGAAGGAGGTAAATATTAAGAAGTCACAACAGAAAAAATTACTGCATGTTTAAGGGCACCACCTTGGTGCATATCAATAAAATTTGATGTGGATAACATACAAGAATGTGCAGATAGTTTTATTAGTTGATATAATACTTATAGGGTTGCACCCCCTTTCTGCAATAAAATTCTTTACTTCTCAGGAGGAAAAAAGGGCAACATCGTCCCGATCAAGCCACTGACAATGTTTTAAAGGAGGAGAAACCAGACCTGAAGCTTGTTGACGGCTGATCTATCACGGTACAGAAGCACACGCATACACTTTTCCAATAGCTTGACACCTTCTTCAAAACTCAAATCCTCACGCCATTCATCACGAAGAATAGGCCGTGCAAGGTGATTACCAAAACCAGTTGCCACATGATTGTCCTCATAATGCACACCAATCATATTAACCTGACGGTGTTAAATGCAGAAATGAAAATTATCTCAGAAAGACAATGTCTTGGCACAATCAACAACAGAAACATTTATCTTTAAAGAAGATAATGAATACCGTTCCAAGGTATTTCTGTCCATTTTTCACTCCACCAAGTACAAGAGAATTCCACAATGGGTTAAACTTATTGCGGCGGTTGTACATGACCCGGGTTAAATAATTATGAACCTCTTTTGGACCCAGGGAGTTACCATCATCCCACATATTATCATAAAGGCTGCATCCACAAAATACAGACAACCAAGTCTCGCATCAAAAATTGCATGCAGCAGTACAGCAGTACAGCAGTACAGCAGTACAAGCCCCATCATCAGGAAATCCAAATTCGACCAAAATGCAAAATAGTGTGATGAAGTGCATTCTTTATAGAAGAACAGTTACTCACATAAGCTCATCGAGATAACGTAACAGTTCCTGGAAATCACTAATTTCTCCACTTGCACCGAGAAGAGAATGTTTTCCAACTGGCTTTATCCGTTCCACACTCTTGTAACGGAGGGTGGACCCATAGGAACCTGTGAGCAGAAAACATTAGTTAAACAATATAGAAATGGATAACAACCTCCGTAAGAATGATATATTGTTAATATGAGTATACCTAAAGGGATAAACATGGACATAAAAGAGAGCCATCACCGTCGGTGACATCTAAAGCGTGGTGTCTATTGTGTAACTAATAGTACTCTATTGCCAAACCAAATTAGGGAAAGTTGCTGGTATTGAGATTGGAGCTATATTTACCGCAAATGTACTAACAGAAAAACATAACCTGTTTGTAAAAAGAGGTTTGACAAAGTAAAATTTTATGCCAAGAACTCTCAGAATTGAGTCGGTTCTTGGCTAAAGATTTCACTACTCTGGTCAAACTTAGTGATAAATAGAGGTTAACTGTAGAACCCATATACGCAATTAAAAACTAACACATGAGAGACAATTCTACCACCAATTTTATCCGTCCAGATACGTGCATTTTGAGGACAAAGATGCTTTACAACGTACTATTGTAATAGCAAGCCTAACATTTAGCAATCAATGTTTCAATGTAAATGAAAGACGATCACAAACCAGTATAACCAAAAGATAAAAGGAAAATGGATATTGAGTTGCGACAGAACACTTAGAAACCAAAGATCAAATTTTATACTTTACTGCACAATCCACTCATCATACAACGCAAATGAATAGAATAGACAACTGTGTAACATAATTTAGCCTCTCTAGGAAATTTCTCGCAGTCCTAACAAGAGCTAATCACATAAAGAGTACAGAACAAACTCACTTCACAAGCAAAAACATAAAAGTCCAAAAAGAATAAGCAAATCAAAGGTACAATTAAACTTTAACAATCTCAGCAGAAAATAAATTTTTCTCACCTCCCATATCAGCAGCCATAAGAATACCATCCTTGTACTTGATACCAATCACTGACGTGCCCGTTACATAAGGATACCTAAGCCCAAAACATCCAATATCACATATCCAAAAAATAATTAAACTAGAATATAAAATCTGACAATAATTTTAAGTGCATTATGTGTAAACAAAATTAAGCATTTACCACTTACACATACGTGTATACCTTAAACCCATCTCCACAGATACTAGACCTAATATTCGAACCGAACCAACCAAACTAAACCTCTATCCCACTAGCTAGTGCCGGCTATATGAATCTAATGACAAGCCACTGATTGTGTTGACAATCATCTCATCAATAAGCTCTATGCACAGGAGACTTACCCCACTCGCTAATACTGGCTATATGAATCTAATGACACTATTCATTAGGTCAATTATTATCTTGATCTCATCTGTTAGCTTCATACACACGATGCGATCAATCCTACTTTTCTAATTCCAGAAAATCAAATAGCTTAAACACTAATTTCTTCAAGTAGTTAATTAAACAGATCATTAATTATACAAATATGTATCTATATATATGTGTATGTATAGAGAGAGAGAGCGTACAGCGTTCTTTGAGAATCATCGGCGGAGCCGAGCAGTGTAATGTTAGCTGGAGCTGAATCGTTCACCTGCAAAAATTTCAAAGAAAAAAAATTAATTCTATTAGTTTTCTTAAAAAGATTTAATAGTTATTTTTAGTATTAAAATGGAGCTCACCATTGTCATGATCTAAGGAAGAGCACAAGAGCAGCTAATTATTTGTTTGTTTTTGTATTAAAATGAAAGAAAAAAGCTTTTTATTTTGTTCCTTTGCCCAAGCTAACGAAAAGGTAAAATACCATTTTGCCCCGTAGGTCTGTGGCTATATTTTAATAGCCCCACAAGATTCTTATATTAGAAGTTAGGTATCTTTCAAATTTTAAGGGCGAATTTAGTTAGTATAGGAAAAGAAAATAAAAAGGTTGAATTTGTTTACCCTAGCTCTTGTATTTTACACACTAAAGGAAATGAGACTTCTAGGCTCCATTTGTTTGCCGTGAAATATTTTTCTGGAAATGAGACTTTTAGGCTCCATTTGTTTGCTGTAAAATATTTTTTTTAAAAATATTTTTAAGATTTTTCAGTATTTGGTAACATTAAAAAATTAGTCAACTGTAAAATATTTTACAGTCAATAATTGCGACTGCTTTTGCTTAATTTTCCAGTATTTGGTAATACCGAAAAATTGGTCAAATGTAAAATATTTTTCGGTCAATAATTGCGGCTAGTACAAAATTTTGAAAAATGTTTTCATGTCATTTGAAAGAAAAAAAAATATTTTACAGAATTCACTGTACATCCAAACACCAAAAAATATTTTTTAGTATTCTATTTTTCAGGAAAATATTTTCTCCCAACAAGTTATTTTACAGCAAACAAACGGAGCCCAATAAAATATTTTATTTTTCAATAAAATATTTTATACTTAAAACATTTTTCACAAATAAGTTATTTACGACAAACAAATGGAACCTTAGTTTGTTAAATATTTACCATCTATAGCTACTATATTACCAAATCCTCTTGATTTGTGATCAACACGGTACATGAAAATTTCATCATCTTAAATCAAAAAGACTTATTAGGAATTGGTTGACAAAATTTTCGGACTCGAGCGTTTAGTTGGGAGGCCTTTTGTTGTGTACTAATATGTAATATTCATGATACACGTAATAACTGCTACTGACCTTTTTGGACTAGTCATATTTGACGTCACATAGGTGGTCTGCTATTCGGCCCGTGTCAAATAGTATTAAAGCTAAGTCCCTGGCTTATTCAACAAGGAGTAGGGACGATGATAGTTTGTTTCAAAGGGCCAGTGTTGTGAGTGAGGCAAGCTGGTGTAGTGGTCCCAAGGACGTGTTGTCCCTTATTAGGTAAGATATGCTAGAAAAGCTGTTCATCAAGTTGCGTTTTCTTTTGTTAGTTGATTTAGGAGTTGGTCTTAGGTGGTGGAAGTGTATTGGACTTCAAGCATGGTTGATAAGCATCTTTGATTGAGGCAATCCACAATCGTGGGTAATAGACGAGGATGATATGACGAAAGGTGTCACAACTATGCGCCTTGTTTGTTGTGCATAGCTTAAGTGGTAACTGTCATTGGGCCTGGTCTTATGGTGAAAAATCGTAAGTCAACTCATGCAGGGTAGCAGTAAGTAAGTCTGTAACAAGGGCATTTGTGGATTTGGTAGGCTAATTTGTCAAAGAATTGACAAATCCCAGATACTTGGGTGCCTAGCTAAGAAGCCTCTAGTGACAAGGGATTTACTTAGACCAACTACGTACTAACATGTGATATATATGATACAAGTAGCGATTGTTGTTGACCTTCCTAAAATGGTTATATTTGGTATACTCGATATAGTTGGCTAGTCCCATTAACTGCCTCCAGGAACTGGGTGGAATATTGCCGGTATAAGCTCGAACTGTGTTAAACCGCTTTATTACTAACCCAATAAAACGATGTTCAAGAGGGACTATAGTCTCCCCAACTCACACCTTAGTTTAGCTTTATTAGATGTTAAGATGAGATAGGAGAATTATGACTATATTTTTTATTGTAATTTTTATACTCAAATATTCTTATTTTATAGAATTGTGGAAAGAACACATTACACTCGAGTTTTAAAAGGATTGTAATCACGCCAAGTCGCAATGAGAAAACTTAGATATCATAAAAAATTTATTGGAGAATTTGGGTTTAGGCAAAAGATCATTCTTTTTTCTTTCTTGGGATTGGGGTGGGGGAATGTTTTTTACCACAATTTTAATATGTTTCTCATATTATCTTTTTAGTTGAATTTTCACTTATTCTCTTTTGACTCAAAGTAAAAATGTTGTGGTACTAATGTATATTTTTTATTGTATGTGTTTTGGGATGGTATTTATTTCTTTGACACATTGTAGCCCAAACTAAATAAATTACAAGGAATTCACCGTGATATGGTGATGTTCTATGTCATTTTTTTAATTCTTGATTAATGTGGAAAATACTATGGCAACTATACATATCCATCTTAAAACAATTATTGTTGTTAGCATATAAAGAATCATTGATGTCGAGGTCGGATTCTACGCAGTTGAGTTGATCGGCTACGCTTGCCAAGCTGAACTTTCAGGTTGGTTTCCGAGTTGAACTTTTCAGGTCAGCTATCTGACCTGCACAAGGAAAATGAAGGAAAAGTCGAGGTGATGACCCGGATTTTCCCCTCGGGCGTGCGAATGATTAGTATGTCCGAGCTGGTAAGGTAGCTGATAGTATTTAATGACGAGTTACCTCTGAAATGAAGGGGGTGGAGCTTTATTTATACTAAATTCGGGTCTGACAGCATTTAATGCGGTGCAGCTTTATGTCCCATCAATGCTTTATGTCCAATCGGAACAGCTGGCACTGAGGTCGGGGTTTTTCGGGGTCAGGGTGAGGTCGGATCAGCATCCAGGTTGGGCATTTAGCTGAATATGCTGGGTTTGGCTCGGATTAGCCCGTCTCAGCTCGGTGTGGGTAACTCACCTCAGCTCGGGGACCCCTCGTCAATCCCCCCCCCCCAAGTCGAGATCGAGGGGGTGAGATCTAGAATTGGGAGTTTCTCCTGAGCTGGAGGTGCCCGACCCTGGCAGAGTAGGGATGGCCACGTCAGCGGTACATGCCCCTCAGATGGCTGACACGTCACCTGACGGTTCTGACAAGATGCGACGTTTGGGCTCCCCGAGGTGATTTTCAGAAGTGCCTATAAATAGGGCCTTGACATCCGAGATTCATTTCACACTTCGCTTTTAACTTTCAAGAGTTTTAGGTCGGATACCAGAGTGGCCGGAAGTATTTAGCTTGGAAAGAATCTTCTCGGGATTTTCAGCTTGGAGCCAGCTAGGTCGGGTCACATTCCGCAGTTAAGAGCAGTAGGTACGTCCCGACTCCCTTTAGTCATTCATGTACATTTATATTTAATTTTTAGACAGGATGGGGAGGTCAGAGTCGGAAGATTCCCAGGCAATGGATATGAGGTCCTATGGTGGGGATGAGAGTCCGTCAAGCTCAAAGTCCACCTCAAATAGAGACCAAGGTGGAGAGAGTACCAGTGCGTCTCAAGGATTAGCTCAAAAATCTAGGCCTGGGGAGAGCGATGATGATTGCCAAGTTATTGGGGTTAGACTGGCGCAAGAGGAGGCTGAGGCGGATCCTTTGGCCGACCTGGGAGACTTGGAAGATAGAGAAGATAAGGAGCCGCTGAATCAACTAGAGGGGGTCGAGATGCCACAGGAGTACGTAGCTGGAGTTTCTGCCTCTGAGCCGATCGAAGCAGTCCCGGTTAGTGCTGTTCGACCTCAAAGCTCGGCCACAGCCAGCGCTTCTTCAGCTCGGGGGAAGAGGATTGAGCAGCTGTTCGCCTGTTGCAAGCGCGAGTGCCATTCCACGGTGCAAATGGCCAACGCCATGCTGAGGAACTGGTCAGTGGATCGTCATCACAAGCTGAAGGTTCCAGGTTGGCACGAATCGGCTTGCTATCCTCTGGCAGACCACTTCACCATCTACGACCTTGCATTTGACGTTATCCAGCTCCCCCTCCCCGGTTTTGTTGTCAATATCTTGAACTACTTTGAGCTCAGCCCAGGTCAGATGTTGCCAAATGGTTGGGCCGTGATGGTGGCCTTCTATGTGTTCTGCCTTGAGAAGAAAGTGGAGCCGACCTTGCGCAGGTTCAGGCATTTCTTTGTGTGCAAACCCAACCCGAAGCAGCCAGGGTAGTTCCACTTCGCAGCTCGGGTCGGCAACTCCATATTCACCAAGTGGCACTCTTCTAACAAGGGCTAGCATAATGACTATTATTAGGTGGAGCCAGCTGTGAACTCTGGGTGCAGGTTGGTCTGGATTCCAAGTTTGAGGAAGACCGTCAATGATGACCCCAAGCTCTCAGATGAAGAGCTTGAGGAAGTCGCGGTGCTCAGACCTGCGCCCGGGATGCTGATAAATATTGACAGTGTGCTCAAATGGGAATGGATCTGGGACTCCAAGCTATTTGGTAGGGAACCCGACCTCTTAAGGGATCATCCCAACCTGCTTCCCGAGTCGAAGGAGACGCGAGGTCTAGCTTAGAAGAGGGTCAGTTTGCAGGATCGGCGCCCGACCTCCCAATTATCCTGTCTGCTGGTCTTTTTAGTTTGGCCTTCGGCTCTTTTTCACTTCTTTCCTCTACCTTTTGCAGGTATGGCGGATACGAGAAAACTTGCGTATTCCCAGATGAGAAAGAGAACGAGGCCAGCGGCGAGGTTTCAGCTCGGTCTAGCTTGGGAAGTACTGCTCAGGGTCAAAGGCAGCGGCCCAGCGGCCAAGTGCGGGAGGTCGGCCCCGAGGTCTCTTCCAAGGGGACGTCGGGGTTTCCCTTGCCTAAGAGATCAAGCTCGGGAGTGGCGATCCCGGAGCGCTCAGCGTCCCGTCCTGAGAGTAAAAAGCGGCATCGGGCCGAGTACTCCGGGAAAGGTAAGGCCGCGGAGGTGAGCCCTCCCAGCAAGGACTTCATGGAGGCGTCCAAGGTGGCCCGCGACCCCAAGCTAGCGATGGTCCCGGCAGAGCAGCTCTCGCTCGACCTGAGGACGGCCATAGTTACGGTGACTCTTATCCCACTTTTGATATGGTTATGTTTTTTAGCTTGGTTAATCGTTTTGCTCTCTTTACACAAGCTGAGTCCCACATCCTTTCAGCTCTTAGCTTTCTTGTCAGGGCCCAGACTCATTGCGTCGAGCTCGAGTAGCGATACACAGATGCCCGAGCCGAGCTTGAGACTCTGAGGGAGGAGGCCGCCCAGAGGCGCAAGTCGGACGCGACGGAGATCGACCGTCTGAAGAAAGAGCTTGATGCGGAAAAGTCCCGACGCGAAGTCGCGACCAAGGACGTTGAGCACTACAAGCTGGAGAGGCATGAAGCCGAGACGAAGCTCCGGGATCTGGTGGACCGGGTCGGCCCCGAATGAGAGAAAGCAGTGGAAGCCTTCAAGTCCAGTGATGCGGCTGTGGACTGGTTGGCCACGGAAGGTGGGTCCATGGCCAAGTATGCCGAGCTGGAGTTCTACTTTCGGGGTCAAGTCGCAGCTCGGGAGAGAGCGAAAACCTTTTTCCCTGCCACCAAGAATGACTATATTGAAATCTTGGAGGCTCCGCCGCCGGAGTTCTGGGAAATTCCTGAGCTTCCGGCTGACCTGACGTCCTAAGCTAAAGAGGTGATCAAATTTGTCCAAGAAGGCATGGACTGGGTCAGGGAAGAGGCTGATGCAACCAACGCCGCCCCTCCAAAATAGATTTTATAAATCGGCCCAGGTCGGGCTTTTGTAGTTTCGCCCAGGTTGGGCTCATTGTAATTTAATTTTTTTTTCAATTCTAATGGAATTAATATTTTGCGTTTTATTCGAGTTCGTACTTGTGTACCTTTTTCTTCGCAAATTTTTCTTAAGTAAGTGGGGTCGGGCCAATATAATAGACCTTTCAAACTTAAGTAGAAAGAACTAAGCTGGACACGATTAATGAATTATCATCCTAATCCAAGCTGGTTAACTGGGCAACTATATAATCGTCGCCGACCTGGACTCGTCAGTCCGATTTAAAATTGGTTAAACTAATGTTGACGAATGTTGAGTTCGAGTTTAAACCCAAACTAATATACCAACCTGAAGCCGGATCACACCGAGTTGGACCTTAATCCGAACTGGCAAGCTAATCAAATTGCTATTGATTATACCCGAGCTGTAACATTGTCCGAGCTGGTTTACTTGACCATTAACTCGTGATTAAGTGTGGCTACCGCATTAATCCGAGTTGGTAGTAGCTTTGTAGCTGAGGCACTTGGGCTCGGGTCTGGCATTGCACTGGTTTACAAAATGCATTGGATTTAATTTGTACACGAAATACTTGGGCTCGGGAGCCGATTACAAGTAATATTTTGGCTTGGGGTCTTAACAAAAGATTTCAGCTCGGGGGCTGTTACAAACGATTTCGGCTCGGGGCCATTACAAGAGATTTCAGCTTGAGGCCTTTAGACAAAATACCGTTTCAGGTGTTCTGAGTGTCATGCATTCTTCAATAGTTTTCCGTTCTTGTCGCGGAGGTAGAAGGTCCCATATCGGACTTTTTTCACGACTTCATTCAGTCCTTCCCAGGTCGGGGATAGCTTGTTACCCGAGCGCGGTAAAAAGATGGCCTTTCTGAGTACGAGATTGCCAACCTTAATAGGCTTAGGCTTGACCTATTTGGCAAAAGCTCTTTGCATGGCAGCTTTACTGGCCAGCATTCTAATTTGAGTTTTAGCTCGGAGCTCTTCAGCGAGGTCGAGCTCTTCACGGATCCGTGCTCCGTTTATTTCTGGATCATGGTGGAGGGTTCTATTGGTTAAAGACCCGATCTCCACTGGCAGTACCGCTTGAGTACCGAAGGTCAGCTCGAAGGGCGATGCTCCCGTTGCCTAGCTGGTGGTGGTCCGCTGAGCCCACAACACCTCGGGAAGAATCAATGCCCACTGGCCATCCGCTTCCTCCACCTTGGTTTTCAGGCCCTGCAAAATGATTTGGTTAGTCCTTTCAACTTGGTCATTACTTTGGGGGTGGGCAATAGATGAGAATCTAAGGTCAATCCCAATCTCAGCACATTTGCCTCGAAAGTATGTACTGTCGAATTGTTTGCCGTGGTCAGTGATGATGACCTTTGGACCCCAAATCGGCAAATGATGTTTTTCCATACGAAATTTCAAGCTGCCTTTTCTGTTATTCTAGCAACGCCTTCAGGCTCGGGCCATTTGGTGAAGTAGTCTACAGCTACGAAGGCGTGTTTCTTTTGACCAACACTGGTTGGCAATGGGCCGATGATATCTAGACCTCACTGATAGAATGGCCATGGGCTTATCATCACCGTGAGATCTACCGCAGGCTTCCTTTGTACATTGGCGAACCTTTGGCAGGTGTCGCACTTTTTTACATACTCTTTGGCATTTTGTTCTAAGGTTGGCCAGAAATAGCCTTGCCTTAATGCCTTTCGAGCCAAAGCTTTGCCTCCCAAGTGGTTTCTATATACCCCTTCATGGATCTCCCGAAGTACATAGTTTCCCTCCTCGGGTCCAACATATTTCAAGAGAGGCCAAGTGTAGGCTCTCTTATACAGTTGCCCGGCAATTATGACAAACCTTGAGGCCTGTTTTATGAGTTTTCGAGCTATTTTTTCATCCTCTGGGGTCATACCCCTTCCAAGTAGTCCATGATTGGTTTGGTCAAATCTGAGCTTAAATTGAGCTCGGCTTCGGCTTACACCCCCAACCGAATGCTGGGTTCGGACACTTCTTCCACATGGACCAGGGCAGGTCGGCTCTCACCCAAGGCCAACCTGGACAGGGCGTCAGCCTTCATATTCTCCTCCCTCGGAATTTGCTGTATCGTGAACCTTTTGAGCCCTTAGGTCAAATTATTGACTCTATTGAGGTAGGCTAGCATGGTACTATCCTTGGCTTCGAACTATCCTGATATCTGACTATAAACCAATTGAGAGTTGGTGTTCAGGTCGATTGTCTGTGCCCCGAGCTGAGCTGCAATTTTCAATCCCGTAATCATCGCTTCGTACTCAACTTCATTGTTAGACGCCGAAAAGGTGAAATTGAAGGAGTATTGGTGCTCATGCCGGGTTGGGTCAAGGATAACCACCCCAGCTCCGCTCCCAGACTTCCTTGAGGCCCTATCCACATGGACCTTCCACACGTCCTCTGGGTCATGATCGGCTCGGCTAGTGCATTCCACCACAAAGTCCTCGATGGCTTGGGTTTTGATGGCTGTTCTGGGCTAGTAGGTGATGTCAAATTGACTCAGCTCTACTGCCCATTTCAGCAGCCTGCCCGACACCTCTGGCTTGTGCATGATAGACTTGAGCGGAGCATCCGTCATGACCTTGATTGGATGAGCATCAAAGTATAGCTTTAGCTTTCTTGCCACTATGACGAGTGCGAGGGCAAGTTTTTCCAAGGAAGAGTGCCTCACCTCGGCCCCCTGCAATGTTTTACTGACATAATAGACCAGCTTCTGCTCCTTCCCTTCTTCTCGGACTAGTGCCACTGCCACTGCTGTCCCCGAGCATGCTAGGTATAATACCAGCTCCTCCCCCACCTCATGTCGGGATAGCAATGGTGGCGAAACTAGATACCTTTTCAGCTCTTGGAAGGTGTTCTAGCATTCTGTAGTCCATTCGAAGTTCTTAGGATTCCTCAATATTTTGAACAGAGGTGCATACTTGTCGGCTGACCTGGACATGAATCTGTTCAGCGCCGCGACCTTGCCCGCGAGCACCTGGACGTACTTCTCGTAGGTCGGCGGTGCCAGGTCCAATACCGCCTGAACCTTCTCCAGGTTAGCTTCTATTCCACGGGCTGTGACCATGAAGCCCAAAAACTTTCCAGCCTTGACGCCAAATGCGCACTTTTTTGGGTTCAGCTTTATCCCAAAGTGCTCTATTACAGCGAAGGCTTCCTCCAGGTCGGCTTCATGGTCTTCCGCCCTTCTGCTCTTGACTAGCATGTCATCCACATAGATCTCCATATTTCGGCCAATTTGATTTTTGAAAGCCTTGTTTACCATCTGAGTGTAGGTAGCTCCAGCATTCTTGAGGCCAAAGGGCATGACCTCATAGTAGTAAAGACCTTTATCGGTGGTGAATGCAGTCTTCTCTTTGTCTCCAAGAGCCATCTTGATTTGGTTGTAGCCTTTGAAGGCATTCATGAAAGAGGGTAGCTCGAACCCGGATGTGGCATCCACCATTTGATCAATCCAAGGTGGGAGAAAGCAGTCCTTAGGGCAGGCTTTATTGAGGTCAGTGAAGTCAATACACAATCTCCATCCTCCTGAGGACTTGGTTACCAGCACCACGTTGGATAACCAGGTTGGGTACTGAATTTCCTTTATGTGGCCGGCGTCTACCAATTTGTCTACCTCTTCTGCTATGATTTGTTGCTTATCATAATGGAAGCGCCTGCGCTTCTGCTTCACCGGATAGTGATTTGGGTTGGCATTCAGGTGATGCTTAATCACTCCCGGGTCAATACCTGTCATGTTAGAGGCAGACCATGCAAATATGTGTTCATTTTTTAGGAAAAATTGGCTTATACCTTTCTTGAGGTCGGCAGAGAGTTCACTTTCGATTTTTGCTCTCTTTGTTTCATCAGAGAGTTCCACCTCTTGAAGGTCTTCAGCCGGGCTGCCTCTCTTAGCATCCCTCTTCTCATCGGGCAAATCTGGTCCCCAGCCAACCTGATATTTGGGTCGGAGGGAGTTTTTATAACACTCCTGGGCTGAGAGCTGGGCTCCGCAAATGGTGGCTGTGCCGGCCAGGGTCGGGAATTTTAGGGCCTGGTGGTAAGTTAAAGGGACGACCTTGAAATGGTTGAGGGCCACCCGACCTAAGATCCCGTTGTAAGTGGAGTTGCAATCTATCACAATGAAGTTGGCTTGCATCAAAACCCGCTTATCTCCGTCTTCTAGCTTCAGCGGAAGGTTAATGACCCATTCAGCTCGGTGGGCTTGCCCGGTGAAACAAGCTAAAGTGCCCCTCAATGGCCTGAGTCGACTCCTGTTCAATCCCATTTGCTCAAAAGCACTGAGGAATAAGACTTTCGCCGAGCTCCCGGTGTCCATCATCATCCTCTTCACGGTGAAGTTGGCTATTTCAGCGCTGATCACCAGTGGGTCATCATGGGGCAATATTACCCCCTCCAAGTCTTATGAGGAAAAGGTGAGTTCCTCCACCCCTGGGGTTGGAGCCCACACCGGTCCATACTCCCTCCCAACCTGAACATAACCCTTCCTGCCTGCAGAGGTCTCCCCTCCCGATGCCAATCCTCTTGCAATGGTCTCAATCACAGCCAAACGTCCGCCCCCAGCTTGGCGTCTAGGTGGACTCCTCTCTCTATCTCTTTGATTATGATTCCGGGTTGGCTGCGAGTCTATGTACCTTTGGAGATGGCCTCGAGCTATCAATGCCTCGATCTCCTGTTTCAAGTCTTTGCACTCTTCGATGGTATGACCGTAGTCTATATGATAACGGCAATACTTGGTTCTATTGCGCTTCTCGGGTCGGCCTTTCATTCTTGGAACTGGAGGCAGGTGGTTCTGGTGCTGGATCTCCATCAGGATCTGCTCCCTTGTGGTGTTAAGTGGAGTGAATATAGTGAACCGGGGGCTCTGCTTTGGTTGTTGGGGCTGCTTGTCTTGGTCGTTTTGGACTTTACCCCCGAGTTAGGCTCGGGAGGTCTCTCCCTTCCTGCTAGCTTCATTTTCCTTGTCATCATCCCTTTTTGCCTGATGGATTTCTTCTGAGTGTATGTACCCTTCTGCTCGTACTATCAGCTCGGATACAGTATCCACGGGGTCGATTGCCAATGAGGATGTAAGGGGGCCCGACCTGAGCCCACTCTGGTAAGCCATCAACGCCACGGAGTTCTCCAGGTTGGGGATTCGGAGGGACTCTTCATTGAATCTGGCTGTGTAAGCTCTCAAACTTTCCCCTCTATGTTGCTTCACCAGCAGCAATATAGAAGTGTGGCGGGTGGCGCGCCGGCTCCCCGCAAAGCGGGACAGGAAAGCCTCAGCCAATTGATGAAAACTTGCAATTGAACCGGGACGAAGTTTCTGGAACCAATCCAAGGTATTGCCAACCAGGGTGGTCGGGAATGTCTTCGTCTTCATGAGGTTGGACATGTCATGCAGAGTCATGTGGTGATCAAAGTTGAGCAGGTGCCTGGCTGGGTCTCCATCTCTATTATAGACGGCCAGGTTGGGCATCTGGTTGCCGGTGGGTAGTGGCGTGGCTAGTACCTCGGGTGAGAGTGGGCTTACGCCGAGCTGGTTGATGACCTTGGCTATGGTGGCCGTGGTCTTGGCTTGCTCGGGGTCGGCTTGAGCCGCACTCTGACCTCTCACCTCGCCAGGTCTCGCCACCGGCTCTAGGAAGCCCTTTTTGTCCTGCATCCACTTTGGCTTTGGGTCTGGGATGCGGAACTGTGGAAGCGAGGGCCGCGGCGTAGCTTCTTGCGGAGCTAGGGAGCCCTCAGCTAGCCGAGCTACTTACTCTTTAAGTTCCTCAAACATCCTCAGCATCATCCTTATCTCCGCTGATAGGTTGGAGTTGAGGTCTCCATTCGCCATGGGGTTGGTTTGAGTGGCTAAGTGTATACGTTGACTCGTCCCAACGTCGGCTGGGATTGGGCTTTGGCTAGGCACCTGCATGGTTTCGAGGTCCCCATCCGGGTTAGGCGAATCCTCCATCGGTGCGTTGTGGCTTCTCGTTTGTACCATAATGGTTTCTCAATGAGAAGTGAATGAGAGTGATAGAAAGAACTCTTTCCACAGATGGCGCCAAACTGTCGAGGTCGAATTCCACGCAGTTGAGTTGGTCGGTTACGCTTGCCAAGCTGAAATTTCAGGTTGGCTTCCGAGTTGAACTTTTCAGGTCGGCTACCTGACCTGCACAAGGAAAATGAAGGAAAAGTCGGGGTGATGACCCGGATTTTCTCCTCGGACGTGCGAATGATTAGTATGTCCGAACTGGCAAGGTAGCTGAGAGCATTTAATGACGAGTTACCTCTGAAATGAAGGGGATTGAGCTCTATTTATATTAAATTCGGGTCTGACATCATTTAATGCGGTGTAACTTTATGTCCCATCAATGCTTTATGTCCCATCGGAACAGTTGGCACTGAGGTCGGGATTTTTCGGGGTCGAGGTGAGGTCGGATCAACATTCAGGTTAGACATTTAGCTGAATATGCTGGGTTTGACTCGGATTAGTCTGTCTCAGCTCGGTGTGGGTAACTCATCTCAATTCGGGGATCCCTCGTCAACTGGGATAAAAATGATTTGTCATGAGCCTCCATAGTATCAAATCGATATTGAAAATAATTCACCGCGATCAAGATAATGAACGATTCACTTAGAACTTAGGGTGTGGTTATTTCCCAACAGTTAAAGGCATGGAATTAGAATCAGGAGAACATCAATATAAAAATCTGATTATATATATTGTTTGTAATTTAAATTAAAAAAATGAATTTTAACCCTGGAAGTAGCATTATTTAAAAAGTAAGATATATTTACGCAAGAGATATGTGTTGAGCTAGTGTTTTGTTCTTTAACATTTTGTCACTAAAATAAAATGCAAATTAGTACGCGACATGGTAATGGTTCATGTCATCGTGATTCACTTCCCTAATTTTTTTACTTTCATTGACACTTTTAATTTTGATAATTTTAAAAGATGTTAAATAGTCAAGATAAAGTGATAGTGGTGAAAGTATCATTGAAAATAAAAATTAAAGATACTGGGTGAATTTTACCCTGATTTTTAGAAATACAATTGTGAAAAACAGTACAAGATCACATACATGTGAGAAACAAACAATTCAAACCGTCTATGTTAAAGACAAAACAAATCAAATTTGTCAAAGTTACACACTAAATTTTGTATTAAAATAATAATTTTATAAATTTTTTTATAAAATGTGAAGATAACCTTCTATCATTACTAACCACATGAAAATAATGCGTCACAATTTTATAAAATTATTATTTTTTGGACATTTTTTATAATAATTTTTGATTATATATATAATAATAAGATCTATTAGACCCCTGGCCATTTGATCGAGTGTTATGATTCTCGTTTTAAATGTGAGTGATTTTAAAATTAATTTTTGTGTGTAACATGATATAAAATGATTTCGACTTTCTTGAATGAAAAAAATAAAAATAAAACGTGCTTCTAAAACAAAATGCAATTTTGTTTTTACCTTGAGAAAAAAAAGAATTTGAAAAAACCGCATCAAGGTCAGGTACACGTGAGGAGCAGAGAATCCAAACCCGGACGTGTTCGGGACGGAACAAACCGGATTTGATAACCGCCGATACATCCACCATATTAGCTTCCGTCTGTGTTTTTTCACAAACAAAGAAAAGAGGAAAAGAAAAAAGAAAAAAACAAAGAAGAAAAGCTAAGGCAGCGTTTGGTTGGTTTACTTCCAAAACCCTCAGTTCATTCATCTCTTTTTCTCGTCTCCAAACAGCCCCCAATTCATCCACCACTGTAAGTTTAATCAACCTTATTTTGATCATCATTTAATTCAACACGCACGCACGCACGCACACACACACACACACATATATGTATATTCATGTAACTTTATTCTTATTTTATTTTATTTTATTTTTTAAATGCAGGTAAATACTAATTTATTTGTGATTAATGTTTTTTAATTGTTGTGATTTTACAATTTTATAATTACTACTGACACGCACTGCCACACGCACACACACACACACGCACATCTATGTATTACGTAACTTTATGCTTAAAATGTGATTTTTTTCTTTATTATTTATGTAGGCAAAATGCGAATTCGTGTGTGTTAAGGTTTTGATTATTTTTGTAATTTTTGTGAATTTTTGCTGGAATTGGATTATTTAATGGAAAAATCAATTAATTTTATTTTGTAATTATATAATTACTACTGACGCACACGAACTCACACACACACACACACACACACACAGAGTTATGTAACTGTATGCTTAAATGTAAATTTTTTATTATTTATGTAGGCAAATGCTAATTAATGTATGATTAAGGTTTGGGATAATTTTTGTAATTTTTTGCTGGAATTTGATTATGTATTGGAAAAATTAGTTTTTTTTGCTGCATTATTATATAAATAATAGTAATGTAACTGGTGTTTAGATTGTAAGTTTTTATTGTTTATCTAGGTAAAATGTGTGTTTAATGTTTTGGTTGGTTTTTTTTTTTCCCCAGCTGGAATTGGATTAACTATTGGAGAAATTAATTATTTTTAATTTGATTAGGTCGATTGTTGTTTGGAGAATGCATGTTCGTATTGATTGATGATCAGCTATTATATATTTGGAGCAAAAAAGTTAAAATTTAAAGCGAGTGAAGATGGATTTGGTGGCCAGTTGCAAGGTATCTATTCAGCTCAAAAATGTTGTAATTTATTTGATTTTTAGTTTGGCATTTTATGCAGCTCAGAATTGTTATAATCAGTTGATTTTTTAGTCGAGCATTTTATGCAGCTTGAAATTGTTATAATCAGTTGATTGTCAGTTGAGCATTTTATGCAGCTTGAAATCGTCAGAACTGTTGATTATGAACATAAGAATTTGCAATAGATTGAGTGATCACAATGGGCTGCATAAATGGGTTTTTACTCTGTTTTTCGTGAGTTCATGTGTCGCATATTCTGTTCTCTATGGGTGGTGGGAAGGTGTTGTCACGAATAACTGGAATTTCTTGAAATCTGTTGCTTTTATTTTATTTTTTATTTTTTTGAAAAATGAAATCTGTTGCTTTTAATTGTCATGGAGTTATCATTTTTCTGTATTATCTCTTATAGGACAAATTGTCATATTTTCGAATAAAGGAGCTCAAGGATGTCCTCACTCAACTCGGTCTTTCAAAGCAAGGGAAGAAGCAGGTTTGACCTTGAATCACTGCTTATGTTTCTATGGTAACTCTATAGTGGTTTGGTTGTCCACTCTCCACGGCTTGCTGTTTGTAGCACTTGTTTTTAGGGTGAAGCTAAAGAGAATGTGGGAAAGGCAACAATCATATCATAAACTATGGTGATAATTTTCATTTGGAGCTACCTTCCATTGTGTCCTTTCCCCTTCGTTGTATGTGTCTTGCTTTGGTTTGGGCAAACTCCATTCTTTGGGTAACCTCTGCAACAATGTTTTTTTGGAAGTGAAGTATAGTTATTCTTTTATCTGCCTTTAAGCGTTCATGAGGGAAGAAGAGAAAGTAAGTTATACATTGGGCATTGTCATATAAAGGGGAGAGCTTGTATAGTAGTAGCTTGTTCCATGCTCAAACTTTGTATATCTACATCCTTGTATGTTATTGTTTGGTGTGCTCTCTTGGCATACCTTTGTGTGTGTTGATGGTTTAGAAGTTTGCATGATATGTTCACCTTTAATGTGGCAGGATCTGGTTGATCGGATATTAGCCATTCTTTCAAATGAACAAGGTAAATATCTACATTCTTGTAGTACGAGCTTAGGTATTTGTGTTATTGTGTAGGCAATTCCTTGTTACTTTTTTCCATGTATATTTGCAATATTTGTTTCTTTAAGGATCCTTGGACATATTGGGTTCTCATGATTGGTCTTTCCTCGTTCTTTTTAATCTTCTGAAATCTGAATTGTTTTTTGAAGTAAAACTGCTATACTTTCTCCTGCAATTTGCTGCTTTCCCTGCTAAAGTGAACTGAAATAATTTGTGACTCATTGTTTTCCCCCTTGAAATCAGCTGAAGCGCGTAGAGTTTTCTTCCATGTCCTGGTTTCTTTGTCCAATAAACCTACTCCTTACCCTTATTCTGCTTCAAGTTCTGAGCCTTCAAATATGAAGTATAACCCATCGTGGCCTGTCCATTTTGCAATCTAGTGATTTGCATGACATGGGTCTCCTCTCTTGTGATGTTTAACTGAATAACTGGTGGTCTATTGTTATATTGCTTTTTTATTTCAAGTTACATGCCTTTTGTTTATAGTTTTTACTTTTTTGCTGTGTTCTTTTTTAATTCATTCACAACTAATCTCATGACATTGACATCTTACACCGTTATCTGACAATGGACAGCAGTTTCGGGAATGTGGGCGAAGAAAAATGCTGTCGGGAAGGAAGAAGTAGCAAAATTAGTAGATGACATCTACAGGTTTGTTATTCTGTTGTATCTGCGGCAAGAGTTGATTGTTAAGTCGATTAGCGAATGTGCTATTTTCTGTCGAGCATTACTAGATGTCACCTCATTTTCATCACCTATTTGTCACCTCCTATGTGGATGCTCAGTTTGCATGCTAAAATAACAACTTTTTTATTTCTCTCTCTTCATTAGCATGCAACTAAACATCAGTGAAAAATGGGTGATGAAAATGGGGTGACATCTAGCATTTCTCTTTTTCCTTCGGTGTAGCTGTATTTCTATGTATGATTTGTCACGAGTATAACTGCTTCGATATATTGTAAGCTAGTCCTTTCTTTAATGCTGCATAAAAGAATCAGTTAGGTATGAAGTTTTCCTTCCTTTTTATAGATGACAAATTTTTTTTCGCGTCTATGCTGCTGCTTCCAGGAAAATGCAGGTCTCCGGGGCAAATGATTTAGCATCAAAGACGGAAACTCTCTCAGATACTAGTAATGTGAAATTAAAAGAAGAAGTTGAAGATTCTTATAAAACAGAAAAGATTCGCTGTCCCTGTGGAAGCATGTTGCAGTCTGAATCTATGATCAAGGTCGTTAGACACTCATAGCAATTCTAATCTGGCTGTTTTTGGTCTCTCTTTCTTGGTCTACATATATGTGAATGACCAAGGCCATACTTCCCTTGAATCCCTCTAGAATAAAGGGAAATTAAACCTCTAACTATCCTTTATTTATGAGGAACAGATTGCATGCATAGCCAAGAGGAACATACTTTTGTGATGAGAATGAGTGGTGTTTCTATGGCATAATTGCTTGAAATTTCATCTGGATTCTTCCAAGCTTCTTTATCCTTGTCGCATGATATTTATGTGCTATGCATTCTCTGGCACATAAGTTTTTAAATGCCTTATTGATTGTTGTGAGGTTTACTGCTTGCTGCCTTCACTGCCTGCATTCTTTGTTTGTGGTCTTGATGATGTATTGTTAATTTTGACTGCAGTGTGAAGATCCAAGATGCCATGTGTGGCAGCATATCAATTGTGTTATCATCCCGGAAAAACCTATGGAGGGTGTTCTTCCAATGCCCCCCGATTTCTTTTACTGTGAACTCTGTAGACTGATTCGGGCTGACCCGTAAGTGGCTCTTTTGTTGTTATTCACCTCTGTGTTTTAATATTTCTCTTTCTCCTAGGCATATGAGGATTATGTAGATCTCAATCTTGTGGTGTAAAGGTGGCTTTGTTGCTGCCAAATTGTCTCTTATGGACGTTCAGCTCTACTTTTAGGACTGGATAATGTATAAGACTACGTTTGTTCTTTGCATTTCATTCTCTGCATGCATTAATTAACATTTTAGGGGGTGAATCTGCATTAAAATGCTGTATCTACATTTCTCTGTCAAATAGATAGACTTAAAAGCCTATTTAAAGATCTGTTTTTGTTATGAGAAAGCAAAGGAATGGTAATGGTTTTTTGGCTCTCACATATTGTTTCCTGTGTCAAGCCTGAATGTTTTGTGTTAATTTGGTAATTCTCTGCTCGTTGTTGTTCTCTCTTAGTATCTTCCAGTTCTTCCAATATAATTGACTTTTGACATCTAATTTTCGTTTCATTTCATGTTATTTTGTGAGATGTTGTCCTCTTGAAATAAACATTGTAGCTAGAGACTTTCTGTTAATTCTTAGTCCTAATGTCTGTTGTGTCGACCATGCACCTTTCTGGGGTTTCCACGCTTCTTTTGGGATCAGCAGCACTGGTAATAGAGATTATTGTTTCTTGTATTTTACATATGCTGAATTTGAAATGGTTGTATCCGGTGAGTTATGTTATTGAGTTTATCATGGATCACATATATATGATGGACAATTCATGTCGATTAAACCTTGTATTAGAGTGAAAATGTAGAGATTGTGTTCAGCTTTGCCTGGTGGATGGGAAGCATTTTTAGCAGAAAAGCCCCAGGTCATCTGGGCCATGCAGTTGCTGAGATGTTGATTTCTGCAACCTTACTTGTTTTATCTGTATCCTCAAACTGCTTTAAACTTTCCTGCTTCTGAAATCACTTATAAATCCATATTTAGAAGTGTGAATGTTTTATAACCCCCAATTGTTCTTTCCTTTTGCAGTTTCTGGGTGACTATTGCACATCCTTTATATCCTGTGAAGCTGATTATCACAAGTGTTCCTGCAGATGGGTGAGTAATTGAACTTCTGATGCAATCTCCTATTTTGGAACTCTAGTCCTGTAACAAGTGCTGCTTTATTGTTTTTAACTTATTTTTGGTTTTGGTGCACATCGCCATTCTGTGAGTGGAATGTTCCACGTTGAGGTGTATTTCTCAGTTGTACTATTGACGGTTTGAGTGCATAGTCTTTTGGTGCTTGAGGACCAAAAGACTGGCTCTCATGTTTACTAAGAAATGCGCCTAGGCTAATATGCATTCTCTCTTATATAATTTGATGCTGTAACAATTTGATGAGATTGCTCTCTAATTCATCTGGAAATTGGAAAGAACCATATCGTACTTCTTTTAGTTGCGTGGAGGATTGACTTGTATTGAAGAGTGGTCCTTCCTCTGGCGTTGGGTGGTTAAATTGGAGTACTTCCTACTTTACAGCTGGAGATGTCATGGTACTTTAGTTTTAGAGGAATGGACAAGAAGCAAGAAGCCTTGAAAAGTAGCTTTCCCATGTTTATCTTAAGTTTGCTGAGAGAAAAGAGCGTAAAGCTCCAACAAATGGACATCCCTGTTTCATGGAGAATTACTGTTCACAGATACACGTATGAAGATGATACTTCATAAGATGGGAAAGCTTTTGATAGGCAAAAAAAAAAAAAAGATTGCTATAAGACCTGATTCTTAAGAGTTTTAGGTTATAACAGTATTATACTCATTTGTCTAAAGCAGCGTTTAAAGTTTATTATACTCATTTGTCTAAAGCTGCATTTAAAGTTTAAACTTTAGGGTAGTTAACTTACTAGCATGTAGAAATGTATTTGCATTGTAATAACTAACAATATAAATTCTCTGGTTTTCCATAAGCGATCAAAATTTCCTTGCTATTATCAAGCCGGAATTCTGTCCTTGGTTGCTATTGACTATTCAGAAGAGAATTTTGTGCTCGTATGAAATAATTTGAACTGTGACTTCTGGTGTAGGCATGGTACAATCATGAAGTTTTCAAAAGTTCACATAATTGAGGGATTGTTCTGAGCATGTGCATGTCCGGACAAGAAATCAGTGTGTGTTTACATGGTTGTCAAGATAATTTTAAGGAGAAGTAGGTATTAGCAATAGATGAATAAGTGAAGGATAAGGGTTCACTGTGTTGAACTCTGTAATGAGTTTTAGGGTATTTTTGGACCAATTTTGCCTGCCTTTTGGCTAGTCTAAAAATGTACCAGTGAAGAACTGCTATTATTAAGTGTTTTATACCTGAAGCAAGTGCTTGAAATAGGGACTTATGTGGTTTTTTGTGGGTTGCTACAGTTACAATTGAGTTGTTTACTTGGTTGCATCTGTGGCATTTGTTGACAGTTTGTATCATCTTGTAGGCCTCATATGAGAATAGTTGGGTGAAGTAATGGATTTAGATAGCGTGCAACCCAAATTCACTCCTTTCTATCATATCAATTTTCAGGGTTGGTTTAAGGGGTCCTCTCTTATGATATCATATGTTACAGTTGCTTGTTGATGGAGTTCAATCTACTGATGTTGTTGTTCATCATATTGATCCCATTATATATTTTCTGTATTCCTCCTTTTCCTCTTACCTTATCATCTGCTTGTAAACATGACATGTCCTTGAAGATTGTGAGCATTCCTTATAAGAGTGTCCTTTTAATTCCAATATCCCTGTGGCAGCAGGAGAGTGCTAGTTGGTTCTTGAAGATTGGTTGGATTTCGTATTTATTTTCAAGAAGTTGAGACAGGAGTATGGTTTGGTCCTTGAAGTCTGTTATTACTTGTTTTCTTTCTCCTGGTCAGATTTGAGAATCTGGATGACGGTGCTGCTTGTAACTTTTTTTTTTTGAAAAGTCTGCTTGTAACTTTTTATGCAAACCCTGCATTCATTAACGCCATTTTTGATATTCTCACCAGCACAAATCCGGTACTGAGTGTTGAGAAGAATTTTCAGCTCTCAAGGATGGACAGGGATCGGCTGTTGAAACAAGAGTATGAGCTTCAGGTTAGTTGATGTACTACATAACAAATGGCAGTATGTAAACAATATATTTATAGCTGTTGATTGTGTATTAATCATTTGCGTTATCATAATCAGGCATGGTGCATGCTTCTTAATGACAAGGTGCCTTTTAGGATGCAGTGGCCACAATATGCAGACCTACAGGTCAATGGTATGTCTTCCATTGTTTTGGTCATAGAGTTATATCACAATTTCCAGTAATTTGCTTTCTCAAATAGTCTTAGTTACCCCTTAGAGTAATTTATGATTCCGTTCGTAGTGTCTTGTACTAAAAGTGCCCTTGTTCCTTTTTGAGCATAGTTTGTTTTTCCTTCCTTTTGTTATATTCTGCCAGTTGCATGCATCATATTCGCAGGACGTTATTTCCTTGAAGCTTTTCTCATTTTCCGGATTCCATTTATTGCCCTTAGATGCATTGCTTTTTGCCCAACAGGTGTTCCAGTACGGGCAATAAACAGACCTGCCTCACAATTACTAGGTGCTAATGGCCGAGATGATGGACCTATCGTGAGTTTGTTGCTCCCTGCCCACTCTTTCAGCTGTTTGTTATTCAACTTGGGATGTTTGAAAGAAATTCAGTCCTCATTGTACTCATCGTAATAATGGCTAGGGAGGATATGATTCTCTAGTAACATCTTTCGCTCAGTGCGCTACTTCTATGCAGTTTTTATTAACTGTTCTGCTCCTTTTGCTCTTCACTGTCCTCTTTTAATCTTGCCCATCTTTCTCCATTTCCTTGGGTTTCTCCTTCTCTCACCCTCATTGGGGGAAAAGAGGGAAGGACCTAGGGAGGGGCTTGGACTATCGCTGTCATCAGTTTACCTTGTTTTCACTCACTTTCACGTTCAAGTAAAGTAATTGATTATCCTTGATGCTGTTATTAGTTTATGTTTTCTCGTTTTTTCAGATCACGCCATGCACCAGAGACGGAATTAATAAAATCTCCTTAACAGGATGTGATGCTCGTGTCTTCTGCTTCGGAGTCAGAATTGTCAAGCGACGTACTCTCCAACAAGTAAAATCATTCTCCTTCTGGATATGAGAGTTATTGATTCCTTTCTACAGTCCATTTGCTCTATCAGGATTCGTCAGGAATTGGTGATAAGTTTCAGATATTTGTGTTTAGCTATGTATTTGCTTGTCTTATTGCATCATAAATGGTGTTCAAGGTGTTAGCTATCTCTAATCAGGGAAAAAACAAAGAACGTTAAATAGCTGGGTAGGTTTGTGTTGTTGTATGTCTTTTACTCAGCAAAAGAGTGCAGGGTTTTAGAACGAGGGGTGTAAATCGTTCTCCTTCTAGATATGTGAGTTTTTGATTCCTTTCTACTGTGCATTTACCATATCAGAAATTGGTTCACAGTTTCAGTTATTTGCTTTGAGCTATATATTTGCTTGGTTTGATCCATATAGCCAACCCCACCTAGTGAGATAAGGCTCAGTTTGGTTTGGTTTGGTTTATTGCATGATAAATGGTTTTCAAGTTATCTCGAATCAGGGTAAAAAAAGAAGTAAAAAGCTAGGTAAGTTTGTGGGATATGTTTCACCCAGCAAAAGAGTGAAGGGTTTGAGAACTAATGGTGTAAAGCACATGCTTAGACCCCAAAATGGTGTAAGAATTGAAATACGTTCTCATCTCTGCTTTTTGCGACTGCCATGTTACCTACATGTCCTTTTGCAGTACATATGGGGGGAATTTTCTTGTTGTTAGGCCTCAGCATGTTATGACAATGATATTTTGCATCTTATACTTGATCGAGCATATTTCTGTCTACTGCATTGGTCGGACATGGATAAGTACCTTAGTCTAGTGTCTATGATATCTGTGGTAATCTATCATGGTACTTCTCAAGATGTGACAATTTAATCGAGAAAGAAATTTCATGTTTTCTGTCTTCAGGCTGAAAAATTAGATCTATATTTGGACTTGGAAATCTGCCAAATGCATGCTATCAATTTCAAAATGTGTATAATATAACAAGAGAAAGTGAGAGAACAGTTTGATCAGCTCATTGATTCATCTTGTGGCATACACGTTGACTTTCCATGATCTAAAAGGTTTCTTATGACATCATATATGTGTAACTATATATTATTACTGAAAGTGACTTTAAACACAAATATTCATATACAATTTGTGCACCTTACACTGATACCAAATTATAGATCTTGAAGAAATATGATCAGAGAGAATTTTCTGAAAATATGATTGAACATTATTGATTTATTAATGAGTAGTTGCATCATACAAGTATTTATAGTTGCAGCCATCTATGTAGCTGAACTACTTGCTTAGCTGTCAGGTTAGTTAGTGATTACTAACCTGATCAGTTACACTAGGCTAACTAACTGTTTACATAGCTTGCTCATCAAGACAGAATTCTATCACCTAGTTAGCTAAGCAGTGATGTGAGGACTATCCTTATCAAATCTATTGGGATTTTTCGGTAATTTGCTATTACTATATCGTGGTTTATTTCGAAAATTAGTCTGATGTTGGTAGCAACTGAAGCTCTTCTTGGGTCTTTCTAAAAAAAATTTCTGAACTACCAAGGGGCACATTTCTAAAATTCTGACACAGATGGAGCTTTTCCTTTCCAATTATACTATGACTATATTAGTTCAATATATTTGGGTACATTTGTATGGAAGCAGGTATTCAATCCTCAACTCTAGGTAAGCCCTTGTATTTAACGTCCTGCGGGCGGGGGGTGGGCCAGGGAAGCAGGGGAAGGCTTGGATGTTCTTCCTGCTGCTGCCATAACGATCTTTCTAGTTTTTCTCTCTTATGTATATTTTCTGTTGATCTGGTCAGACATTCATATCATGTTCCCAGTCTTCTATACTACAACAGCTAATCTTGAATCAAAGTTCTATGTGATTTTATGTTATTGTATCCGACTTTTTAAAGATAAAGTTCTATTTTAGCTGCCTCAGGGTTGAGGTTGAGTGTTGACCTTGGACTTGTTTGGTTTCAATACTTATCTTACTCTTATTCTGTATTTTAGATCCTGAATATTATACCGAAGGAGGCCGAGGGTGAGCGGTTTGAAGATGCGCTTGCTCGAGTTCGTCGTTGTGTTGGTGGTGGGACTGCTATGGAAAATGCTGATAGTGACAGTGATATAGAAGTTGTTGCTCATTCTGTTCCAGTCAATCTTCGTTGTCCTGTAAGTGATCTTAAAATTTTCAGGCTCCTGGGTTTGGTCCACCCTCGTCATCAAAATGATTCTACTGATTAGTTACTATCATTCATTTGATTTATTGTACTAGTCTTGTAACGGTTGAGAGTCAGAGAAAGAGAGTACTGAATGCTTGAACAAGTTTGATAAAGTTGTTTTGCTTGTAACGCAAATTTTCTTCACAATGTTTATGTTTTAACATGAAATTTTACTTTGGACCAAGTAATGATATTGCAGAATATTAATTAGAAAAAATCTTTGATATGGAAAAAAAGATCTAAAAGTTGAAAATTCAACCTATGAATAAAAGGATAATAAAATCAATGCAAACATAAGGTAGTACGAGAATTGAGATTTGTACTTCAATGAGACAGATTAATTATAATATTATTGACAACGGCATTGTGAAACACTTTTTCATAAATCTTCATAAAGAACATATTGGGACTGTTGGTTGCAATTTGAATAGCGCTCTCAAAACCCTTCTAAGTGAAAGAGCAATGATACTTGTAAGGTGGAGATTATTTCTATCATCCTATTAGGTTCATATAATTGTGCATGCTACAGATGAGTGGTTCAAGAATGAAGGTTGCTGGAAGATTCAAACCTTGTGTTCACATGGGCTGTTTTGATCTCGAGGTTTTTGTGGAGATGAACCAGCGGTCAAGGAAGGCAAGCAATCATGAATTATTTATTTGTGCCATAATGTCTAAATAACTTCTAAGCTTCGGCGAATTCGTATTATTATTAAATAATGTGCATGGCTGCAGTGGCAATGCCCTATTTGTCTCAAGAACTACTCTTTGGAAAGTATCATCATAGACCCATATTTCAATGGAATTACTTCCAAGGTATTGCTGTGAATAATATTGGTTTGGTAGTGTCTTTGTTATTTGCACTTGTTGAATTGTGGTTTGCTTATTTTGTGGTACAGCTATGGAACTGTGGAGAAGAAGTGACGGAAATTGAGGTGAAGCCTGATGGTTCTTGGCGTGCAAAGGCAGAAGGAAATCATAGGAGTCTTGGAGAGCTTGGTCTGTGGCACTTGCCCGACGGTAGTCTCTGCCTTCCTACGGAAGGAGAATCTAAACCCAAGTCAGAAGTTCTTTTGCAAGTTAAACAGGAAAATGGTTCTGATGGTCACACTAGCTTGAAGCTTGGAATGAAGAAAAACCGAAATGGTTGTTGGGAAATTAGGCAACCAGATGATTTGCAAGGGGGGTCGTCTGGAAATATATTAATGGACAATTTTGAAAATCATTGCCAGAATATCATCCCTATGAGCAGCAGTGATACCGGAAGTGGCAAGGATGGTGATGACCCCAGTGTCAACCAGGATGGTGGTGGGAATGTAGATTTTTCGACGAACAATGGGGTTGAGTTTGACTCCGTTTCTCTGAACATCGAGTCTGCTTATGGATTTGGTGATCGAAATCCATCTGCACTGCCTGGAGAGGCTGATGTAATTGTCCTCAGCGATTCAGATGAGGAAAATGAAGCTCTGCCATCTGTGGGAGCTGCCTACAAGAATAATTGGACTGATGGTAGTGGAGTCCAATTTTCAGTTCCACCGCATGGAAATCCTGATTCATATCATGAAGATCCTGCTATTGGTGCTGGTGGAAGTTCTTTTGGTCTTTTCAATGCTAATGATGATGATTTCGGGATGCCTATGTGGTCTTTGCCTTCTGGTGGTCAGGGGGGGCCCGGTTTCCAGTTATTTGGTTCTGATGCAGATGTCTCAGATTCTTTTGTTGATGTGCAACATGGTGCCATTAATTGTTCCACATCAATGAATAGCTACACAATGACTACAGAGACAGCCATGGGTTCAGGTACTTTCATTCCTGACTCTTTAGCTGAACATCCTAACGCTGATACCAATGATGGTTTAGTTGATAATCCCCTAGCATTTGGCGGTAATGATCCCTCGCTTCAAATATTTCTCCCTACAAGACCATCAGATTTATCAGCGCAGGCTGATTTGGCAGATCAAGCAGATGTGTCAAATGGTGTTCGCACTGAGGATTGGATTTCTCTTAGGCTTGGTGGAGATGGCAGCATAGGAGGTCAAGATGACCCTGGAGCTGCAAAAGATATAAATTCGGAACAGCAATTGCAATCAAAAGAAGGTGCATTGGATTCATTAGCTGATACTGGTATGTGCTTATTTAATTGACTTATTCTTTGCTTGCACACATGCGGGGCTAGGATGTTATTCTCGTACCCATAGGAGGTTATATACATAACTTTTTTTTTTTTTTAAATTATTTCTCTTCAGTTTCTTAACTACGTCTAGTGATAGAAATTTGTCATTTTGGCTAGAGGATTGATTTATAGTCTTTGCCATTTCACAGTAATGAAAATGTTGCTTAGACTGAACTTTAGTTGACGTTGAGCGACTCAAGAGTTGGTATATGTGCTCTCGGAATATTTTCAATTTTATGTTTTACGTTCTACATGCTTTCCAGCACAGCAAAAACTCCATATATTGTTTAACTGCAAACTCCTTTCTCATATGAGATGTCGTTCAATCCTTTCCTCGTCTAGCCTGTTTGAAAAATTGCTTGGTGTAGATATCCGTACTCAAACTCTTGTTCCTTCGCTTTTTTGCAGCTTCTTTACTTATTGGTATGAATGATAATAGATCTGTTAAGACAAGTAGGGAAAGGTCAGATGGCCCTTTCTCATTTCCTCGTCAGCGACGTTCAGTAAGACCACGATATCTATCTATTGATTCAGGCTCTGACTAGAGTCATAGAGCCACTTTGGAGACAAATTGTTGCCTGTGAAATGTTCTTTGGAGCTCTACCTTTTGGATACCGGAATGCACACAGTGGAAATTTACCAAGAATTTGTTCTCTCAATGGGTGAGCGGAAACAAGTTTCTTTTGATTTGGTGAGCTGTTGCTGTATAACTTTCAAATCTAATACTTTGGATCTTTGATACGTTCTATCGTTTAATTCCCCACCCTTTTCTTTTCCAACAAGTTAGGTATACATCCTATTTTTCTCTTCTCAAGGATGACGTGCGCAGCCCACAGGTATCTTTAGCAATTTGTACATTCTTCAATCACCTTTCGATAGTAAAACTCAGCAAACGTTGATTAGCGCTCATCTTTGGATGCAGTGGGGGAGTTCATTTAGTAGATTCCCAAATTTTGTTGCTTGTTCATATTGTGTGTAGATGTTCACTTGCTAAAATCCTGTGCATATAAATGTTGTATTTTGCCGTTAGATGTACAACTTCAATGTGTGTATCAATTCGTATTCTATGGTGTTTTACATTTGAAATGCTTTATGATCAAAATGATTTTAAGCGGAAAAAGGGAGCTGGAGTGGTACAGTTGTTTCTGATCTCCCCGTACTGGCATTGTTGAGAGGGCATGTTAAAGGACGGCCTGGTACATGAAGCTTTCCCTATGAAATAGCGAAATTCTTGGGTCATCTCAATGGGTTTAGAAGCCACACGTTTCTCTGGATCCTTTGTATTCGGCTCAATCCTTTTTAGTAAAAGATTGGGCCGAGTAAACCTTCATGTAGTCCACTCTTCTAGCGGAAAGGAGAGTCTTGGTGGTTGTATTGGCTGCAAGTGGAATGTAGGCTCTTTAGGTGTACCTGCTGTACGAATATCAAATGTTGGATATCTTATGCGCAGACTTGTAGTAGTTCCCTATATCCGATCCAGGTGGACAGGTCAAAAGCTATTGATAACCTAAAGGCTGCTTCAGATGCCAACCAGTCGGCCAATGGCCCAATGCATGAAGCTTTTCCTATGCACGGGGTCCAAGGAAGGGGGGCACTAATTCTTTAAGATGTCATCGGCATCGAGCTTCAAGATCAATCGTCGTTTGTCATTTTCATGCTATTTCAATTGTCTGTGCTTGTGTTGGTTGCATAATTACCTGTTTTGTGATCTTCACAGTTCACATAGTTAAAAGCCTTGTATGCATACGTCTGTCTATTTATGTATTCAGCATCCCCCACTCATAATCGAAACTGTATATGTCTGGCCATGCCTGTGATTAGAAAATCGCCCGTAGAGGTCCCGTTGGCTCTCCCTCTCTAAAAGAGTCTTCCTAAAAAAGAATGTTCTGCATCATCAACAGTGTTGGCGCATGTTTTTAGTCCTGTCCAACTCCCCGAAAACAATGTTCGACTTGCATGTGTTATGTCTTTTAGGACAAAGAAGCCTTATGGCCTGTCGAGCCAGAGTCGAAAGGACCCTTATTTTGCTATCCCTTTACCTAATTGTTTATGTTTGAGGTCTGAATATTAAGAATGAATGATAGTTCAAATATTTCTTAATCTATTTCATATATTCCGTGTTCCGGATACTTACAAAATAGAACTACTTCTATCAAGATGACAAACCCATTCTCAACAAGTTATACATCCATATTCCGGAAATGCAGAAATAAATAAATTCCATGATCGAACTACCAAAATAGAATGAGTCATAAATCCGAGCACTCATATATACTAGCCTAAAAGAAGATATCATACATATCAAAACTTCTGCTTGACATGTGTAAGTAGATTCGAATCAAATTTAGTTCATGCTCTTAACAGAAAACTACATCTTGTTCATTTTTCTTCTTTGTGCATTATGTTTCGTTCCAGGCCAATGAAAAAGGAAAAGAATTTCAAGGCAAACCCTCCAGAAGTGCACAAAATGGTGAAGCCCTACGTGATTTACTTAATAGAGTCGCTAAAGAGAGAACAATAAGATCCAATTATACAAGAAATTGCAGATAAATAATGTTCAATCTACATGTTAGACATCTAAGAGTAATCTGTTAGGTCGTAAGATTGATCGTACTCGGGTGTCTAAACGGCATTACTGCAAAACATCATCGTCACAGCAACATGTCGCTAGCAAAAATCCTGCAAAATACATGCTTCAAGCTTCAGTCATAGTTGTCTTGGGTTCAAGTTTTGCCCCACTGATCTGCTTGCCAAGAAAGTCACTACAGGTGCACGTTTTCCATAGCTTGTTTGAAAAATCTGCTTGCCCCACTGTCTTGGAAGTTTCTCAGCCTTCGTTTTCTGAATCAAGAACAGGGAGAATGCCCAAGGCTGATGAACCGAGATGCATTCCCCGAACTATACCTCCATATCCAACCTTAATCTTATAACAAAGAAGTAATATCGCGTCCCAAAGTGCAGTTCTTCCCTGGAGAAAGAGGCCAACACAATAGCATTAGAAAACCACTACAAATGGAAGGAAGAACAGGAAAAGGAGATTTAATTTCCCATAGGAGACGGTTTTGACATGGAGAACCTACTCTTTCCAACCTTAAATAAAGAGAAGCATAGAAAGCACTGAAACAACCCATTCTAACTCCAGCTAAATACGAGCCTTTTTTTTTGGGGGGGAGGGGGGATGCGGGTTTGGAAATATAATGAGCGAATGTTGGCGATATTGCTCAAATTGGCTCCTAATCATTTGGCTGCTGATTAAAGAAGTTTACTTTGCAATGGGCTATGACCCTTAAACTGATATAACATGGAGTATAAAAGTTATAAGCTCTCTAGTATTGCTTCTAATGGAAAACTTAATCCTTGAAAGCCATGATATAATGTGTATTTTTCACCTATATCGTGGGCAAATCCACCTAGTCAGTGTCAGAAGAATGAAGACCATTATTGGATGAAAGTAAACGAGTTTCAAGTCTACAGGACATTCTTTACTTGCCTGGAGAGAGAACTGAAGCTTCTTGTCCCAGTATAAAGCAAAAATTGGTGGACTTTGCTTCCCCACGGTTAGTATACAAGCTCCGGGATGCAGCACAGAGGGGACGCCAGACAGAACAGCTATGTACTTTTCAGGAAACCTTTCTTTTGGAGGCAGAACACCCAAAACTAGAGGGTTCTTGCTTGACTGGACTCCGGCATAAGCTGTTGGTTCTACATGTAGCATCCATTTCGGGTGTTCCAAGAAAGCACAAAACAAATATAAAAGCAAATGAGAATCTGTTGGGAGCTCTAGAGTCCACTTCTTGTTTTTTTTATCATAGACCTCCCCGCTTCCCAGATACTCATAGTTCTTCAAACAGGTCCCTTCAGCTAGTTCTGAAATATGATGAGAAGGCAGTGTCAGTACTTTGCCATATTGCACCTCATCAGTACTTTGCCATATTGCATGCACCAGATATCGTGAAGTCTTCTAAATTTATTATCGAAGATCTAAAATTCATTAATATAAGGCGAGGCAAGGAATTAAGGAGAATATTACCTCGAACCCTTTGTACAGTATAATCTGCCCGTACACTACTGTGCGGAAGCAAACCCTTCCCCCACTCTCCTTTCATCAAGGCAAGAAGCCTTTGATGTTCAGTGATGGCATCAATACCCTCTTGTAAAAGAGGGATTAAAGCGTTCTGTTGTGGGGATTGCTGGAGAGTCCCAGAAGGAACCTTTGCTGCAAACGATGAGAATAGCCGTTGAGATTTCTAACACGATCTTAAATTAACACTCACTGTGCAAGATTAAGATTAAAAGTGATGGAGGCAAAGCAACTTACTTGTGCAAGAATCTAGAGCTTGAGCCAGGGTAGCACGCACTTGATGAAGAAGTCCTTCTTCATCGAGTGTAACTGGCTGCCACTCGTTAATTCTCTGAATCGGAGATGCAGAAGCAGTAGCTGCACTATTCGTATCACTCCCCACTCGACTGATTGTTATGGTAATACCAAGTTTAGCAGTGGCTTGCATAACCTGGAAGCAGAGGAAGTGTGAACTCTTACAAATTAGTAAAACTACACAGGATAAAGATCAAATCAAGGGTTGGCAAAAGGTTAGATATCATACACATTAAAAGTTAGAAATGTCATGGGGCATAGTCTTATAAATATCATACACGTTATAAGTTAGAAATGTTTTTATTGCAAAACTATTTTTTTTCGAGAAATAAGACAAATGATTATTTATCAGGAAGGGACAATGATTTAAGATCTTGAGAAAACGTATATGCCTGGAATTTGGTTACAAGCACGTAATAAGAAGGGCGGTTAACAAAAAAAACAGCAGAGTACACACCAAACTCCTCTTCTCCCACAACACAGTAGTGATTAAAAGAGTAGTTATGGAGCTCATGTGCTTAATGTTTGTGCTAAAGCCAACCTCAACCTGTATGTATCTTGTCAGATCCATCAGCCAAAGGTGAGTCAGCTATCAGCTATTCGTTTGTTTAAGACATATTATACAAAAATAATGCAGCAATTAGCTATTACAGAGATATATAATTAGTAAGAAATTATATGACAGGATAACCACTCACCTTCAAGTGACTGCTGTCAATCTTGTTAAGTAAAGGATTTATCAGAACCGAAGAAAACCACTGCCTTAGACGGTCACGCCACTGCTCAATCTGTGGGTAGATGCCCAGATGCTCAAAAGCTTCAATTGACTCTTCCATAGACATGGGAGGTGGAAGATCACCTTCCCCCTTTTTTGGAGGTGTTGTAAATTTTTGTGAACCAGGAGACATCCTAACCGGCCTTAAAGGTGTACTTCGTCTAGTTCCAGAAGTGTTAGCTGAACTGGTAATGGTATTAGGGGTTGCTATGCCAAAACTGTTTATGGTGGCAGGTGGAGTTGACAGTTTACTTGCAGATTCAGAGATCTTCTCATCAACATCAGCCAAGAACTTTTCAAACTCTTCTTCAGTTGTTATCTCTTTGTGAAACGCAGCTCGCTTATTTGACCAAGGGGTAGTGACATACAGATCCATACCTGGTGAAGTCAGGACAGAAGGTGACTGGGAAGTTGATGCAGGGACGAGATACAGAGATGGAGAAGAAGGTGATTTCGATGGGGTGCTGAAAGAACGCATATTACTTCCAATATTTGTGCTTGCTTTGTCACCACTAACTCTAGCTGAACGATTTGGAGTAGTAATTGGCTGATGAAGTGGGACAAGAATATTTGATGGGGATGATAACTTAGTTTTGGATTTAGGAGGTTTCTTTGCAGAATCCACTGCAACCTGTTCAACTTTTGGCTTAATTCCAAGAAGGGTTAATTGGCGGTTAGTGAGACGTGTTTGCTTCTTTGTTCCTTTTGATGGAGACACGACTATAACATCTTCAGCATTTCTAGATCTCCATAGCAAAATGGCTTTGATAAATGCAAGACAGGTTCCGATAAGAATTAAGGCGATAACAGTTTTTACCACCTTCGTTAATATACCTGAACATAGTAACAAAAAATTAGCAGAAATTTACAGCAAATAAAGGACGGAAGCTATCTAACAAAGAAGAGACTTACAAGCAGCTTCCTTCGAAACATAGCCGAGGGCCAAGCTGTCAACAAGCCCATTTTCCCTACAATGGTTTAAGTCCAATTAAATGCACTAGTCATATAAAATCAGAAAAGAATTAGCTAAAATTCGGCTGTAGAAAAAGAAAATTAGCTGTCAAAATTTTAGAGGTATTTATTACTGGGATGATGAAGAAAACGCTTAAATAGTTAGCATTCACAATTTCCTCCATCTCTTCCAAATTAAGAGAATGAATAATCAGCTTATGAAGACTTTTAGAGCCATTTAGAGAGAATTTCGTTCAATATTAGGTCTTCCACAGAAATAGAAAACTATAACAGAAAAAACGGGCCATGCGTGTCTTCCAGAATTGTCAAACTGAAGGCTAATTGAATCAAACACAGGAGCATGTTCTTCTCTCGATCTATATGAGCAGCAGAAATCTTCATATCACCAATACACACAAAAGACTGAAGAACGTTTTTAAATCCTCGAGTCTTAGTCTGATTCTGATTATTAATTTCCAGCAATGCAAAGCAGTTCTCTTGCTTTTATATGGAAGCCCTTCTTCATCCTCACACGCATTTCTCCTTCATAAACCTCATTCAATCTCACTAGGTACACAAGGCTCCCGCAGATAGGATGAACCAAGGAAGGCCGATGCATGCTGCCAGAGAGGCTCCAAGACTTGAAACCAAGACTAAGTATTCAACAAGTAAGTACTTTCATAACCATTAACACTCGACAACAAACTTCCCAAAATTATTGGAAGATTATGGCATTGACCCAAGATCGCTAGCCTGGTAAATTCGGCTTGAAAAACTCAACATAAACAAGTTCAAACAGGCCAGCTTTCGTGTAAGCTACAAAATCATATCCATTACAGGCCATTAAAGTATTCACCACGGATATCTTTTTTTTTATTATTTAGCTAAAAAGCAAAATTCTTTTAGACTTTTAGCCCATATCTAAGCCACACAACTCTTTATAGTTTTCCAGAGTTCAAAATTTGCTAGTACTCTGTGCTTCCATCATTGTACACTAATTACTCTTTCAAGCAAAACCTATCTTTTCCAATTCACACACACACACACACACACACACACAGAGACGCATATCTTTAGCAATTACACGTACGCACATCGATAAACACTACAATCAATAATATACACAAAACACACACACATACACAACAGTGAATAACACACAAACACATATATCTTTGTAGCAATTACACATACGCACATTGATGAACACTACAATCAAGAACCAGAAGGAACGGCAGCTCGCCAACACCAACGCATATACACTACAATCAATATCACACACACACACATATGCACATTGATGTACACTACAGTGAATAACACACACACACATATAAAAGTAACATACCTTGGTGTGAGGTGGAGGAGAGAGAAGGCAGAGGCGGAGAAGAGAGAGAGGAGGAAAAGGAAGGTGGAGTAGTTAGGGCGGAGGCTATTGGAGGTTAGGGCGGCGGAGAGGGCTGGGTTTTGGTACGCCGCGAACTTCGACGGCTTCGCTGCACCACCGGTGCTCTCCTCTTTTCTACTCCCTCCTCCTCCGTCCATTATCTTTTGCTTTGTTTTTTTTTCCTAGGGTTTTTGAATTCGTGTGTATAAATAAGCACGTGAAGCTTCAGCGCGCCATTGACGCTTTGAAGCTCGTTTTGCTATAGGCTAAAGAGTTTTGGAATGGGCTTCTCTTCTGGCCCAAACTAAATGGACCGTGATTGGATAAGACGATTTACATACTTGGCCTTCGTTAGCCCAAGATATGTCCCGCACTCACTTCATGGGAGCCCATGTTAGGGAAAATCGCACAAATAGACCTATTATTTTCCCAAAATTTTAAATTTGTCTTTATTATTTAAAATTAGTCAATTTAGTAATTATTATTTTTAAAAAAAATTCAAATTCGTTTTTATTGTTCAAAATTAGTCCATTTAATTTTTATTATTTTTCAAAATATTTTAATTTATCCAAGAACTAAAATGAGATTTTTTGAAAAATAATAGGAACTAAATTGACTACATTTTGAACAATAGATATGAATTTAAATTTTTTAAAAAATAATAGAGAATAAATTGACTAATTTTGAACAATAGGGACAAATTTAAAATTTTAGAAAAATAATAGGGACCATTTGCTCAAATTTTTCTAAATTTTGAAGGAAACTTTAAGATTTGGGCGTTGAGATTTTAAGATGAATGTGAAAATATTAAGTTTGACAAAATAAAGAATAGGTGATACTAGAAAAATTGAAGGTAGTTCAATTGATAAAATATGAGAGAGAATCACTTGAGATAATATGAAGATATGACGCATAAAAATTCATGTTAAAAAGTGTGAAGATATAAAAATAGTACACTGTAAGAGAAATAAATCTAACCCTTCAGTCAAAATAACTCATTACTCAACTAGTATAGCACCCAACCCTTTAGATGGCTTAGATTATCAAGATAGAAAAAATTAATTGCTATCAATTTCTTGAATTTGATCCAGTAACACACCAAGGTTGTTTTATTATTTTTATTTTTATTTTTTCCTGTAGAAGGGAGACATAAGCCGAAAATTAACCCAACACTACTTTAGAAGATGACACATCCCTTCTATCCATCTTTAAGAGGTTAGATAGTTGCGTAGAGGCTTGATGGATAGAGTGACTTCCAACTGTAGGCCGAGCCTATAATTGGAGATTCAATCTACACATTTGTTCGCTTTCTTATAAAAATGAGATATACGGAAACCTGGATTGCTTCCTAGGATAACTTGCCACTGCTCAATCAAAGGCCTAAAGTGGTTATTTGAGGGCCTACCCTCTTTTCATAAGAAAACGAAACAAAACACACACACACACACACACACACACACACACAACGGTATTACACACTTGCAACACACTATATTATTACAAATGTAAATTTACTTCATTTGAATAGTCACATAGCCATGCATTAAGTAGACTGAAATACAAAGCAGATACTTCTAACTTAAAGTCTCACAGACATTACATGGTAGCAAACATGGAACTCAGACCAGAAATCAAAAGACAGGCAAGTCTTGGCAGAAAAACCGGAACGCGACAGTTTTAACTTCGAGGAGAAACATAAAACATAAGTATCCCAAGTTTTGGAGACTGGTTGTAGTAAGCACAGAATCGGAGAGAGCCAGAGCGCAGATTCATTGGCCTGAATTTCAAATCCTGAACACGGTTGGAGAAGAGTCAGGCTGGCCTACCGAAGAGGACTTGGACGCATCCACTACTGCCGGTGCTTCTTCCAGGCAACTTTGTGTGTCATCACTGATCATTCCGATGGTCATTTTCTCCACTTCCTCTTGGGTGTATATGTGAATTTTGGTTACCACTTCACAGAATTCACTGCAAGACAAGTCACAAAGATGCCATTATATACTGCTCTGTGGATTAAGAATTATCAATGTTTAGCTTCCGTATTAGGCAGATCTAATAAATTTACAAGTGATACACGATTTTAGAGTATGCAAGGGAAATGCAAGTCATTGAATAAACCAATAGAAGCAAAAGCTTTTTTTTTTTTCTTTTTCTTGGGAAGGTGGGGGCGAGGGTAGGGTTGTAAATGGTATACCAGAAATTGCCTCCGATGGAAGATGAATTGTGACATACAAGTCTTGCAGTGTGACACCCCAACCCAAAAGTTCCTCTAGGAGCCAAATTAACTTGATCGGCCTTCTTCAACTTGACCCACTAAAATGGCTAGGCCAAGTTAATACGGCATCCCGAACCATCCACATATATACAAGGTGGCCATGCTTATGTCTTACTGACTATGTTAAATGGATCCTTCTATAATCACTGACATACCCCTGTCAGATATATGATTATCCGACAGGCGTGTGGGATACTTCCCATTTGGTCCAGATGTAGCAGCAATTTTCTTTTTTTTTTTGGCTAAGGCAAGCATCTCATTTCATATCAACAATCCAAAACAAAAGATTTACAAATAAAGCCAACCAAAAACTATTTAGTTGGCTCCTCGAGCTTCCAGTTTCTACTAATAATCCTATTCAATTCACAAATTTTGAAACTACGGTGAAGTCTAATTTTCTATCTCACAATTGTGAAAATTTTCTCTTGCAACTGCTCCTCCGTAAGGACACCACTACCATGAATGCTATAGTTTCTCTCAGCCCAAGAGTTGAAGATCACAGCTCCAAAAAACAGAGAAACAATACAGCTTGAAAAGCAGCAAGTTAAATCTAGTATCCTACAACACATTGGGCTCCTTTTCAAATGGGTGTAGTAACATTTGTCACCAGTGTGTTGCACAACATTCCATTTTAAAGTAATGCCAATTTTGCCGTATCCCTGAATCTTTATTATGAGTTGACGAACCTTACACTTAGACCTGTATTCACACCTGTTACTCCTACCTAAATATAGCCTCAAGTCCACCCTTGGGGCTTTACAACCACTGCCCCACCATTCTATCACACCCCGAGCCACCAAAAAACCGCAATGCAAGAACTAGGAGCACAACGCAACTTGATGGAACTTTGACAACTAGACACACAATAATGGCTACTTACTAATCCCTCTCAACCCACCTAAATATCTGCAAGTGACATGCTTATGGCCAACTGATGTGGATATGATGTAGTTATCATCGTGCCTTAAACCGCAAGATAATATCAGAAGTGAAAGGTTGAAGTACACTATTGGTTAGGAAACACTTACTGCCAAGGATCATCCCCCACAACCATCATGTCATTCTCGCTATCAGTGTATAAAATTCTCCATCCTTTGTTGGGATCCCGCAAGAGCCCTTCCATGCTAAATAGCCTCTCTAGTTCGATTAGCAGATCATCATAACCATTTAGTCTTGAGAGATCAATGGCTCTTCCCACTAAGCTGCCTTGTTTGTGAACCTTCACTTGCATATTAAACATCATCTAGTGAATATTAAGGAGTTATAAAAATAGCAATAACAGTGATGATAACCGTGAAAATAATGATTGTTAATGGTTGTTGCGGATATCGTATCTAACCTTGGTACAGCTCCTCCGACTTGAGCACTGTGAGTTCGGAGTATGGGGTTCTTCAGTTAAGGTAAACCCAAATAATTTGGAGACGGACCCTGTTCCATTTAAGGTATTATCTTCCTTGTTTTTGAAATGTGTCTCCAGACTGGGATGTACATCTGTCTTATCTATTGGCTTCGGCTCATCTACAAAGTTTGGCATTCTAACTTCCTCTCTCGTGCCCCCACTCCGGAGAGAAGTTGTGTTCAAGACATGATTTGGAGTCTGAAGATTTGTCATGTAGGAGAACAGAACAGGATCTTGGCCAGTTCTATAGATACCATTGTAAGGGAAAAAGGCATTCCTAGCACCTTCAGAAGCTAGAGGATAGTAATCGGGTTTGGGTCTTTGATACATGTTGAATACATTACAACCAAGTTCAGGTTTCACCCAAGCACCAATGTTCAATTCATTTTTTCCGGTTAGGGATCTCAATGAACAAATTTCTTGACCTTGCAAGACCTTTGGGAACCTATTAGATTCCACAAAGCCTGTGTAAGGGGTGGGAGGCTGACTTCTGAACAAATTGCTAGAATTTGTCCTCTCCATTCCATTTAACACGGGATTTTGATGTGCCAGACGTCGTGTCTCAAAATCCGGCGGGTGGTTCATCTTCTCACATCCAATGAGAGGTGATACTAAACCTACATTTTCTTGACCTTGCAAGACCTTAGAGAATCTTAGAGACTCCTCAAAGTCCAACAACGAACCGCTTCCTGCAGTAGAAAATTAAAATTGAAATCAGATTCTAAGCTGAATTAGCTGCTGAGCATAAAAATGCGATTTTATCAAGAGTAGAGTGTTCTACCAGCAATGCTGCTGACGTGCGGGTTTGCTTGCAGACTTGTCCTCAGCTTCTTCATTCTTGGGGAGGACTGGATGCTCAGCGGCGGAAAAGGGACTGAAAAATCAATTTCCCATGGAGAAACTCGTTCTTGGTGATTACTCACAATATCTTCATCCCATCTGACCTATAGATGCAGTGGAGGGGCTTTCATTTCACAAATCTTCTAAATAAGATCATCAAAGAATTATATTTACCATTTCTTTTTCTTTTTTCTGAGAAGAAATTTTGCAGCCACATTGATGACTGGGTCTTGTACACACAAGATAATAGGCAAGAAAAATGACTCAAAAATGGGAAGTGAAGTTCAAACTAGCCATCAACGTAGAGGTAAGAATACAGACATCTATGATACAAAAGCCCGTTCAGACAAAGAAAATCAGAATATACCATCAAGCATCTCCACTTTGAGTTAGGCCATCTAAAAGGATCCAGATCAGCTACTCCAGTGACCGCTCCACTGAACCTACACAAGCAGAAAATTCTCAATCCCCAAGAGAAATTTGATTGAGTAAATTAAATTAAGTTATTGAACTAAATTTACAAGACCTTCTTTCAGGAGAATCATCCAAATCAAATCTCATCTTAAATCTCGTCCCTGCAGGTATCTGGTGAGCGATGCTCTTCACATACTTATGGTAAGGTACAATAAAATCAGCATGGCTGGCCCTGCAATAATATAATTACAATAAAGTTACAGTTGCACCTAGCAAAGTGTATTAAATCTTCAAAGAGGCTAATGCAGCGAAAAACAGATCAAAACCAACATATATTTGTACCAGAAACTAACTGTTACATGATGACATGCATTGAGTTTCAGAGTATTGTGCTCATGTTAGACAGAACAACCTTTATTCTCCAAGATGAGATTAGTTTAACTTGATCTGCATTTAAATGTCATTTTGAGACTTTGTAAAACAACATTAAATTTGCCAATCTTAACACTCAATACATTATAGTATCATCAGACGAGGATCTATGAAACTTAAGGGGAGAAGCACTATGATTTAACTGGAATGAATGTTCGAAGATTATTTCCATGTTTCTGTATCTGTTTGATGAATTTACCCGAATTTCCTTATCTCTTTGGCTTCACTAAGAGCTCTATGATTTATTCAAACCCTTAAGAAATTTTGCATGAAAGGGGTTCCATGCTCAATTCACAGGACTCTAGCATGCACTCACTATAAGCCTCTCACCATATCTAAGGTTAAGATGCTATTTCCCCTCAGCTGACGGTCTTGGTTAAGTATAATGCTACCCCCCTCGATTCATTGCTAATGGTTAGACTAATTAGTATAACAGTCAACAACTGCAGACCTGCATTAAAAGCATCTTGCTATTAGTTGAGGATTATAAATCTCTCTCTGTAATGGATATAGCGGCCTTCAAATATATACGAGTCTCAAATTGCATTTAATTGTACTGCTGTCTCTGTAATAAAATGCAGGAAATTTTTTTGAACATGTACTCTATGTACATTGACTTAAACAATGGTCATGCAGCCTGCTCTTGCATAAGGGCGTAAATGAAGTGTTTGAGTCGGAAGGTCATTTGGTCTTGAGTATTACATAGTGCAGAACAATTAGAGCAAACTTCAGGAATGAAAATACATAAACAGATTTACTTGTAGTAGTCAAGCAATAAACCAGTCAAAATCCCACCAGGAAATCAAACATGGCGAGTTGAATATTTACCTTGGGCTATAAAAGATGTTAAAGGTACCCTTGCTTGATAAAGCATTAGCCACTGGAGAAAGAATATTGGGGTAAGAGTTCTGATTTTTTAAAACTGAATCAGGCAGGCCATTTCTAGGTCGAGCAGCTCTTCTGATTCCCAGCCTCAGTTCTCCACTGTCCCCCCTACGGATACAAGTACATAAAGTAACGTGCATTTTAGCAACAGAATGTAGCAGCTATATATAAATGGACACCAGAGCATCGAAAAATTGGCCTTTGTTTTACAAGTCTTCTGTTGTCTTTTGTCATTTCCTTTTTCTTAGGGCTATCTGCTTTTTCTACTCATTTGCCTTCTTTCATGTGGCTATGATTCTTTCTTTGATTGCTATACGATGATTCACTTTCCATATATTTTCATATTTCCTTTGTCTCACATCGTTAATGAAGGGTAAAGAATGATTTGTGCACTTCATGTGAGTTAATTTGTCATTGTGTTCACTCTAGAAATCTGGTAGGTAAAAAATGTAATACCTCAAAAAGAGAACTGCATCCCCCGACACAAGATTCTTTTGGCTGACAAAAATACTCCATCCAGTAGTGAGCAAATGCCGCCTTGGCTGGCCTGCAAAGTTAGCATTAAATCGTCAAGCATTCGCATTAAACTACTCCACACAATTTTATCCAATAAGGTAATATACCTCTATATATGTGTCGAAATTTCCATTCCACTCCATGCAGGTCTTTCGCAACCAACTCCTGCGATGGCCTTTGCTCTTTATAGTCCTATTATGGACATTGAAGGTATGTTAGAAGAAAATCAAGTTAAACAAATAGAAAGTCAAATTATTAGAAAGACTGAAGTTCCAATGGCCAAAAGATGAAGCCATACCAGAGGTGGGAAACAATCTTCAGCAGCTCTTCGAGGAACCGAAAATCCGCCATGAGTACTAGTATCAGAAGCAGTAAGGCTTTTGCAGAACATGTGAGAAGTTGATTTCGTGGGAGCAACACCACTCCCCTCCTCATCCATCCCAATCTCCTCATGTTCTTTACCCTCTAAATTCACATCTACCTGCTTCAAGAATGCCATGTCATGATCAGATGCCCAAGAACAACTCTTGAAAGGGAAAAATTACAGACTCTGACATAACACAATATCTAAGAAATTAACTAAGAAAGAATCACAATTATCATCCCAACCCAGAGAAGGAAGCGACAAACAAAGAAAAGAATATAATAGCTGCAAAGATAACAATCATGTACTATAGCCCGCCCGTTCGAGTTCCCCAGGACACTGGAGGTTTACTCGACCATTAGCTTCATGCCCCTATGGGATTAGTCGGACAAAGGCCAGATACACACGGCTTTCAAAAGAAAAAAGAGATAATAATTGTGTTAACATGTAAGCTCAAAATAGTAATAATCATATATGAGAAGCTGTGCAGTTAAAGCACAAGTGGTAAACAATTTGTGAAACAGTAAAAACAACTCTTTTCCATATAAGCTTAAAATTGCAAGAAAGTGAAAAACAAGAAGCTACTACATATCAATGGCCAATCATACCTCTGACAAAGGAAGTAGAGTAAGCTGTGTGTAGACCTCGTCATTTTCCTTATTAGCCTGTTTCAAGAAACCATTTTCAGCAAGACAAAAAAAACAAAAAAAAAATTGAAGCAATACTCAAAATTAACATGAAATGCAAGATTTAGGGTATGAATATTCAGAAAGCACAGAGCTTTTTTACCATAAAAGACAGCCCGGTGCACGGACCTTCCACTATGCGCGATGTTCAGGGACAAGAGACCATTTTCAGCAAGATAACAAATAAATGAAGCAAAAAGAGAATATTAACATGAATTTGCAAGATTTAGGGTATAAATATTCAGAATGCACAAAGCTTTTTACTATAAAAGGCAGCCTGGTGCACGAGCCTCCCACTATAGGCGATGTTTAGGGACAAGGGACCATTTTCAGCAAAATAAAAATAAATGAAGCAAGACAGAAAATTAACATGAAATTGCAAGATTTATAGGGTATGAATATGCAGAAAGCACAAAGCTTTTTTTCTATAAAGGGCAGCCCCGTACACGAGCCTCTCACTATGCGCGATGTTTGGGGAAGGGTCGGACTCAACTGCAAAGAAAAAAAATCAGTACTTACAAGTAGCTGAACACCCACAACCTTGCAGAAAATCTGAGGTGGAAGATTAAAGGTGGAAACATCTACAGGTGGATAAAGTGAAGCAGATGAAGCTTGTTCCAAATGGCCTTGAGGGAAATAAACCACAACATTTCCTTTCTTTGGTAAAGTGGTTAGAGGGCCAGCACAGGCATGCCATAACTCCATGTAGATAGAGGAAGGTGCAGCTGAAGATGAGCCATTTGAAGAGCATGATGAGTTAGTTGTTGAAGCGGACAAAGAGCAATAAACACAACCACCACCACCACCACCACCACCTTTCTTGTCACATTCTCCATTACAGCAGTATGATGCATTCTTCTCCACCTCACTCAATGCATGATTCAGATCAATTTCCATGAACCCTTTATTGGTTTTGTGTTGTTTTTTGTGTTTTCTCAGTTATAACATCAGAAAAACAAGAACACCAACACCACCCAACAAGCTAAATAGAAAAAGTTTTGTTTTTTTTAGAAGCAATCAAGTGGTTGTTTGAAGAAAAACAAGAAAGATGCAAACTTGGTGTTATCAAATTGGAAATGAAGTCAATTCATGGCAAATATTTAAAGATGGTGTTTTAAAGCAAAAGAAAACAAGAAAAAAAGTCATGGTTGTATGGGTGGGGGGGGGGGGGGGGGGGGGGGGGGGAGGGGTGTTGAGGGGGGTGGTTGGTTTGATGCAGCAACAGCAGGCTAAAAGATGAGAAGAAAAGAGAGGGTATCAAATAATAACAAGAAATTCAAAGTATGATTCCATCTCCATTTGCAGTTCTGAGATGGGGGAGCAGAAACAGCAGACATAGACAATTGCTTAGGAAGCACAGAAAACAAAAGGCAAAAAAAAGGCCAATGTGCTAATACCCTTTTGGACTAGACCGTCTTTTCTGTGTGTATTTTTTGTGTGTGTATGTGTGTGTAGGCCAATGTGCTAAATACCCTTTTGGACTAGACTATCTTTTCTGTGTGTATTCTTTTGTGTGTGTTTGTGGTGTGTGTACGACAAAGTGGTAATATTGGGATGAATCTATCCTAATATTATAGTATGATATTATAAACGAAATTTAATAATTGTGTATTATTAATATAATTATAAAAAAATTTGGATTACAATATCTTTTTTGGATAGGGAACGGTCTATTGCTCATGATATTGTTATTATGTTATAAGTGATATTTAACAGTTATACATTATTGACAAAGTTAAAATAAAATAATGTGAATAATTTATAACTGTTAAATTTCGTATATAATGTTATGATGTAAGACTCTGTGTGTGTGGGTTGGGGTTGGGGTGGGGGTGGGGGGGGGGGGGGTGGGGTGGTGTGTAATTGTGTGAAAGAAAGAGAGAGCAAAAATGTGTTGAGTGGGGGGGACAGGTTAAGACAGTACAGAACCCACACATCCTCATCCCACACTTGTTGGTTAATTGCTTTTGTTTTTGTATTAGCTTTATCTATTTTTTTAAAGTATTATTTAATTTTATTTTCTTTCAGTTGATAAGTGATTTTTTACTGTGGATGTGAGGCCCTCCATCCACCAAGACAGAAAGGAGGTTTCTCACTGAATGCAAACAAATGCAACTTTTTTATTAACTTTTAAATAAAAAAAAGGAATTCAAATGGAACATTTATAGATCAACCCCTTATCATTGCTTCTTGCACTATCCTTTCTGGTCACTCAATTTATATTAAAAATTTAGCTTCGTATCTTATCTACCCTCTTTTATTCACTGTAAAAATAATATTTTCATTGATAATTGTTATGATTTTTCATGTAAATTAACAGGATAAAGAAAAAGTCAATTATCCGACAATATAACAATAGGAAAAAAATCAATTATTAATACAGATACACAATTTAAGACGCAGGAAACTAAATTTTTGGGATAATATTGAGTTCTGCATGTGATTATGCTTAGGACTCATCGAACTTACTATAACATTAATTATAGGATAAATAGTATCACAACCTCTTATATATGTTTTTTTTTTTCTCCCAATGCAATTTTCACAAACAATAAAAAAATAATAATAAAAACCCATCTTCCTCAAACCACCGCGCCCCCCCCCCCACCCTTACCATCCCCACCCCACCGTCAACCCCCCACCCCCACCCCCACTCACCCCCACCCCCACACCCACACCCACCCCGTGTGTGTGTGCGTGTGTATATTATATATATGTGTGTGTGCGTGTGTATATTATATATATGTGTGTGTGCGTGTGTATATATATATATTTGTGTGTGCGTGTGTACATTATATATATATGTGTGTGTGTGTGTATATATATATATATATATGTGTGTGTGTGTGTGTGTCTGTGTGTCTGTGTCTGTGTGTGCGTCTGTGTGTGTGTGTCTGTGTCTGTGTGTCTGTGTGTGTGTCTGTGTGTGTAAACAAAAAAGAAAAGAAAAAGAGAAATAAAAAATAAAAAATTGAAGGGTATTTTAGTTTTTTTATATAATTTAGTTAAATTTGTTGACGAAAAATTAGGAAGGGGGTGCGTGTGCACGGTTTGAAAACCATAGGGGGTTCCGGTGCACTTTTTAAACTACAGGGGGGTCATGTGCATTTTTGCTAAACCATAGGGGGTTGTGATATTATTTACCCTTAATTATATGACAGGAAAAACAAAGGAAAATCATGTTATTTATTTATTTTATGATGAGGAACACCTCTAGAAATTTCTTCAGACTCGTCCACACTTACTTGTGCGAGCTCCCCGCCCGCTCACGCTCCTTACCAACAACTCTCATGATTAGACCATGTCCCTGAGATTTGCGAATCGGGTCTAAGGCCCTGTGACTAACAGTGTCTTTGACTATTTGAATTATCATTGGTAAACATTAAATTAAAAAAAATATTTATCGAGATTGGTTTAATTTTTCAAAAATAAACAAAATTTTCTTTAGCGTAATAAACACTCTACCACTAACTTATCCGGGGTTAAAAACATCATGTTGTGAACATGTAAAAGTAACAAAGACATCCATATGAGTAATGTTGCCACTGCACCCCATTGATTAAAGATGGTAGCAGACTTTAATCCTTTGTAGTCTTGATACAGTTGTCTTTAATATGATTAAAGGCTTGAGAAATCATATCAGGCAGAGCCAACAGTGATGACATTAAAGTTGTGTTGCTAATAAAATACCAATATACAGTTTATATGTGTGGATGTGGTTGTTGCACATACAACATACAATGTATGAGAAAAATGTCACAAAGAGTTGTCAATGGAAATGGACCCCTTTAACTTTGGCAGCAACTATAGTGGGTGTGTTAGTAATTGAAACTTGAATAAGATTTTGAAACTCTTTTGACTAGTCTTGTTATCAATTTATAATATTATTTTAAGTCGTAGTACAAGTTTGAGTACGTGATATAATATTTAAAGTTTATAGAGTATAATGGAATAAACTTTTTTAGTATGTTGATTGGGTTCATGATATTTGTGAAGAACTATTAAGTTATCAAATATTACGTAAAATGATGATATTTTATATTGTCCAAATTATTAAAATGTCTTTATTCAATAGCTAATATAATTCCAAATCTAATAAGAATTTAGGTTCTTTGTTTTCTTTTGTTATTTTTCAAATAAAAATTTGCATACTGTTTGGGCTACCAATTTTAACGAACTGTAATGCGAATCGCAATGTTTAATGTATGCAAATATACTGCGAATTGAAATGTGCGATCTGGTGTGCGGTTCTACGGGTATGACAAATTTGGTAACTATTATATAGTCCACACCAATTAAGTATAAAGTTTATCAAAATTGACTACAAATAAATTAAGGAAAAATTATACAAAAAGTTTATATTATTTCTCTAAAATTTTAAATTCGTTCATATTATTCAAAATTAGTTAATTTTTTTTTTGTTGTTTCTCAAAAAATTTAAATTTGTCCATATTGTTCAAAATTAACCAATTTAGTCTCTATTTTTTTCTAAAAAGTTTTAATTTAGTCAAAAAAAATTTAAACATTGAGGACTAATTTAAATTTTATATAAAAATAATAGGGATTAAATTGACTAATTTTGAACAATAGAAACGAGTTTGAAATTTTTTAAAAAATAATAAAAACTAAATTAGTAAATTTTAAATAATAGAAATAAATTTAAAATTTTGGAGAATAATAAAGACCATTTACGCATTTTTTAAAAATTAACTTTTTAACTAACTCAAATACGAGATGTGAATTTTTTGTCTATAAATTAAATACTATATTATTAAACTAATCGATCGGGTCAAAAATAGGAAAAAAAAAAAACACATAGATATAGGAAAGAGAGAGAGAGAGAGAGCTGTCAATTGAAATGGACCCCCTTAACTTTTGGCAGCAACTATCGTGGGCGTGTTAGTAGTTAAGGACTAGTGAGTGTAAGTGACTCAGTGATGAGTGACCCTCCACTCTTTTTTTTTTTCTTTTTTTTTTAACATATCTCTCTCTTCTCTCTCTCTCAAGTCTCATCAGTCTGTCCTCTACTGTTTATGTTGTTGCTTTCAGTATATGTCTTGTCCTAACCACCTCGTCCGCGCGTGTTTCATATGTTCCCGACCACCAACTTATTCCTCGTTGTAGTAGAAGGTGAGGTGTCGTATGGTTAAGCTTTCTTTTTTTTTTTTTGGTCTAAGTCGTAAGGTTAAGCTAAAACCACCACATTACCTACTCAAAACGTTTTTGTTGTGATGGGAAACTTTCTTTCACATGAAGGACTGATTTAAATTTTTTATTTTTTAAAAAGTATATATAATTTAATATTTATGTGTAAATTATTATTTTTTAATTAGATTAAATTGAAAAAAATAAAAATATAATTAATAAGAATCAAATACGTATATTCAACACACGCACGTACACATATATTTTTTGGTGGGTGTGAAGTGAAAAATATTTTCATCTTTATGAGATGAAAATATTTTTTTCTCTTTTCAATTAAATATTTTTTTGATCGACTAATTTTTTGATGTTATTAAATACTAAAAAGTTAAAAAAATAATTTTTAGAAAAGATATTTTACGACAAACAAAAGGAGCTAAAGTCTCTCAATTTTTGCTATTATGTAGCAGAGATTATGTTCGTTTTTCAATGCTTATGTTCTACATGAAATATGAAATATAGGAGGAATTCCACAGGAGTTATGAAGAAAATAATATGAATGAACAACTAAGAGTTGAATTTTATTGAAATATATGTGTATTTCTCTTAAATTTTTATAAAATTAGAGATTCTTATTGAAATATATGTGTATTTCTCTTAAATTTTTATAAAATTAGAGATTCTTCTGGAAAACCTTCATGAATGAATGAACTAAAAATAAAAAAGTCTTTCATCCGATAATAGATAATTCGGATAGAAGTATATTTACCAGAGAAAAGGCTTATCTACTCTTGATTTTTTTTTTTTTTTCCGATCCACACTATCCAGCTGCCAAATGGAAGAATTTTCAACTAAGAACATACCATATCAACAATGATAGTACAAACTCATCTCCAACAATGAATTCCAAATCGAGAGCTTAGGTTCTACGTACGTATTGAAGAGATCCACAACCTTATTGGGTGTACATTTTTAAGAAGTTTCACTTGACAAATTTAGCATAATTTAATTATAAGTTAGTTTTTGTTCACAACCGGATTATAACCCTATCTTTGTTTTTCATATACTATACATAAAACATAGCACCAATAAGTTGGAAACTCTTTCAAAAATCCTTCTAAGTGCACATTAACTTTCAAATATCGGAACCCATAATCCTGATTAAAAAATATAAATAAATCTTTCGCTCACGTTTCAAAAATTATCACCACTGAATTAAGTCATGGGAACTGAGTGAGCGCGTGTGGTTGGTAATAAAGAGCAGCGTGGAGTAACCGTTGCAATGTCTGCAGTTGTGCAGAGAAAGTGATTCACTATCATCGGTTGGCCTGCGCCTTTGGCGCTGCTTAATTGTCCCCACATACATTCCCCTCTCTCTCTTCTTTCTCTCTCTACGTATACAAATACACACAGTTACACACACACAAAAGCCTAGGAATTTACGACCCGAAACTACCCCTGTGCAGTCCGTAAATTACGGAGCTGCCACCACTGGGCTTTAAGCTCCCACTTTTTACGTTGCTGTGAAGCCAGTGTTCAACACTGAGATCTGACTTTAGCAGCGCACGAGCATCTATCTAATAATAAGTCTTGTTTCTCTCATGGGGGCTTAAAGCTTGCAGAGGTGTTTACATACTTGGAAAGTTACTCTTGCTACTTTTTTGTTACTTGCCCATGGCTGGTAATGGAAAAAGGAAAACAAAAAAAGTAAAATTAACAATGTTGTGTTCAATAAGCTTTGCCCCTATCGGTGAAAATAAACGATAAAAATATTAGTTCGTAAATTGAATTTTTGAGTTTGAATCTCTTCCGTAATTGAACTGATGTATGATTGAAATATAACGTTCAACATGAAATTTGTACCCTTGATCTAATATGATATTTATTACAATGAGTTTCTCGTTATCCAATCTAATACAAGAATGTATAGCATCTATTGCTTTTATTTTTTCTTTTCCTCAATATAATCTAATGTATTTTTTTTTTTTTATTACCGGACGATTAACCATTTTTAAAAAATGAAAAAAAAAATTCTAAAAAAAAAACTGCTTCTGCAGTTACGAAAAAGAAATTTTTAGATCTTGAATGTGGTTAAATTATGGGAATATGATGGTTCCTTTTATTGAACGAATTTTCTATTGATATTGAATGGAACATCATTTTACATTGACAAGCAACAAATATAAGAAGGAAAGAGATTATTTAGCATTTACTTTTGATACCGATTAAAATTGCATTATTGTGCAAGAAGAACATAACTATCTTAATTTGATATATTCTCAAGATATATCAAACATAAAACATAAAAATTAATTTTAGTTAATTGTCATTTACTAATCTCATCTTTTAGGGCAACAAACATAAAAAATTAATATATATAAAAAGGTAAAATGGTGATAAATATTTCTCTACCCTCAACCTATAATGATAGTTTTCCCCTATTCTAAGTTATTGGCCAGTCATTTTATCTATAAATTTTCATACACTTCATGAAGAAAGTCAATTGATGTAACATGTTGGACCTCTTAAAATTCAAAGCAATTATTACATAATGATGCTTTGCAAAGAAATTTGGAAAAAGAGCATGAAATACAAAAATTTATAACTTTATGGATACTATATAATCTTCAGCTCTATAGGATGCTTTTTATGCATACCCATTCGTGTGTACTAGAAAAAGAAAATGAAAAGGCTAACCAAAAGTTTCACATAATATTAGATGATTCAAAACTTTTACATTTATTTTGTACATAAATATAATTTTTTTTTGTTTGCATAACTTTTTTCTTCTAAGTTCCCTCGTCAACTTTTTCACTGCTTTTATGATATAGGGAATTAAGAGTGATACTTTCTGTATATCGCAAGAGTTCATTTATTGATTTTAAATCGTTTATGTAAATAGGAAATTTTTTTACTATATATAAAAAAGTAAAAGAGTGATATATGACAATGTTCGGAAATTAATAATAGCATAATTAATTTATTAAGACAGTTGCTCAAGTGAAGATTATATCACAAGAATTCATGTAACAATCTTAAGCCTTTTTTGTATATAGGAAATTTTTTTAATATATATAAAAAGGTAAAAGGGTGATATATGACAATGTTCGGGAATTAATAACAGCATAATTAATTTATTAAGACAGTTGCTCAAGTGAAGATTATATCACAAGAATTCATGTATCGATCTTAAATCTGTTTTGTATATAGGAAAAAAATTTAATATATATAAAAAGGTAAAATGGTGATATATGAAAATGTTCGGGAATTAATAACAACATAATTAATTTATTAAGACAGTTGCTCAAGTGAAGATTAAATCAAATGTGGCATTAAAGTAAATTAAATAACGACATTAATTTCACAAGCCAAAAACGTTTGCTTTGCTTCATATGACTTCGTTCAGCTCAATCGTTTAATTTCAAGTCTCAAACTAATTAAACGTACATATATATTGCAAGCAGAAAAGAGAAAAGGGGAAAAAAAAAGGTAAAGGAAAGAGGAAAAAGAAAAAGAGAGAAAACAGAAAGGAAAAAAAAAAAAAAGAAGAGGAAAAACAAGTTGGAAACCATGGGAGAATCTTTCAACTACATTATGATTACTTTGTTTCTTTTGAGCATCACAATTTTGAATAAATGTGGATTTGCCTCAGAAATTAAGCCAAATTCGAAAAACAACACATATCTGAAGAAGTGTAGAGAAAAAATGGTTGCAACCAAGTGTGGAAAAACAATCCAGATTAATATAATTTCTGGTGCTGGTAAAATCAGTGACCATTGTTGTAACATCCTAGTAGAGACCGGGAAGACTTGTCACGATGATCTTATTAAGAAGCTTGTCGCGGCGCCTCAATTTCGCACAAAAGTATCCCACATTTTGCAAAGCAGTGAGGATACTTGGAATAAATGTTCGTTATTGACACGAAGAGTCTCTACCCAAAATTTTTCTACCGAAAATAGAATCTTATTTAACAATACTGGCTCGATTTCTCAAAATTCAACGTCGTTTTTGTCACAAGTGCCTACATCCTGGAGATCAACCAACACAATGGCATGGTCCTCTCTTTGTATCCCATTCTTTTTGCTCTTATTTTGCTGCCGAAAGCAAAAAAGACGTCAACTTTGACATTATTATCATCATTTGCTGACAAAATGGAGTAATTGAAGAAGGAAAATTTAAGAATGAAATTAAAGATTATATCGCAGAAGTCAAAGTCTTGATTGATTTCGACCCCACGCCCATAAAAAAGCACTAGTTGGTTGAGGTTTTTATTTTTATTTTTATTTTCATTTTGGGCCATTGGTTTTAGTTTATTACATTTCATTTTTTTTTTTGGCGTAAACATTTCATTTAAATGAAGATGTACAATTCATGCATATTTCCGAATCTTGTTTTCTTATATATTTTGTATTCGGTTTTATCTAAACACTTGAACAAGTCTTTTTCTCTTATTTCTCTTTCTTTTTAAATTTTCTTTCTAATTGTTTTTAATTATTTCTTTCTTATTATTATGTACTTGGAGTGAACGATCCTTCTGATCATAGGAATTGAAAAACGGATCCTATATGTCGTGATATCTGAGTTGTTATGTCAAATTCTTCATTTCTATTGCTCTTATTCAAAGACATGCAAATTGTGTTACAGATTGGGTTGCTAAGCAAGTTAGGTGTAATAATTTATCGGTAGATAGGGTCAATAATATTCCTAATGTGATTGTATCCATTTTGTTTAATGACCTATTCTCGATCTAGTGGAATTGGTTAGCTTACTTTTGTTATTAATAAATTATTTTGAGTTTTTGACAAATTTTTTTTATCTATTTACCAGAATAATAATGCTTAATTATTTTTCCAACGTATGGATAACTGTTGTCAGAATGTCTATCGGTAGGACTTCATATTCATGATAAGCTTCAAACGAAAAAGATGAAGAACAAAGCGAAAATAAGGCTTCGTGGCTATCATTTGCCCAAATATGGAAAGTATTCTACCATAAAAAAGAAAATTGAATCTTTCACTTTCATGGAGAAATGATGAAGAATACATTGTTCATGTTTTAAATAAACTAAATCGAATCCAACATTTATTCAATTTAGAACAAGACTTATCGAAACTGAACTAAAAACGAATAATTTTTGAGTACTGTATCAACATCCAACTTTTATTTGTTGTAATTTGCTATTCCTCAAATTTATACCTATGGCCACCAAAAAGATTGCTAGAGTTATCAAGTAGTGATTTTTTATCACTAGAAATCTCAAGTTTAAATCTATTCTCTTATTATAAATATTATCTGACTTTTAAATAACTTAGAGCATGTATGCGGCCATGTCACAATTCCACGAGTTCAAAACTTTCGGATAAATTTAATGTAATCGGTCTAACAAGAATTCCTCATCGTCAGAAACTGAAGTTTATTCCAATAAACTTTTCTTCCCATTTCGTAACAAAAACAATTCTCCCACAAATTTTTAACGTCCAATAAACTTTTCTTCCCATTTCGTAACAAAAACAATTCTCCCACAAATTTTTAACGTGCATGTCATTCTCCTGCTTTATGTCACCTGTCCGCCCTCTCTTCGCTATCATCAATTCCTTATCAATATGGTAGTGAACTTTCGAACATGCCACATGCAAGTTTGAGCTTTCTTTAACATCCTTTGAGGTATTTGTATCTCGAAGCAACTTGATGGAACAATTTGAATTACATAACTTTTTTTTTTTTAAATGATAGAGGTTAAAATTACAGTTTAAATTAAAAATTTTTGATTATAACAAGTTGATTATTCCATCTAAACTGTCGAACGAGAAGAGAGACATATTTACAAAAAACTGTATGTATTGATATTGAGAGAAAAGTGATACAACAATTACAATAGGTGGCTTAATAAATAGGGGTTAGACTACTTGCTCCCCAAGCTAAGCTAAATATGGTAAACCTAAATATGGTACACCTAGAATAATAAAGTAATTTACAATATATACGTTAACACCCCCCCTCAAACTCAAGGTGGTGCAAAGGACACTAGCTTGAGTTTGCAAATCAGATCTTGAAGACGGTTGGGAGGATGTGCTTTAGTGAAGAGATCGGCAAGTTGATCAGCAGAGGGAGTGTACTGAAGTTTGAGTGTGCCACAAACAACATGTTGACGAATGAAATGACAGTCACACTCTATATGCCGAGTGCGCTCATGAAAAACATCATTATGCGCAATCTGGATAGCACTCTGATTGTCACAATGAAGAATAGTACCCGGAGGTTGAGAAACACCCATATCAGCAAGAAGCCAACGAAGCCAAATTACCTCTTGAGTAGCATCAGCAAGGGCACGATACTCAGCTTCAGTACTTGAACGAGCAACAACAGTCTGTTTCTTGCTACGCCAACAAAGAAGTGAATCACCAAGGAGAAAACATTATCCAGTAACAGAACGTCGATCAGTAGGATCACCAGCCCAATCTGTATCTGTGTAACCACGCAAAGTTAACGATGAACTGGTAGAGAAGAAAAGGCCATGAAACAAGGTGCCCTTGATATAGCAAAGGATCCGGAGAACCGCAGCGTAGTGTGGGGTACGAGGAGCAGACATGAATTGGCTGACTAGGTGAACAGCATAGGCAATGTCAGGCCGAGTCACAATAAGATAGATAAGACTACTAACCAGCTAGCGATATAAAGATGCATCTGGAAGTGGTGTCCCATCTAGGGGGGTAAGGCGGACAGTAGCATCAAGAGGAGTGGATGCAGTCTTGCTATCAGTAAGACCTGCACGAGCCAGAAGATCAGAAGAATATTTGGCCTGAGAGAGATAGTAGCCAGCTGAATCAGATGAGACTTCAATCCCTATAAAGTAACTTAAAGGACCAAGATCTTTCATCTCAAAGTGGTGACTGAGAAACTGCTTGAGATCAGAAATATCAGCCAAGTCATCCTCAGTGATAATCATATCATCCACATATAAGATCAACAGAATAATACCAGACTTAGAGCGTCGAATAAACAATGCAGAATCATGATTACTCGGAGTGAAGCCAAAGTCAGTAATAACATAACTGAATTTAGAAAACCAGGCACGTGGAGCTTGCTTAAGACCATACAGAGCACGACGTAAACGACACACCTTATGAGGAGGATGAGAGTAGCCTGGAGGAGGCTTCATAAAACTTCTTCAGTAAGGTCACCATTGAGGAAAGCATTTTTAACATCTATCTAGAACAACTTCCACTGTCTGGTAGCAGCAATAGCAACTAATGTCCGAACAGAGGTGAGACGAGTAACCGGGGCAAATATCTCCTCATAATCAATCCCATACTCTTGAGTAAAGCCCTTAGCCACTAATCGAGCTTTATAGCGCTCTATAGAGCCATCAGAGTGAGTCTTGACCTTGTATACCCATTTGCAACCCATGACATTCTTTCCCGAGGGTAGATCAACCAAATCCCAAGTGTGTTTAGCTTCCAAGGCCTGTAATTCATCTTGCATAGCTTGCTACCAAAGAGGGTCAGAGCTAGCCTCACGATAAGTTTGAGACTCATGGAGAGAGAGAATGGTAGAAAAACAATGATAATCAAGAAGGTGAGGAAGGTGAAGAGGGATAGCTCTTACACGTGTAGACCGTCGGAGTGAGGGATCAGGAGAGTCATGGGGCTCAGCATCATGCACAGGACCATCAGATGGTGCAGTCTCTTCAGGATGGGGCACGTCAGGGGTAGCGCTGGTGCTTGTACTGGAACCTGTGTCACTGTCATCAGGAGGAAATAAGGGAAGAGAGGGATCTGTGAAGTACGGGGTAGAGACAGCATGAGAAAGAGAGAATGACGAGAGTGATGAGAACATTTTATTTTCCCAAAAGATCACGTGACGAGATATACGGAGACGTTTAGAAAGAGGATCCCAACACCGAAAACCCTTATGCTCAATACCGTAACCTAAGAAGCAACATAACCGAGCTCGAGGCTCAAGCTTTGTACGTTCATGTTGGGGAAGGGAGACAAAGCATGCACAACCAAAGACCTTAAGATGATCATACTCTGGGGAACAACCATACAATCGTTCGAAAGGAGTGAGATTATCAATAGTGGGAGAGGGTAAACGGTTAATAACATGCACAGTAGTGAGAGCAGCTTCGCCCCAGAAGCGCTCAGGACACGATGAAGAGATAAGGAATGTGCGAGTAGTATCAAGAATGTGTCTATGTTTTCGTTCAGCACGCCCGTTTTGTTGTGAAGTGTAAGGGCAAGAGCGATGTGAGACAGTGCCATGTTGACGCAAAAGAGCAAGTATAGTGGACTCTTGATACTCCATGGCATTGTCAGCATGAAGGATCTTTATGCGCTGATTGAAATGAGTGTGAATCATAGCAGTGAATTCAGAATATATGCGTGGCAAGTCAGATCGATGATGCATAAGATATATCCATGTAAAACGAGAATGATCGTCCACAAAAATGACAAAGTATCGAGATCCCCCCATGGTAGGAGTAGGGGAAGGGCCCCAAATATCAGAGTGAACTAAATCAAAACATGCAGAGGATAAGGAATCACTTTTATTAAATGGCAACGCAGACTGTTTTCCAAGTTGACAAGATAAACATTCAAAGTTGTGGACAACAAGTTTTCCTAACGAGCCTCTAGAAACTAAAGATTGTAATTTGCCTAAAGAAGCATGACCTAAACGAGAATGCCATAGGTGAAGAGAGGTAGAGCCTGATGAAGTGGTAGCAGAAGCGACAGTAGAGAGATGAGAGGGAAGATGCAGGCTAACAAGCTCGAACAAACGCCCAACCTTACGGCCGATCCCAAGAAGCTGTCCCGTCTAAGGGTCCTGTACACGACAACTAGAAGAAGAAAAAATGACAGTCAGACCAAGGTCACATAGTTGACCAACAGAGATAAGGCTAAGAGTAAGTTTTGGAACAAGATAAATATCAGGAAACGAGGCATGAGATGTGGATACAGTGCCGATATGACTGACGGGCATGGATGTACCATCAGCCGTGTAAATGGCAGATGCAGATGAATTGACAACTTTATGGGTCAAGCTATGGGAGTCATAGGTCATATGATTCGAACAAGCAGAATCAAAAAACCATGAGGACTTACCGGAAGTGACTGAGAAAGCAGTGGAAGAAGGAGAGCCAGACTGCTAAAACCTGTTTAAGAATATCTTGAAGGTCGGTAACAGAGATAGAGGAGGTAGATGGATCATTGAGAGAAGCAGAGGAACCTTCAGTTGTGGCAGCAGAATGAGATAGCGGTATTGACGAACTGTAGGCCTTGGAAGAACCACCCTTGGGCCGATTACCCTGAGAATTCCTGTTGGGGTTGCGATAGCACTCTTGTTAATAATGACCAGGACCTGTTTTCTTGCAAAAGGAACATATTCGAGTGGGGCAGTGTAAGAGAAGATGACCAGGAAGATGATAATACTTGCATTCAATTGAGGAGGCTGAATATTTCTTGGATGTAACGTTGGGAGTTGCAAGTACTACATCAGTTGAGCGAGATCTTCGAGATTGAAGACGGGTCTCTTCTGAAATAAGCTCTTGGACTGCTTGTTCAAGTGTAGGAAATGGACTACGATGAAGGAGAGAGGCACGAACAGGCTCGAAATCATCATGAAGGGCCATGAGAAACTGGACAAGACGTCCACGGTCACGCCAAGTATTGAATTTGTTAGCATCTGCAGCACAATCCCAGGCAGGCTCGGAAGTCGTGAGTTGATCCCAAACTACATACATCTGAGATAGAAAGGTGGTAATTGATTGACCGGCTTCTTGACGCATGTAATGAAGAGTAGTGGCAAACTGATATTGATGTGCTTCATCAGCAGCGGTGTATCTCTGTGCTAGAAAGTCCCAAACTTGTTTCACTGTATCAAAACGCCCAAACTGTAGACTGATAGAGGTAACAGATGTGTTTCGCAACCAAGTGATGATTTGATGATTCTTGCTATCCCAATCCTCAAGGCGTTCGGTAAATTTTGCATCGGATTCATCAAATTTTTTCGTTGGTTCCTTGACATCCCCTGTTATGATCCGCCATAATTTTCGACCCTTAAGAAAGCTAGTCATGGCTTGAGCCCATGGTATATAATTTCCACCATCAAGAAGCAAAGAGATAGGTTGTGAAACATCTAATCGTTCCATTATGATGGCCAAAAGTGATATTTAGAGTGAGAATTTGGAGAAACGGACTGCAAAAATGAACTCAGGACGTCGAAAAAAATGGGGAAGGGTTTGGTCGTTTTTTTTTTTTTTTTTGAAGTCCACTGACGTGGTAGAAGGTTGAGCTGGCGGATGACTTGACGCAGACAGATGATGTCAGCGCTGACTGGATGGCTAAGTGTGCAAGGCTGATGTCAGCTGATGTCAGCAAGGGGCTGTTTGGCAGACAGAAAATAGAAAATCAAAAGACAGCGATGACGGAACTTCGGGAGGGGCGTGAGGGCGCGTCCCGTGCCCGTTTGCGGCGATTTTTGGACTATTGGACTCCTTACGACGAGCTCTACGATATGATGTGGCGCGTGGCCCGAGGTAGTGAAAATAAAATATCAAAAAGACTCGAAACAGGCCGACTGAATATGATTTTTACGATGTTTGATTGCAAAAATTTGCGACAAAAGAGAAGACACGATGACAGTGGCACAGGCTACCAAGATGGTAGCTCTGATACCATGTCGAATGAGAAGAGAGACATGTTTACAAAAAACTGTATATATTGATATTGAGAGAAAAGTGATACAACAATTACAATAGGTGGCTCAATAAATAAGGGTTAGACTACTTGCTCCCAAGTTAGGCTAAATATGGTAAACCTAAATATGGTACACCTAGAATAATAAAGTAATTTACAATATATACGTTAACATAAACTTTGCCTGTTGAATTACGTAACTTAATTGTTGATTCTTTATAGGCTTATAGCAAATGAGAAGCTGAGAATCAAGAGTTGACACAGTGGTGCACGAGTCAACTAGAGAGAACCAAACAGCAGATGAGTTACATGTAAATGAAATATGATTGGACCAAGGGCCCAAATCTGATATCATGTTAAGAATGATATCAATAAAATGATATTATACCTTAAAATCAATTGATGTTAGGTGAAGTAGTTCAAAATCTTATAAGATGTTATTAAAGTTCATGATTTTTTTGTGTGAGAAAAATGTATATTCTACCATTCTTATCTTGAATTAATTCCTTAATTATTTCCCTTTTTTTTCTTCTAGCCGAGGCAATGAACGACAATACTATGTCTATACTTAACCTTCTGTGTACCATTTACTTATTCTTTACTTTTTATATGGTAAATGTCACATTACTTATTTTTTAATTGCATTTAGATGTGATACTTGACTTGTAAGAACATACATACCAATCAAAAAGCGAACTTTGAGTTATACAATTTGGGTGAAGCTCACGTAGTAGACCAATAATTTACATTAAAGAATGTAACAATCACGTAATACTAAAAGCACCATGCATGATTTTATACGCAACTGCATGGTCCTAGGACCAGTACCTTGGTTTTGCTCTTTTTTATTTTCTGGCCTAGCTAGCATAATGGGGATTTTGGTTGACAGGCACCATGCAACTTTTAATTAGGTGATTGCTTACCAAACAAGTATGAAACAAATATTGTGTACGAATTTATAATTTTGAAATGAATTTAATGTAGTTTTGTTTGAAGTGAGTTTTTAACTCTTCATAAAAGAGAAGTATGAAACAAATATATTATACTTTTATGTATAATAG